>VWPW01009197.1:120157-189485 GCA_013389825.1 Crypturellus undulatus
TTTTTTTTTTTTTTTTTTTTTTTAGAGCTGCAGATTGTCATGTTACTGGATAGGAAGGAAGATTTTAAAGGTTTTCTGTTTTCCTATTTTATTCTCCTCCCACCCTCCCTCCCATCCAGGGTTTGAAATGCACAGGAACTTTGTAGCCAAGACCTGGCCACCAACCAGCCAAGATGGGCCTTCATTAAATTAATTAAATGGATATAGACCTGTGTAAAGGCAATCAGAAGAGTCTAATTCTGTAATTCTGGGAAAGGGAAGGTTCTTATTTTTCTGCAGTAGGATCTTCTATAATGAGTGGAGCAGAGAGGCCTAGCATAGTTGGTGATAACAGATCCTACCATTTTTCCAGTAGCTGTATTAAGATCTGAAGCTTTGCTGAGATGAAGCTTTGCTGTGCTTCAAAACAATTTTCTAAGGCAATCTTTTTTTCTGAAATATGAAAAGTATGTTAGCATTGGTACAGCAGGGTGTCCAGGCTTTATGTGGTTATTCTTTGATATCCCTTGTATGCTAAGGAATGGGAACCAAGTGGTGGTGGCAAGATACTTGTCCTTCTTGCTGATGGTTGCTGTTGTCTTGTGTGGTCTTGAGTTGACTGCGAAGGAGAGAAGAAGTGGAAATGGTTGTCATTGACTTTAAACAAGGATATTAGGTTGTGCTGAGTGGTTCAGCATGTTCAAACTGTTAGACTTTTGGCAGTAGTTGAACTATATGGTGCAACTCGGGATTACTTTTGATTCATCATATGGGGTTTTAATAAGAGAGCAGACTAACTGCATGTATCACAGCAAGTGGGAAAATAACAGGAGGTACCATAAAAAAATCTGTTATCAAATGAAAGTGTGAGGAATCACTCAGTTCTTTGGAATACAGATAAATATCTGGATATTGTTTTTGCCCTTTAGAGAATATTCAACATGTTAAGAGTAAGAGAATTAGCTGTGTATTGAGAATGCAGTAGAGAGCAAAAGAATATGTTACAGTCAAAGGGAAAAGAAAATCCTACGTCTCCCATCTCCACATAAAAGTACAAGCATTTGGAATATTATCTGATTTTTATTAATAATCATAATAAAACAGATTGCACATGTACTACAGCATTTGCTTGTGCTTAAGTTGATCTCTCAAGAAAGCAATTATTCCATCTGGTTTGTCAGGATAAAATAGTCAAATATCCTTCATATTTTACAGGGGATCATGCAGGTAACATTTGTCTCCATTTCTGATTCAGAAAAAAATCAAGATTTCAACATGTGGTTATTTGAAATATATTTTTCAGTACACGTTCTTGTAGGTGTATTTACATTGTATCAGAATTAAAATCAAGGATTTATTCTGTGTAATCTGAATCTTGCAAGTTCTAACACTGTATCTTTTTATAACATCAACTTGATCAAGCAGAGGGAAAAAGGTATTTTTATCTGGTCTGTAGAACTGCTTATAATGCTGATGCTTGAAAGATCTTTCTAGCTGATCCTTCCCACATTGAATTGCAGCTTCTTGTTCTTTTACTTCTTTTCTTAAACATGTCCAGAAAAAAAAAATTCTAGCCAGCTTGTCCACACGCCTCTCCTGCCAGCAAGAAAGAGCTGTAGCACCTCCATGTGTGTGTTTATAGGAATTTTCTATATTCTTCCTTTTGTCTGTCACCTGGAACGCGTATGTATAGTATGTTTAGTTGTGTGGATTCATTAAGCTTTTAGATTCGTATATCACAACAGATATATTGTTGGTCAGAAAAATCCAAGAAACCTTCTCTAATGCACCTATTCTGCAAAAAAGCAAAGGATTTCCATCCTCATGATGGCCATTATCACGAGGCCATTTCATCTGCACTATGCGCATAAAATAAAAATGAGCATATGACATCCACAGTGGTGGGTTTTAGAAGGCCAGAGATTCCAATAAATGATCACTAGTTATCTAATAATTTAAATATTAAATTTTTGCTTCAAAACAATTCTCATTGACCAGGTTATCCTTTTGTAAGTGACTTAGACCAGGGAAAGCATTACCCGAATTGTTCAATTCAGTTGAAATGAACCAAAACAGTTAAATACCTGTAAAAATACCAGCGCATTCATGAGTTAATCATCCTTTTCATGCATGCATTTGTAGGAGTTTTAGCTACTGTGAAGCATGGTCTGCATCATACCGTGTACAAGTGTTTGTAAAGAATTTCTGCTCACAGTTTTTGTGCTGAGAGGTGTCCTCAAAATATTCTCCAGACAGGCAGAGAGGTTACCAGGTGAGGCACAGCTCTACAGGATGGCCAGGATGGTTGGACTCTTGGTTCGTGGTGGATATGGAACATTTTAAGACCTCTCATCTTCACGTGGAGCGAAGCTGATAAACAATTGCAATTAGTTTAGTTCTTTTCATATCCCTAATCAGTATTAAAAAGCAGCATCAGAAAGCAAATAAGCAAGTACCGGAAATGTATTAAAGTATTCTGTGGCAACAAAAACCAGTAACCAACCTTTAATTCTTAACACTTTGTCTTCATCATATACTCCTCTGTACGCACTGCTCTCTCTTAGATTGTATTTATTTCAGGTAAGAGTTTATGATTTTGTCAGTTTATCAATAGCTCGGCTGTATAGGTTAGGATCCAGAGGAGCTCTAACTGCTTTATGTAGAGCAAATGATAAGTCAGGATAACAGAGTTTCATTCTTGTTTAAAATCATAGTAGTGCTAAAGATAGAAGCAGAAGTCTTGTTCAAGAAAAGGCTTCACCATCCAAAGAAAAGCCAGTTTCATGGGAAAGACGGACATAGGACTCTTAAGAGAAAAGATTTTGAAGATTTGTCATTATGAAATTATTTGTGGCCAATTTAAAATGAATCTCTGAAACTCTTTAGTGAGAATGCCTGGACATGGGAAGTGAGTTTGGGAATAGCAGAGTTCCCCTAATCTCTGCTGGAAAGAAATCCTGGGAGATTCGGGTCTCCAGTCACCACCAACACCAGTCACCACTTTTTTTGTCTGTTCAGGTGCAATTTTTAAGGATGCTACTACTCAAATTCTGGCAGGTAGCTGATCCAGTTGCAGTCAAACCCTTGAAATCAGAATAATAGCCTTGCCTGGAAACTCCTTGTGTCCAGTTGCAAATAGACAACCTTGATGAAACATGCCCTCTTCTGATAATCCATGTGCCTTAATATAACAGCAATAAACATATGAAGGGTTCTCCTTTTGCCTGGTGGGAAAGGAGTTTGAGATGGTTGACGCACAAATTCATGGCTTAGTGCTAGTCGTGTTCGTGTCACCTCTCAGAAACCATTAGCATCTATTCTGGCACAGAGAACCAGGCATGATGCAGACTCTCCCTGCCAGGGGTGCCAGCTCCTACATTGTATCCCATCAAAGAGAGAGGTAGATGTGGTAGGTACAAAACCTAAGTGACTGAAGGTTGCAGTCAAGTTTTATGCCCCAGTTCTGTAAATCTGTAAAAGCTTTTCATCTTTCCCTTTGACTTTTCTTCAGATGAAAGTATTTCATATCCGTGAAATGGTTAACGTGTTTGTAGCAGTGTTATTTCTAACCTACATTTCTAACAGATTGTTCTAACCAACAATTCTGGAGCTGCCTTACCCACATAAAAAGAAAAGATCTGAATGCAACTATTCAGAAATATTTCTGATTCTTTTTAACTGCCTTTTAGATAGATATAGCTTATACAGCTTGATTTGTAGTGCCTTTAACTGATACACATTGCAGTACATGTTAGAAATGTCTCAACTATGAAGTGGGTTCATAATCTAGATTGTTAGGAAAGAAAAGAGCTGTGGTTTCTATAGCAATAGTTCGTTTGCTAACCTTGAAGAACGCAGTGATTCCACAGATATAGCCGTTTCTCTTTACATGGTCCATATAATATATAGCATGAGTAATGGCAATTTTTGTGCTGTTCACTGCTGTGATTATTCACTTAACTCCCTCAAATGATTTTCCAAGATAAAAAGAGAGATAAGAGATAGGGTCTCTGCCTGATTTGGTAACCTTTAGATAGTCCCTGTTGGGCTTTGAAGCGCAGGATTCCTTGAAACAGGCGGGGTTGAAATTCACACCGATGCTTGGCAGATTGCTTTTTTTGTTAGCAAGGCAGGAGCTTATACATTTACATTTTCCTTGGCTACCTTCCCCCCTCGCAGCTTAGAGCATGCGGAATGCGGAGAAAACCGGAATTGAAATGGTTGATCTTGCTTCCTTTTGGAACCGCTCGTGTTTTTTTCTGTTATTTTTAATAATGTAACGGTAAGATTTGACACGTACTGTATGTCTTCCCTTCAAGGCAGCTGCGGTCTCTCCTGTGCAAACTGCCTTACCAGCAATCCCTGGGATTGCCAGGCTGGCAGGAAGAATGTGGCATGTGTAAAACGTTGCAGCAAAAGGACTTTTTTTGGTCTGTGCTAGAATCTCAGAATCCCATTAAGTATACATAGAACTGATTTCCCTATCCCCTGCCTAAGTTTATTTTCTTACGTTTTCCGCTTGAATAGAAGACAAGCTTTATTTCCCATTGTGAAGTGCTTAACATAAAGTTCAGTTAACGTAAAGCTCACCAGTGTTTCTCTGTAATGAGGATAAAAAATACATGAAAAATGTATGTTCAAGGAATTATGCAAGAGAATAAATATTTCTGAGTACGAGCTGAGAGCAGGTATCAGAACTTAATCACCAAAGGAATTATGTCTTGAGCATCAGAAATAAGAACAACTGGAGAAAGAACCATTTTGCAACCTTAGCTGTAGTTGTGGGGGAGGGACTAGTCAAAATAAACCCTATATTTCCTGTGACTGCTTCAGTCCTGTAAGTAACACAGTTTTTCTGTTTTCTGTGTCTATCAAGTATAGGAGTGTTTTCCTTTTGAGAATCTTGTGTGTTTTCTGGTGACTATTCTAATTTTTCCGTGACCTGTATTTTCTGTTTTTTTCCCCTCTTGAGATACTCGGTTTGTGAGGATATAATTCTCAGGAGGGCAGTCAAGGCTGCCTTAACTGCCGTATTGGAATTTGATATCCTGATTCCACAGTTGGATTTTTTTTGTTTTCTGGCTACTTCATCTTTGTATGGGCCGAAGGGCCAAATGGGCAGTGATCTGGGCTTAGTTTTTACTGTTACACTTTTGTACGAATAACCTGCTACTTCGCATATTTTGTTTCATTGTGACTCCTTATGTTTTTGCAGCCTGAGGAAGAGCTTGATCCTGAAGAGAGGGACAGTTTCCTCCAACAGCTTTATAAGTTTATGGAAGACAGAGGTAACACAGAATTTGTTTATTATGTAGTCTACTTTAAAAAATGTTTTGGGGAAGTTGCTTTTAATGGATTTTATTACAGGCATATTCTCACATCAGTGGGCACGGGCTCATCTAGCTCAAGGAAATACTTATATCCGTTTTCACATGTGGCAGATCCGTTTCAGTTACTTTGAAGCACAGTGCACAAAGGAAACCCAAATCCTCCCCGAGGTGTTTTGTTTTTGTTTTGCTTTTAAGCACCCCCTCACCCCCCTTTTTTTTTGTGTGTGTGTGTGTGTGTGTGTTATTGATTCCTGATAAATAAACTCTTGGTTGGTTTCTTGTGACAGTCATGGCTGGGAACTTTGCTGTTAATCTCAGGCTGGAACCTGAGGAGGTTTTGGATGGTAGGTGAAACTCCACCAGCAGGGAATGAGAGAGAGGCATCTCCACGTCTCCTTGCAGGACCACCTTA
Organism: Crypturellus undulatus; assembly: GCA_013389825.1. Classification (NCBI taxonomy): domain Eukaryota; kingdom Metazoa; phylum Chordata; class Aves; order Tinamiformes; family Tinamidae; genus Crypturellus; species Crypturellus undulatus. The sequence continues at coordinate 125,879 of VWPW01009197.1, forward strand.
ATCATGCACAGATCTAGCACTGATACTCACCTGGAGACAACTCTACTTTGTCCAGTATTTAGAACAAGGAAATAAATTTTAAATGTCTTTTCTTTGCAGAATTAGGTGAGACTGTTCTAAACTGGAGTAGTTAAAGTCCTGGGGTAAGAAATACATTGGAAGTGCATATGCTGCATATAAATAGAGAGCAGGCTATGCCTGCTGACTTGGGAGAACTGCTATTGCATAAGCTGTTCACATTGGCCACTGTGAGGAGACTGGCACTAAAAGGGAGGGTTATCTATTCTTATAGACTTGGCTTCCTCCTTTTCCCCCTTTTTTCCCCAAGGACATTTAAGGCTGGAGAGAATTTATCTTTTAGAGTATGTTTGTTTTAGTCATTTTATTCTGGGAAGCGGCTGAATTCAGAAAGTGTTAGTCTTGCAAGAATGTAAGTGGAGGTAGATTATGAAGCATAATGCAGCCTCTCCTCTCATCTCTTCCCTTCTTCCTCCCTGAAATTCCCTGGATAAAATTTCCACAGCATGATTCAGCACAGCAGTGGGCATGCGCTTCAATTTGAAATAACCAGAGCTAGGAGAAGTAAAATGTACAATCCATGTAATGTTGGAATGTTTTCTTTTAGAAATACATTTATTTGCTTTAAAATAAGAAAAAGAGGCTATTTTGTATTGTTTTTATTTGTTAATGAGGCTCTGCATCCTTGTTATCCAAGTATGTTCCACAAAAAGAGTGGTTCCAGGCTTGTTCAGTCTTACTATTGCTTATCATAAGCTTAGAAATGGGTCCTGTATTATGGGAAAATGTGCTGGAGTTTATCCAGCATCATTTTAAGGCCATAGTGTCTAGAACCAGTGTTTCCAGAGAACAGCCTGCCTTGATGGAGCAAGGAGTAAGTAAAATAAATAAATAAAATTGCAGGAGTAATTCCATTGTTAAATTTCTTTTCTCATAGTCTTATTTCTTTCCCATTTTCTGTTTTCCTGCCTCCTACCTCTTAAGCATTCTTAATGTAAGAAATAAGTAGAGAGATGATAACAGTGACTTGCAGGGACAGAGGAGAAAGAAGTATTTGTGCACTAAATTTGAAGTGTCAGTCCAGAAACTGTTCCTTGACCAAATACGTTGACTGAGCCATGCACTTTTTTTTCCCTCTCCCCTTATAGCCACATCTCCATTTCTACCCATTTTTTTCTGCATAGTCTTCTCTCAGTATGAAGGTTTTGATTCATGTAATAATTGCAATATTCCCAAAATACTGTAAAATTTCCTTCATGGTTCAGATGCAATTGCATGAAGGTAAAGGGAGATGAGAAACAGCAGACAGAAAGTTTGATATTGATCCTTACTGGGAGAAGCAGTCTGCATTACTTAGAGCCACTTGCCCCAAGCCACTTCTGATAACTCCTTTTCTAATTAGTTGTTGTTCTTGATATCATTACCACTCATCTGATTAGAGTTCTTTTTGTGGGATGCAGGCAGCTGGATGGGGATTATTGCCCACATCTGAAAAGGAGTTTTGGAAATCATAGTTATCAAGGAGCTGATGCCAGAATGCTAATAAATCACCCAGAAATATAAGACGAAGCTTTATTCCTTGGTTGAAAACTGCTGACTTGCAACCTTTACTAAGACTGGTTAAATAGCAGTGTTAAACTGCAAAAAGATATTAGCAAACAAATGCTAATTGCTACATGCTAAAGAAGTGGAAGAATAGTTTGTTCTTCTGTGTGGTAACTTTTTATCTCTGTTTTGTTTTATTTAGGTACTCCTATCAATAAACCACCTGTTCTGGGCTACAAGGACCTTAATCTCTTCAAGCTTTTTAGATTGGTATATCAGCAGGGCGGGTGCGACAGTGTAAGTGTCAGATATTTTCTAAGCAAAATATGTCTCATTATTCTCAAAGGTTGTGACCTGTATCTGTATTAAATTCTTTCATTCTTTATTTTTCTTGGTTAACAAAACTTGAAAATCTTATTTTTTATTCCCTCTCCTCTCCCTCTCCCCCTCCAGATTGAGAGTGGAGCTGTATGGAAGCAAATTTATATGGACCTTGGCATTCCTATTTTGAACTCGGCTGCTTCCTACAATGTAAAAACCGCTTATAGAAAGTAAGTTCCTCTGCTCTATAATAGTGATAAATTTTTAATAGCATGAGCAATACTGAAGCAATTTCTAATAGATTAAGGGAACAGTAGTTGACATTCTTCACTCTTTATGAGCAGTTCTGAGCATTTTCCAGTGCCACCGATTGCAGTGCTGGGGGACAAGGGAGTGCTCGGGCCTGTGTAAGAGCCTGTTGTTGCAGTACATTAGTTGAAGCTCATTTTCTTATCACGGGGCCTTTGTTGCGGACAGGTGATCATACTGTTTCAGAGTACAATGATGAAGTTTATTAAAAAAAACCAAAAAACTTTGGCAGATTTAGCTTTGCAGTTTATGGTGATTAACAAGAAAGGACTCAGTCCTCAGTTGCATGCTCATTAAAGATGGGGAATTCTGCATGCAGTGAGCAGAATTTTAATAGTTTCTCTANGAGCATTTTACGGTGCCACAGATTGTAATGCTGGAGGATGAAGGAGTGCTCAGGCCTGTGTAAGAAACTGTTGTTGCAGTACATTCGTTGAAGCTCATTTTCTTATCATGAGGCCTTTGTTGTGGACAGATGATCATACTGTTTCAGAGTACAACGATGAAATTTATTAAAAAAACAAAAAACTGGCAGATTTAGCTTTGCAGTTTATGGTGATTAACAGGAAAGGACTCGGTACTCAGTTGTATGCTCATTAAAGATGGGGAATTCTGCATGCAGTGAGCAGAATTTTAGTAGTTTCTCTAAATTCCTGTGAAATGTTAATAGATTAATAGATAGACATGTTTCAGATTGCATTCCTAGACATCTAGGTATCTATGTTGGTTCTGGAGAGTAATGGACTTCAGGGCATAATGATGTACATTGCAATCACAAATGTGACAATACTGAGTAGTAATTACTACTATGACTGCGTAAAACTTTTTATTCTGACTCCTGGTTTTCAGTTGTATTTTAAAATCTGAAATGGAAACCTTTTAGGGATGACATTTTTCAGACTCGTTTTCTAAATAAAGATTATTTTTATTATTTATTCTCCTGAAAGTCTGAACAAGAAACAATTGGGCTTTTTGAGTAAAAGGAAAGAATGAGGTTCTCTGACTCGAAACTAAGGAAATTTGGCTGATTGAATAGGGATGACTAATGACTCAACTCATGTTAATGTTGATGAAGATGAAAATATTCAGACTATCTTCAGTGGGATTTGAACTGGGCACATATTGAAGGTCTGTATTTTACAGAGAAGTGTACGTATCATATAAAAGAGTAATTGGTAAATATGTGCTAGATTGCTGTTAGAATGGAAATAATTATTTTGTGTGAACACAAAAACTTTGTTGGAGTCTTGCATATCTGGTCTTTGTGGGTTGTATTATACAACCTACAATAAATATAAGCCAGTTGTATTGCTCTCCCCTATAACTGGAGTGTGCACACAGGCAGCAAGCAGAGAAGAAGCTGATGCATGGCAACTTGTTACCATGAGGTAACTTGTTTGTTTGCCCATATTGTGATGGTTTTAGCTGTCATTGTGCATTTGAAAAACAGTATATATTTTCTTTTACTATCACAAATATTTAATTGAATGGGCATAAAGTTAAATTTGTGGACAGTGCTTGTGTGTACATGCAGTGTTTTCCTCCTCACTACTTGGTTTGTGTGCTTCGCTGTTTCATTTCAAAATCCCTCTTCCCCCCTTTCCCCAATGTTACTGATCCTCTTGCTTTTCTGTGAACAGGAAAGTAAGTTTTATGCGCTTCAATAGATAAAAAATAAATAGCGAAAATAAAAATGAAACTTTTATTTGTGCATCTAGGTATCTTTATGGTTTTGAAGAGTACTGCCGTTCTGCAAACATTCAGTTTAGGACTATCCATCACAATGAACCAAAAGTGGTAGAAGTCGTACAGAAGCACGAGGAACCAATGGAGGAGAGTGTAAAAGAAGAACAAAAAATGCCCCCTACAGAAGTAAAGAAAGAAGCAGAAGAAAATTTTTCCAGCAGTGAAAGTGAGAAAGAAGAAATAGAACTAAGATCCCCAAGGGTAAGTAGCTTGAACTGCTTTCCTGTTTAGCACTTAACAAAACCCCTTTGTACGCAGCACAGTTTACATAATGAGTTTTCCTTTGTGCAGTGAGGGTGCATTGGAATTAGTGTACCTGTACAAGCGTAGGACAGGCTTCTGTGAGCACAGTGTTGGTGTTTGCTTCTTAATTGTGTTCTACCTGTCAACAGTTTTGATGATTTCCTCGTATCCTAAGCCCTATGGGATTTGTTCAGGCTGTTTTATGTCAGGCCTATTTCTATTCGGGGATAGTTTGAGAGCTATCAAGAACTGTTTCTGCAGAGGCAGAACTTGCTTAGCAGGAGAGTTTGGGTTGGGGGTGAGAATTTCCACTGAGAAAGGGAACTTGGAGCTTTCCTGCACAAAGCAGGAATGATCAAGGAGCTGCTACAAGCTTTGGGAATCAGGAGTATTTTTGTTGTTATTATTTTTGTTTGTTTGTTTTTTTGTCACTCTTTAGTAAAAGGAACCCTCTTTTTATAGTATATAGGCAAAAGGAAAGAGCGTACACACTGTATTTAGATCTTTTCCTATCTTTGGAGGCTGTCGAGATCAGGGCTGTGTTAGTATTGACATAGGTAAGAGCAGTGACCAGTTTGAGAATGGTGGAAGTAAGATATCTTGTCTCAGTAGCCTTCTGTAAGCATTTACTTGATATTATTGCTGTGGTCAACCAAAGAAGAATATGACTATATCAGGGGCAAAAGCCCTTATGGGTCTAACCAAATATCTTAAAATGTCCTAGAAGCTAATTGGAAATTAGTAGTCTTTATTTCAGAACAAGTGCTGTGTTTCTATTTTGCTTATTCCGTGATAAGAAAACTGTTTAAGTTGGTAACATATAACTCAGGCAAAAAAAATCACTTTTTGGTGTTACTTTCAGCTTTCTTCTATGCAGAAATAGCATATTTCTTTTCAAACTGAGTTTTGGGAAGGCTATGTAGAAAAAAAGGTGACTGTATCATTAATTTTTATTTCTGCTGTAGGGCCGGAGAAGACTTGTCCGTGATACAACCCCTGCTAAAAAAGATAGCGAAGAGGATAAAACACAAGACAAGTTAAAAGACAGTAACAAAGAAAACAAAGATATAGAGGAAACAGCACCTGAGACTTCAGAAAAGAAGGAAAATGAAGCTTCCCTAGGGAGAAAAAGTACACCAAAGCAAAAAGAGAAAAGAATGAAAAAACAGGAGGAATCTGACAAAGAGTCTGATGAAGAAGAAGAGCGGCAGAGGGAGAGGTAAATATCACTTCACTATAGGTATAGCTGTGTTGGGATAGAGCCATACCCCAAACTGTGTTAAACAATGAACTCGAGATATGTGGAAGTCAGGGACATAATTCACTCAGCCAAGTAGGAAAGGGATGGTCATATTTCAAGAGTCCCTAGTACTTCCATAAAGGGTACTTTCTGGCACATGCCGGGCAGTATTTTCACAGTAGTTTCTTTGAAGATCTTGCCAGGGTAAATTGCTTAAATAAAGTTTTGGAGGCTGTTCAGAAGCTTTGTTTATAGGAGCGTCCTGAACAGCCAAAACACTGGTTCAGCCCCAGTCCAGAGATGCATTTGAGCCCTTATCCCTTGCCACGTTGTCGTTTCTATGTGGAAGTGTGCAGGTGCATCCTTCCTCTTTATGTGTTCCCTAAGCACTTACAGACAACAAGTAGGACAGGGTAGAAGGATGCAGATGCTTTATGGATGGTGAGCAACTATTCTGGACAGTTAAAATACAAATAGATGAGGTAGTTTCTTTTCCCCCACTATTTCCTCATCCATCCACTGTTCTCAGGCATTNACAAGTAGGGCAGGGTAGAAGGATGCAGGTGCTTACAAATAGATGAGGTAGTTTCTTTTCCCCCACTATTTCCTCATCCATCCACTGTTCTCAGGCATTCTATCTTTCCTCATCACATTTCTTCATTGAATTCTCAGCCCATCTCTTGGTTTCCTTCAATCCCTCTTTCCTTTTCTTTTGCCAAACTTCCTACGCTGTTGTTCTTGGTGGTTAGACACAAGTTGGCACTAAAAAAGATCTGATAGGTGTGTTGCATATTTTCTTCTAAAGAGCTTTGACAAGTGGAAGTGACACACAATTATTTTAAAGTGGCACTGTGAAGTCCAAAGGGAAATTTTGCAATATATCATAGCATGCGGAAATTCACTCAAATAAAGGTACAGTGTGGGTGTGCAGGAGGCTGCGAGGTGTGTCAGATAACTAAGACATCAAAGACTGTTTTCTTCCAAGTGGTGGGTAGCTGTTGTCTTTCCTTTTTCTTTTAGTTGTATGCCAAAATAGCTCTTACCATAGGCTAGAAAATTCATATCTTTTTCTTAATTAAAAGCAAACTCAAATTATGTAATTTTATTTTTCAGGCCTTTATTTTTTTAACTTTTTTTTTTTCAAATTCATCCTAAAAATGGAAAGAGAGAAATATATTAAAATTGTTTACAATATATTTTACAGTTAGCTCTTCCTGTTAGGAGCAGGACAGTGACTTGGCTTATTCTTCTTACTCAAAATATCTATTCCAAAAAAGGACCTTAGGCTTTGAAATAGTTGTATATGCATAATTATATTAAAATATGATACATTAGTTTTTTTAGATGTTTTTGACAATTACCTCTGTTCTCTTTTGAGTAAATCTTGCTTTTGACTGGAAAAGCTATGTCCAGCTAGCATACAGCATGCTGAAAATGAGAAAAAAATTGCAGCCTATTTCCTTTGTGATAGCTTGGTTCTGCTAGTTAAATGTTAAAACTTTGCTTATTTCTGATTAGTGACATTTCAAATATACTTTACTGCAGAGAGGAAATTGAAAACAAAGGCGAATCAGAAGGTGAAGAGGATGAGGAGGATGCTGAGCCCTGCCTGACTGGAACCAAAGTGAAAGTAAAATACGGGCGTGGAAAAACTCAGAAAATTTACGAAGCCAGTATTAAAAGCACAGAAATTGATGATGGAGAGGTTTTATATTTAGTTCATTACTATGGATGGAATGTAAGGTGAGAAGGACAAATTGTCATTCATTTTCCTTTCTCTCTTTTTGTGTGGAAAATATTAATATTTGCAGAAGTATCTTTGTTCTTGAGGGGAAAAAAAAGAGAAAGATAATCAGCGACTTGGCTGCAAACTGAATTAGCAGCTTGTTAGCTGGGTCTGATTCAATCACATTTCCCAGTGTTACTAATTTTTTTCATTGTATGATCCTCTTCAACTGAAACTTTCAAAAATTACTTATTTGTATATTTTAACATTTTCATCCTGCTTAAAGAGGAGTATCCCTGTAATTTGTGCTACCTGGCGTTGGCAACATCACAGTCACATTTCCAAGACTTGCTGATAATAGTGGAGACATCCTCTATTGGAGTACCAAGCACTGAAAGTTTGGCAATGAAAATTACTCTTGTATTGACTGTTAACTGTGATTATAAAGGGCAGTTGTTATGTAGAGAAGCTAGGACAGAGCTAAGCAGCAATGAACTATGGAAAAAAAAGTCATCACGTGCCTCTCTTGGCAGCCGTGCTTTATATTTTAATACTGCTCTAAATGTGGCTTTTTTTTTCCTTAAGAACACTCTGCTCATATACACAAAAATATCACAAAATTGATTAAATCTTTTTTTAAAATTCAACTCTTTTGTTTTTTTGTATATAAATTGGGACTTACCTAATCCATAAGCTTCTGTGTAAGCAAAGCAATTTTCTTTGTGGCAACATAATGCAAGTTTGGAGGTCTCTTCCATCACCACTCCCCACCTCCCTGCCACCCAGTTTTTGTCTAATCCTTTATCATATTAATAGCTCGGGAGATCTTTGAGGAGCATATTTGGTGGAATATTTGTGCTTTTGGGAATATAGTTTTGTGACATAATTTTAAAAATGTATTTAAAAAAGAAATAGGTATGTTTACTGCTGGCACATCAAAGACATGAAGTGGTAATAATTGACTTTCTGTATACCGTGTGAAACTGCAAGTCAGGTGGTTAGCAGGGGAACAGGCACTTGTACCTCCAAGCTCCCCTCCTTTTATTTTCCTAACTTTTTTTTAGGATCTTAGAGGTAACATTTTAATGGATTGGAAAATCAGTTTTTCTAATACTTGCTACCATATGTTTTGGTAAATAGATGTTCTGCATTCTTTCCTTTCTTTAATAAGTATTTTCTGTAATTCATTCTTTTATACCTGAAATTGCAAACAACTTGTTATATGAAATAAAAAAAATGTTACTTACCTTTTAGATACGATGAGTGGGTGAAAGCTGATCGGATTATATGGCCTTTGGAGAAAGGAGGACCAAAGAAAAAACAGAAGAAAAAGGCAAAAGTAATATTTATATATCAATTCGTATGACACTGTGTACTGGCTCTGCCTGTTCCTTTTTCCTCCTTTAAAAAAAAAAAGCAGCATATTGATGAAATATTTTTTTTCCCCTCAGAATAAAGACGACAGTGAAAAGGATGAAAAGAAAGATGAGGAGAAACAGAAGTCAAAGCGTGGGCGCCCCCCCCTGAAATCTACTCTTCCATCCAACACATCCTGCAGTTTATCCAAAACGCCAACTAGTGAAGGTAAATCCGGAGCCAGAAGTGCACGGAACAACTTGTCCGATTCCTGCCCGCTGCCAAACGGAACGGAAGGTACAGCCGCTGCCCCGCGGTCCGGCATGGCAGTGCATGTGAACAGCTGGGCAGGAACGCGGCAACAAACCCGCCGAGCACCGTGCTGGCAGCAGCTCCACAGTCCTGCCTGGTCGGCCCGCTTACTAGCAGTACAACTGAACACGTTTTCTGTGCAGGTTTTATAAAAAAAAAAAAAAAACATTTGATTTTAGCAACACCTCGCAGGCAGACGAGAGGTAGCTCAGGAATGCTTGATTCTGATGGAGGATCAAACAGCAAGTGATCTCAGTCCTGTGTATTTCTTTTTTCTTTTGAGGGTTTTTTAGTACCTTTATCAAAAGCAATTTACTTCTATTTTCCGCCCCCCTGTGATTTTTATTGAGGTAGTTGCATTGGCACTTGCTGGAGAGCACAGTTTTCTCACCGAAGAGCTGTGACGTAGAAATAATTGTGAGAGTGACCCCTTATTCTTTAGCCAGAACCTTTCAGTCCTTATCCTGAGTGACCAAGCCCAGGGGGACAGTGGCAGATCTTCCTGTGGTAACTAAGTTCCCAACCTCAATACTGCATCATCCCGTGAAGAAGTTAATTCTGGACAAACTACAGCAGTATTTTCAGTATTTTTGAACCTCTGTGAACAAGAACTCAAGTGAAATACATTCCCTTAGTGCAGCTCCCTGAATAGTCTTGTGGTAACATATTAATGCTTGCTCTGTGTCAGGTGCATGATTTGTACAAAAGTTTGGCAATGAAACGTCCAGCACTCTGCTGCTGGTGTGTTTTATTATTGTTGTTGTCTCCTAAAGCCAGACAAGGGAGACCGGATCTGTAGGTAGATAATAACAAGTGACAGAAATCTGTAAGAGCGTTTTTGCTTCTCTAAGCTCTAACTTGTTTATATTGTCTTATGGGGAAATAGTAAACACTAGCAAAAATTACTGTCTAATGAATGACTACGATGTAGGTTCATGGAGTTCTTAAGTAGCATTAAGAAAGGTAGTCTATGTGAACTAACATGACTATTTTTTGTTTACATTTTAAATCATTAAAACATCATTTTACAGGAAAAAAAAAAACAAGGAAAAAGATATCTGTATTAGGGGGAAAAAAGGTTTCGTGTGGTTGAAAAGCTAAATTGTTCTTTAATTGTTGACTTAAGGTGCCATTTCCTTTTTTTATTTTTAAATCTTTGGCAGAATCTGGCTCATCTGACAGTGAAGCAGATGAGTCATCTGAGAAGATTTTGAATGAAGAATTTTCTCCAGAAACTTCAGAACTGGAAAAAAATGAAAAACTAAATGATGAAAAGCTAGATGAAGAAAACCCAAAGATTCCTCATGCATTGAAAGAAAATGACAGGACTCAAGTCCCGCCATTAGAAACATTGAAACTGGAAGTTGAAGAAAGTGAACAAATTGTTCAGATTTTTGGAAATAAAGCAGAACAAGTGGAAGAAATCAAAAGAGAAGCTGAAAAATCACCTAAAGGGAAAGGCAGAAGGAGCAAGACAAAAGATCCTTGCTTAGAGAACACAAAGATTTCACCAGGAAGCCAAGAAGAGGTAGCAAATGACTCTCTCACAGAATCTGAAAGATTAGATGTGTCTTCCATGGACTGTCGAGAGATTTCCAGCACTACTGAAAATGAAACAGAACTCTGTACAAAAGATAAGAAACTGTTGAAAAGGAAAACTGTGGAACAAGCATCACCTGAGAAGAGAAATCGACGGGAGAGTGAGATGGAAGTGCCAAATATTGTCTCTGAAGAGAGGACCAATGAATGTACTGGGGCAGAGGAATGTAAAAGGTTGAATGCTGAAGAGTCTCTCAGAGCTGAGAATGAGGAAATGCCCTCCTTAGTGGCAGAGGCAGTTCAGCATGGGCAGCAGCTGAGGAACGAAAACTTCCAATGTCCATCTGAAGAAAATGAGAACGTTCCCTTAAAAGATGAGGATGACTCAATGCCTCAGATTGGTCCTGAAACTTTACTCTGCCACGAAGTAGACTTGGATGACTTGGATGAAAAGGAGAAGAGCGGCAGCGAAGACACAATATCAGAAAAGCCAGACCCTCATCCTTCAGTTTCAAACCAGCCTGCCTTACCCCCCGCTGTCCAGGGGAGCTTCTCAGTGGCCTCCCCTCTTACCCTCAGCCAGGATGAGTCGCGCAGTATCAAGAGTGAGAGTGACGTGACCATTGAAGTGGACAGCGTAGCAGAAGAGTCTCAAGAAGGTCTCTGCGAAAGTGAGTCTGCGAATGGCTTTGAAGCCAGTACCACATCGAGCAGTTGCAGTATAGCAGTGCAGGAAAGAGAGATTGGAGAAAAGGGTGAGCATTTTCTGTGAAAACTTGTTCTCCACTGTAATGATTTCTCATGTGATTTTTGTCTGGTGTGGGCTCTTCTTTTGGCTAAAAAATAATGTTTTCTTTTTTTTCATCTAGTTTTAAATGTTTGCTGCTTATAAAAACAACTTGACAGTAGCAGAAATATTTGAGCCTTTTTTTTTCCCCCCATCTTTAGGTCAAAAAAGGCCCAGTGATAGCAATAGTGGAACACTGGCAAAAAAACAAAAGCGTACTCCAAAGCGAACAAGTGCTGCAGCCAAAAATGAGAAGAATGGAACAGGTACAGTCCTAAAAAATTAGCTGTGCTGTCATACGAATGTGCGTAGGTAACCACTGTTCTCACTGGTGCTCAATGCTTTGTTAGATTTGATCAAAATTTGAAGCTGAGTAAGTCATTATATTTGATGCTTTCAACAGTATTGCTGAAAATATAAAATAACATATTGCCTGCTGTACAATGTTCATGTGAAACTGCTCATGTAAAAAATCTTCCTGCAATTATTGTGATAATCCAGTTCTTATTTATATAAGAATCATAGCTTAGAATTTTCTTTTAATTGTTAAAGCGTTTAGGCTTCTGGTCATATTCCAGACCTGTTTTTTAGATGTTTAGTAAACATCAGCAGTTTAGTAAATACTTTAGTAATCAAAAAAGCCTTTCTGAGTGTTCTGTATCTTCTGCCTTTTTTTGAAGTAGCTTGTGCTATTTACATGCACTAATGCAGTTTTATCTTTAGAAAAGTAACACTAGTGTCTTTTTTTAAACTAAAATATCTGTGACTTCAGGTAGTTTGGCTTATTTGAAATAGGCTTTGTACTGCTTGTGTAGAATTTTTTAACTTCAGTCCTTTAACTAAAGACCTAGTCAGCCTTTGACTGCTCTTATTACAAGCAGGGTTGAAAATTCAGTGCATGTTTTATCCAGTAAATTTACGTATTAGATCTGGTCCAGTTTATTTTCTGTGTGTATTCAAGATTCTGGGTAACCAAGAGCAGTTTTTTACTAAGTAACTTTCCTGAGTATAATCAGCTTCAAAAATGTCAGGGTTTTGTTCTGAAGTACAAACTCTTTTTCTCACTGCAGGACAAAGTAGTGACAGTGAAGACCTTCCTGTCCTGGACAGTGCAAGTAAATGTACTCCTGTAAAACACATAAATGCCTCCAAACCACAGAAGATTTCTCGATCACCTGCAAGAGTGATTTCGCCTCACATCAAGGATGGAGAAAAGGATAAACACAGAGAGAAACACCACCACCAGAATGCTTCCCCTAGAGTGTACAAATGGAGTTTTCAGCTCAGTAAGAACTCTTAAAATCATCTCACATTTTCAAGCATAAAAATGAAACTTTATTGATTCAAGATCTAGGACCTTGATGTTTTGGATCAGGTTCAACAAAGCCTCTGAAATGAACAGCTAATCCCATGTAAAGCTTCCCAGCTCACACGCACACAAAAATCATGACAGAGAGTCTGAGTTTTTTTTTTTTTTTTTCCTTTTCTCCTGTCATTTTCCCCAGGGAGTCTTGCTCATCTTGAGCGGAGTTTGGGATATAAAGCACCCATATGGCTCTAAAAACAAGCAAACGAGTAGTAGTATGAAATCCCAGCTTTTAGTGGATTCAAGGCATTAAATTGCCGTTCCGGAGTCAGTGAGCAGCATGAGCTGCTGTGATTTTCTTTTTTATTGTTAGAAATACAGTGTAGAACTAGTATTAAGGCAGTATTAAGAACATAAAGACAATTTTTGAATCCATCTGTTGAACTCTTACCTCTCCCAGTAGTTCCTTATTGTTCATCATCTTTCATTAGGGATGGTAGACTAGTGGAATATTATTATATCACTTTCTCAGAGTTAGCATGATTCTTATTAATGCTTTCTGTGAGTTTCTTATTAATGTTTTTGCACTTTGAATTAGGAAGAATGTAATAAGAAAGTTTATGTTCTAAAGAAAAAATCTGAGTTTTGCTATTCTATGTTATATATACATATGCCTTCTTGGCATAGTGTTATGAAAATGTGTTATCCTTCGTATTGTATCATGTATACTCTGAGAATTGCACTTGTTTGTTTAAAATTACCTCGCTAAAGGAACGTCTATGTGTTCTTTTTCTTCCCACTTTAAAGACGAACTCGACAATATGAGCAGCACTGAAAGAATCTCCTTCTTACAAGAAAAACTACAGGAAATCCGAAAATATTATATGTCCCTGAAGTCAGAAGTAGCAACCATAGACAGGAGAAGAAAACGATTAAAAAAGAAAGATAGAGAAGGTAACGTTCAGATTTGCTTTGTTCTTCCCATGAGATGTCTTGTTTTAGAAAACACAGAATGCAAAACAACTAGAACTTAATTGGCAGTATTTTTTTAAATATATGTATAGCTTATCCTGTTTGTATATATATATACACTTAGAGAGAGCATTTGTGGCTTTTCAAAACTTGAAGCTAACGAAAAAAATTACTGTTTTGTAATTTTGCATTAAGAAATAGGACTAGTTAGTGCCAGCTAGATCTGAGTTTTCAATCAGTGTACAGGATTGTCTGATTTATCTTTTGAATTTCTTTTTAACTGGTCTGTAATATAGAAATGGTAAAGTTAATAATCTAGTGTAAGTAAATATTATGATGAAAGCAGTTGAACAAAAAAACCCTCCAGATCAGTTTTTATAACGTGCCAAGTCTTTGAGGTGTTTTTAAAATCTGATAACCAAACAAACCTTCATTCTGACATGTGCTTTGATGGTCTGATGCTGATGTGCTGTTCTATATATTCAGTGTCACATACAGGAGCATCCATGTCATCTGCTTCATCCGACACTGGAATGAGTCCATCATCATCCTCTCCTCCCCAAAACGTGCTTGCTGTGGAATGCAGGTGATACACATTTCTCTGCCTTGCCAGCAGCTTGCTGCCATGGACATAAATCCTGAAATTCAACCACAGAAAGCACTCGACTGGTTTGACATTGCCAAGTATAATCTGTACACACTTCCACTGCTGGACTGTATCTGTTCTCCCCTTCTCCCCTCTTTCTTTTTGTTTGTTCGTTTAATTTACTGTTCAGAGAAATTAAGCTCATTGCTAGCTGAAGGTTTGTAGGCACAATGTGACATGCTTGTCATTGTGTTTGTTTTTGTTTTGTTTTTGTTAATACAGAGAAAGGGCACTTAGCAAATTTGAAAAGTTATGTCCAATGAAGCATTCAGGTGTTCTAGGGAGATCATAGAAAAGCAAGTGCACCAAGCAGACATGAGAACATTATCAAAAAGAATCGAGTAACTGCTGCACTTTCACCGAGCTGTGTGTTAACTCTTGGTGAGTAGTTCCTCTTTGTGGAAGCACTTGCTATACAGAACTGCCAAAGTATGTGTTCAGCAATGTGCCCAGTTTTAATGGTGTAAATGGGACAAAATAAATTGTGAAAGGAAGTGTAGTTGACTGAAAACTACAGTTGTAATAAGTCTTCCACTTTTTATAGGATTTTTGAGCACACAATTATGCAAATATTTTAATGTTTATTAATGTTTACAGTGGAATTGTGAATAGGTTTTCAGTGGACTATCTTATCCCTTGACAAAAATATTTTGTCTTTTTTCTATGTAATTTCAGAGTTTTTATTTTGTTACAAAAAGACGAAAAATGAAATATATAACAACAATGAAGTTATTTAACAAGATTTCTAAAGCTGAAATTTTTGTGTAAAATAAGGTATCTTGCAACTTGTTAAATATATTTATTCAGACATTGGATGTTGTATTTTTATGTATTTTTTAAAATATTAATAAAATTGGAGAAAAAAAAAACAAACTAGGTTAGTTCACTCTTTCGATAAAACATACCTGTCAGTTATGGCTCTTGCAGAAGGTTTTATGCAGTGGCCATGCCTATATTTGAAGTGGGTCTGTCTGTACATCCTCCACAACATAGATCTTTAACCGGGCATCTGGATTAAATGGTGACTTTATTTGGAAACTTTGGCAGTCCTAGTACTTACATTGTTTTTGAGGAACAAAATTTCTTGGGTTGCCCTTAAGATACTTTATCACCAGTTTTTATGTTTGCTATACTGCCGAATGAATTTCTATCTCCCAAAGTTGAGATGCAACAATAAAGTAAAGCAGCTGTGTATGCTTTGTCTGTGGATTGTCCCACAGACAGATACATTTTGTAAATAACTCTTCCAAAACCATGTATTTAAAACAGTTTGCATATACATTATGTATAAAGGTGATTTTTTATCAATTTTTTTATTCATGTTTGTACATTGAAAGGGGTTCTTAACCTCTTCTTTTCTGTGTTTAATATGCTGTAGAGTAATAACATAGATGCTCTAGACTGTATATCAGGATATTCTGGTTCACATGGCAGAAAATCATAACAAAACACTAGTGATGGAGTAGCATTACTAAAATTTGATGTTTCTTGAAACTTCATTTTAAGACATTTGTCAACTTGTGATTCCAATTCCTTCCATTTTCGCAGAAAATTAAAGAAAAAGTACTCTTGTAAATGCACTTTTTCGTTCTTTTCTTAAGCAAAGCAGAACTATCTCAATGTAAGATAAATATGGAGCTCTCTAGGCAGCATTAATAAAGGCCATGTTTTAAACATAGGCTTTATATTCTATTTTTATTTAAATGATTGCTCTTGTAAATGTCCAGACTTACCTAAATAGGAAAATTAATCTTCATAAGTTCTTGTAAAAACTTTTTTCAGAGCTAACTTTTACTGTTAATCTTACAATAGCTATGAATAAAAAGCAATACTCATTTTAAAGGAACTAACACGGGTCACATTTTCTCAGATTATCTTCCAGGTTTAATATTTGCAGAAGCACATTTTAATTTCAAACGAAATGACGGGATTAATTTATCTATTACACAGATATCAAACCTCTGTCTACAAAGGCTATGAAATAAGCGAGCGTATATGTACATACGCAGCACGTACAGATGATGGATGAGCCCTTAACAGTCTTTACTTCAGCATAGATGCTTGAAATGTGTTTACTGACTGCATCTGCTTGTCTTTTAGGAATCTTTTAAAGTATTGCAAGGAAATTGAAGGTCTGGTTGCCTCAGACATAGAAGTACAAATTGACAGATTGCTCCTTGAAGTAAGAAAGACTTTCCTGTTTCCATCTGCTTGCCTTGCACTGGTGCTTACAGAGAGCTCCGATCTCTGCCCTCCTTTCTGTACTCCCCTTAATAATTAACATTATTATCCTGGCAGAAAACTAAGCCTGGAGAAAAAGGTCTTTCTGCCAAGCCACTGGCAAAGCATCTAACATGTTACTGCTTTCCTAATTTTATCTCCCTGGCAAGAAGTGTATCAGCTGGCCAGATTATTCAGCAGATGTTAAACCTCTTTTTTTTTTAATTTTCTTTTGTCATAAGAAACTACAGGGAAGGGAAAAGTAAGTATGTAATATAGATTATCCTGTACTGAAAAACAAATCATCAAGAAACCCTAATAGGTCTTTTGAACTTCTGTTATTATTCTTTCACTTCTGCTTTGTTGACATAAATTCCAGAGTTTCTTCCAATGCCTTGAATATTTGTGCTGTTGATGACAGAGCAATTATGATTATAGAGAGGGGGAAAAAATAATAAGAGATTACATATAGTATTTGCAAGAGCAATTAAAAATAAAGAACCATGTTGGTAGTCTTCCGTCTTCCCTCACCTTCTACTCTCCTACAGTTCCCCCAAAATCACATACTTTGCCTAAAGGTAAGCTAGGAGGGGGGAAATGCAAAGAATTGCAGGATCAAATTCTGCTGTTGGATTTGTTAAAAAGAACAGTGCTGGAAGAGAATTCAGACCTGCCCAATCTTCTGCAGTCTATGGAAAGAGCTGTTGTCTCTCTGGCAGATGTGCTGCATTAGATTGCATTAGTGTATAAATGAAATGTGGAAAATATATTGGCAGTACTCGGTACTCGGAGCAATGAGTGTCTTGCAAGTAGTTGGCTATTTTTATCCTTTGATACTACTCAAAATTGCCTTATATTAGCAAAGGAAAAAGTTAATACTGCCCCAATTAAAAGATTTTCTATGCAAGGACGTAAGGTAAGAAAAAATCATTCCTTTAGTGTGTTTATTTTCTTTCATAAGTGTGTATACCAGCTACTTGTATTCTAATAATCTTTTATTTTAACTCAAATGTATACACTCCCAGCTAAATTTCTCCTTGCTTCTTGTTTCCTCCTTTGTGTTTGAGTAACTTTTGTCTTGCTTAATCAGCCTGAATAGGTTGTACAGGAGAAGCAGAGATGTCAGAACAACAACAAGAAGTCATTACTTCAAGAGAGTTAAACAGATTTACACTAGCAGTAATAAAAGAAAGTTAAGGAGGGTAAATAATAGTGTTTATCTTCATGAAGCAGAATATATTTGACTTTTGCAGCCAGAGACCTTTAATGTGAAGAACACTGGTAGAGAAAGTGATGAAATGGTTACCTCTGTGTTCGTGGTATTTTGTGCTCGTTCCTCTTTTTATTTTTTTGAGATGTAGTGATAATATAATCTAGCCAAGAACTTTTTAAAGCAGGGGGTATCTATTCCTGTTGTGCATGTTGGGAGCTGCACAGAATTGCAGAGGAGAACTGGAGTCTGACAGAGAGGCACGAATCCGGAATCTTAAGGTTAACTTCTAGGCTTCTGTCTTCAAATAATCTTTGGATGAAACCTCACACACGCTCAAAAAATGTTTGTTAAAATCTTCTGGTTAAATTACTCTTCACTGGTAAAAATATTCTTCTTTTTCTTAGGAGGGAAAATAGCTTTTCTGGAAGACATTTACTGGAAACCTTTCAGTCGTATGTATTCAGAAATGTTGCTCTTAAGAAAAAGTAGATGAGAGATTGATTTGCAATATTTGAAAGCAAATTTGACCAGCCAACAGGAAGACAGAATTAAAAGCTGAAATAAAAGATGAGAGCATTAACCAAGTACATTGAGCTGTTCACTGTTGTATTTTACAGATTTTGGACACTAAAATCTTGGCTATTTTTAGTTCTCCTTACTCAGGGTTTTATTATTTGCTGCAACGTGCAGGACAAGGATTACGCCTGGAGATGTGCGGAGCACAACAGAGCAGTGGAAGCCACGGGGATGCTGCCAGCCGCTGAGTCACCGAAATTCCAGCGCTTAGGAAACAGACTGCAACTCGCTCACACCGCTGCCATTTAGCAAGCTATCACCCTCAGAAATTGAGAAAAATCTCCCATTCTATCATAAATCATCCCATTCTTCCTTCAGATGGGATGATTTTTGAAAAACAATCTCGTTTGAATGTTCTGCCAAGAGAGTGTAAGATTATTCATCTTTATTAATTACACCGTAAGAGCTCACATTTATTGGTATATATGTATTTCCTTTGAAAATCTGTGAGTTTCTAAAATTTCACAAGTATTTATTACACTCATCCAATGCTTTGGAAGAACATCGAAATTTATTTTTTTTTGTTGCAATATTATTGGTTTGACTATGTGTTTGTGGTTCGGTGGTGGATTTTATGATCAATCTTGGGTCGTGGGCAAAGTTTTGCATTTGCAAATCCTGCAGTTGCATCTTTCTGGTTTCAGAAGGGGGAATGTTACTTTTTGCTTTGCAGGGGGCTGCTCTGATAGTTGGTTCTGCTTTACTTCTGCCACTGCTTGCTGGTTATATTATTTAGTCTCCTTCTCCAGGTGCTTGTCCTATAGTTTCCAAAGATGAAAATGGTCTTGCCTGGGTTTTACATTATTTGTGTTTAATTAACCAGTACAGATCACTACTATTTTTTTATATCACATAAATATTATGACTGCTATTTTCTTGATATTTAGATATTTACCAACAAATTCAACACAGACTGTGGAGGAACTGCAGGATGTTGATCAGCCGTGTGTTTGCTTGTTTCATCCTGACAAATCCTCGTGCTTGACAGACAGAATTACTAGTTATTGGCTACGTCTTTCTGTGCTCTGCAAAATAACCTAACGATATCATTTCGGTTCCAGCTCCGTCAGTTTCTTAAGCTATTTCTACACTACTCCATTTCTAATCCCTCATCTGGGTACAGCTTGACCTCATTTGCCATGATCCTGCCAGCTCTGCCAGTTATGTAAGCAGGGGTGAGATGTGGAATTTTTATGAAATATTTCTGTTACATCACATGAGTGTTTTTTTTCTGTTTGCTTTCTACTTTATTTATTTAACAAGCCACTCGAGCTTTTTACCTGTATACACAGCTTAAAACCATATCCTGAGAATTACTCTCCTTAAGCAAAGCTTAAAAATATACAGAAGAAAAACAAGAAAACCCGAATTCTTGGTGCCTTCTGTTCAACACTGCCCTGCTGCAAGTGCCTGGTTGGCCCAGGGCTGTGTTAGTTCATTAGGTTCCACGTGGAGCGTTGCTCGCTGTGGTCTGCTTTGGGTGTCTTTCACGACCGGTTTTGTCACGTTTCTTGCTGTCTCTATTGCTCCTTCCTTCTCCTGTTTTGTTTCAGCTGTTCGCAGTGTAAATTTAGTGATTTGAGCTTTTCTGCCTCTCCAGCCCTTGCCTGCGGAGCTGCCGTTCGCCCTTGGGGTCGCAGCCGCTCCGGGATCCCGTGGGAACGCCGCTTCCCTGCTGCAGGTAAGGGCAGAGGAGAGGCCTGTCCAGGGCAAACTCCCTCTGCCTGCTGCTCCGGGCTCTGCATTTCAGTCCTCTCTTTGAATTTTTTCCTTGTATTTGTGTCTTAAATGCAGTCAGATGCTGTAATAAACCCGTGCCCTGACGTGTTCCCTTCCTTCCTCCCTCGTGTGTTACTCAGAGCAGGGCTAGGGGAGCTGAGAGGTGGTTGAGCGGCCCCGAGACGGGTGGGAGAGCCCAGGGCCGGGGATCAGTTTCTGTCACAGTGAATGTCCCCTCCAAAGGTTGTTCTTTAGCCGAGTGGCATCAAGCCGCGTTTAAGCAGGTTGCCTGGGGGTTGCTCTTTCTTCTTATCCTCATCTCTTCTGGATCCCCGTTCGCCAGCACCACAGTGCGTTTCCGCGCACCAGAATGTTAAAATTCAGTTAAAATTCATTGTATATCCAGTTAATATTTAAAAGTCATGCTTTTAATCTACACTTGAGTCCAAAGACAGGTCTTCACTTTAGCAGAGTGAGAAGGATTCCAGCAGCTGGTCTTCAGGTTCGTGACGGTTTGCCTGGGCAGAACCAAAGGACACGTTGATACAGCAAAGAAATTGTACTCTGAAACTGTAAATATCTTTCCACACCCAAAAGCTGGTGGGAAAAGTTGTAACCTGGCCTTCTTTTGGACACCTTCCCAGCCTTTGCCTTCCCAGGGAAGTATTTTTGAGAAATACTGGGAGAAATTTTACTCTGATGACAGAAGAGCCGCAACCCTTTGCGGCTACATGTTAGCACAAAGGGCTGGAGGAGCTGAAACACTTTTATCAACGTAGCGAGTTAAGGATCATTCTCAACCCACAGACCCTGTTGCCAGTGTATTATGAGCTGCTATTTGCTAAATAACGTGCTTCGAGCCATCAGGAAACGCCATCAACTTACCCAAGCACTAAAGGGAAGTCAAAGCTCAGCAAAACAAATTAAACTTTAGATAGTTTTTTTCCGATGCTCTTAGGACATTTTGCATCAGCTCAGTGCTTTATTTTCACTGATGCACTTCATTTACAAACCTTTTTTTTTTTTCTTCTTTTTTTTAATGACTTTCCTGGGTTACATACACGTTACACCAGTTACCCACATCAAAAGCTGTTGGAAGAAGGCAGGAGTCTTCCTCTCACTGGAACAGAGCTAGGACAAAACTAGTGCTCCAATACGAAAAGCCAGTGACTCCTTCCTTCCTTCCAAAACCAGAGCAGGTTATTTGTCACCTTAATGAGCTTTGCAATGTTCATAATTGACAGCTGTGCCTGTAAACGGCAGCAGTGTGAGCAGTCAGCTCCGTTGCAGGGTAGGAGACACCAACCTGATATTTGCACCTCCTGTGGCAAATCCCATCCCACTCGCTTGGTTTGTGAACAGGGAGAAGCGACACACAAGTGGTTTTAAAGAGGGAATGGTTCCCCTATATAGCACTGAGTTAAGAAAGCTTTAAAACTGAAATCAAGGGAAACTGGGGAACCTAAAAGTGAGTAATTTATTAACCAGCTCCCTCCAACACTTGCTTAACCTTAGTAAATGTATCTTAACAAATATTTAAACATCTTCCTAACCCCAAATCCTCAAGCACTGAAACGTGAGGGGAAAAATGATTTTATCCCCTCTTCACCTCAGCCCAAGGAGCTTTGTCCAAAAGGCATAAATGTCCTCTAGACCCATGACTTAACCTCCTCCATTCCTCTGCTGGATTCAGATTCCTTCTTATACTTTTCACGCACTAAAATAGAAGGGAAAATAGGATAATTTTAATAATGAGTTGACTTTAATGTTTAACAAAAGGACCTTTTTAGAGGAAGCCATAAGTCTTCCAAATGGGTTCACTATTTATCATGGGGCATAAAATCTGTGGCCAAACTGTGGCAAGCTGGACACCAGTAGCATGTTAATCCGTCCAAAAATACAGGGCATTGGAGGGTTGCTGCCTTATTTGGGGTCCTTTTTAGCCTTTACCGTTTTAGTCCACGTTAGGGTTAGTTCTTGGCTATCTGCAGGGAAACAAGGCATGGGCTATGTAGGATAGAGCAGCAATATGGCCAGTAGAAAACACATAAATGATGCTATAGGAACCTATTTGTTTCTCTGTCTTTGAGAAGTATCTGAGCAGATTTTTGGGATGAGCCAGGGCAGCTTAAACAGCAGCAAGCAGTGCTGCACCACCATGCCGCAGCCACATATAATAAAAATACATATATTTCAGTATGCAGATTGCCATGAGGGATTTTGCACATTAAGTTTCCTGGTCCATTTTATGCACCTGGAGTTTAGTGCTGCAAACTGTGAACTCCGAAGAGCTGCGGTAATATTTTTTTGCCACAATTATCCAGTCCCCAAGCAAGAGCTCCTGCTGCTGCTGCCAGGCTGTCAGGTGCTTGTCAGCACAAGCAAGACGGCACCCAGCGCAGCAGGGCACTTCTCGCAGAGCAATTTTAAAGAATTCATAAAAACAGGAGCAGGACTTGCTTCAGCCTGCAGTTTTGGTGGTGGCTGCAAAGCTTGTGCAGGAAAATCATGAAATGCTGAAGCCAGGTAGGGAACGCTCAAACTGCAAGTCTTAAAACAATCATCTAAGAAAGGGAGTTAAAGTTGGTTATATTTTTATTTTCAGTTTGTTCACCTGAATAAATTCATGTTGTTTTTTTTGAAACAAAACTGTAATTACATACCCAAGTCTTTGCATACCTCCCTTAGTGAGTTGTCCTTCCTCTTGAGGAACTCTCTGCCTCTTTCAGGAGTTGCCTATTGTGGTGCGGGCAAGAACATTTCCTGAAAGCAAACGGTACCACAGCCCACAGTGAATACACTTAAATTAATAAGACCTACTTTGATGCTTATGGTAATGTTTTCTTGCTTATGATAATGTTTTAATTAAAGTCTAGCCTTCCAACGGCCCTGGAAGCATCCGGCACCAGAGCAGATGTCAATACAGTATGTAAAAAAATAAGTACCCAGCTACGGTTGTGTATTTACCCAGCATGTATGAATGATTAGAAAAGACAAATGCCAAGACTAACAGTAACATTTACTGCATTCTAAGAGGAGGGCATAATCTATTTAAAAAATTGCCTTAAGTCCTGATAAAGTTAATGAAAATTAATTTTTTGACTGTATGAAACACGCTGCAAGTGTTTGTCTATTATCCTCTCGGTGGGAGGAAAGAGTAGAGAATATTTTGCTTATAATGCAACATCCTGTTGAAAACAGCTAAGATTTTTGCAGTGAAGGCATCTGTAAAATAATAATAAAAATATAATATTCTTGCAAGGGGCTAAGAGAAGGCCCTGGAACAGATTACCAGCTGTTTCAGTAGGTGCAGGGTCACTTCAGCTACTGCAGGTCTTGCACCGCGCTCCCATCACCAGTGCCTGCACTGCTCCTGCAGAGAAACCAACACACAAACACTGTTTTATTCTTTCATATGATCTTATACAGAATTGTGCAACCTGTAAGTAATGAGACACAGCTATTCAATGGGTCATAGGAAGACAATGAACCTGCAGTTCAGTTTATTTGGTCAAAAAAATATGTTTTTTACAGGATGCTGTTTTACAAATTCAGGCATTGCCCTTCAGCTTGTTTTAACTGATGTCACTTATTTCTACATTTTGGAAATTTGGTTCCAGCACTATCATTGCAGGTGCAGCTGTGGCCATCAATGGGCAATTAAGCAACAGATGACCAGTAAAGAGCAAACTTTAACAGGAAACATAGTAAAAAGAGGCAAATTAAACTCCTTTTTGTTGCGTTTGTATCTAACAGTAGACCCTGGCAATTGACTTAAAACAAATCTATCAGGCTCTTGCAGTCTCAAAATACACATGCTGATCCGACTGTTCAATGCCATTTGTTCACTGTATTTTATTAGTCAGAATTAAAATAAAAACCCTCACCTATGGGTGATGAGGGGTGAGTGAGCAGTGTGGCTGCCTCCTCCAGACCTGTGTTTACTGCAGCTGCCCCACGTTACCCTCGTCCTGCTGCCGTTGTCACCACTGTGCAGCATGCCAGGAGACCCAGGATGAACACAAGGATCTGAGGAAGCAGCTGCTGGGGAAATAACTGAAGCTCTTCCTAAATGAGGAGAAATGAGCCATTCACACAGCCCCAGAGATGCTGAAACACAGTCACTAACTTGGATGTGTCAGTACCTTGAAGCAGCAATGAATGAAGAAAAGTCTGCAGCAGGTGAGGACAAATGAAGCTGCTGCAAACTTAGTTCGTGGCTCTCAAGCCATGTCCTGAAAATGAATCTTTGGAAAGAACATACAAACACATATATAGTTCCCATTTATTTTACTTGAATTAAATAAAAAAAAGTGTCAAGACATTTTATGTATTTTCATTTTACACTTTTTTTTGTGTGTCTTCACAAGAACCTCAGCACCAGACTGCACTGCAGATCAACCCTCGTAACTCCTTGGGTAACCCTTCATGGTTTCCATCTTCCGAGCAGCATCTGTAACTCTCTTTTGAGCTGCTGGACACACATCCCGACAGCAGAAAATCCAAAATGTGTTCTTGTCCAGTGAACACTGGCACTGCTTAAAAAGTCTGAACAGAGCACAATTGTCTAACGAGGCTGGCTAAGCAACCCTGCTTTAGCTGCCAGAGCTTCGTTCTGCTGAATGTGGTACTCTTGAAATCGCATGGAGATCCTCTGTGTCATTTTTAAATACTTCTGTAGGCAGTGTTCTGCGCAGGTTATCTGCAGGAAAATGGAACAGAAGGATCCAAACAATCATTAAAAAACTCTGAAAGTATGACCCAAAATATAATCCTATATGATTAGGTGACTATGTTTCATGTTTTGTGCTTAGCCTAATTGTACAAGGTGGTGGAAAAGCTTAATTTTTGAGGGATTCGAGATGGATTTTAATAGTCACTCTCATAAAAATGCATTCATGGAAAAGAAGGTCTTAAAAGCAGCATATATTACCATTTCATCCTTGGACTCCTCCCATAAAATACAGGAAGTAAGAAAAAGCATTTTATTAGTCAGTAAATACTGAATCTATTAAACTAGTCTCCATTTCCTCAGATTCCGTTTACAAACACCTACTACTGTTGACAGTCGGACATGGTCTACTGTCTGCTTGCTCCGTTTGCCCCTCTTCTGACCTTGTTCCAATGAACTCTGCCCGTCCTGCTGTACCTGTTTGATTAACCTCGACAAAGCAACCAGAAAATCTTGGGAAGCTGGACAGGGACAACCTGGCTGGAGGAGGACAGAAATACCTGGGCCTATACCACAGGCTGCACCGTTTTGGAAATTTAGAGATTTTTTATTAAGTGTAGATAAAAGTTATTAGACCCCTTTCCACGCTACAATTCTGCCTATCAGATATTCTGTAGCATGCTTCCAAAGCTAGTTATTGCTATTACCATAAAGCTTCCAGATCCAGACACAAAGGAAAGACAACCCTTTGCATGATTACTAGAAAACCAGGAATTGCTTTGATCTGCTTAGCACTAAGGAACGTGAAAAGTAGAGGGACTGAAAGCAAACAAGCCAAAACCTCTGCAACTAACTGCTCCTCTGCTCCCCCTCCTCTCTCACCGACCTGGCATCAGCCGCAGCAAAACCTGTTAAGCAGGAGGTAAGCCTGACTAGGAAACAAAATCCGATGAATTCTGGAACCATCCCAAGCCGCTTCTCCCAGAGGCTGCGGCATTTGCAGCACAGGGCCTTGGGAAGTCTAGACTTGCCATGGAGACTGTTGTATGGAAAGAGGTCAGAAGCTGTTTTTACAAGCATGGAATCTCACAGGAGATTCTTGGAGATATTTGCCTTGGTTATGTAGTAAGAAATTACAACTTTAAATAGGAACCTAGGAATTTCCATACCAGATCAGACCAGGGTCCATTTAATCCAGAACCTTGTTTCCAGCAGTGGCCAGAGCCAGATGCTTTGCAAGAAGCCTTACAACAGGCAGTTACCTAACAAAGTTCCCATAGGAAAGCTTCTTCCTAGCCTCCATCATTAACAGATGGCTCATGTCTTGCTGAATGTGGTCCACGTGCAGAGCACAGAAGGGGAAGGGAAAAAAAAAGCTGATTAGAATCTAAAGCTTTTTTTTTTCTCCCCATCTAAACACCACTCTTTAAATTTGAATCCCCCCATGAGGATTCTTCGGTTCTTCAAACTCATTCATCAGCAAAAGACGACCTGAACCTGTATTTTTAAAGAAATTCTAGTAACATTTAGGGTAGCAAAAGACAGAAGTGTAATCCTCTACTGAAAATGAAATGTCATTCCAGAAAGGTAAAGAGTCTGCCCCCAAACATTTCTGTCAGTTCTGTTAATTGAAATTCCTTGTATTGTTCAAGCAATTCAAAAGGAGCTGGTAGCAGTGTCAGGACCTTAGCCGGAATGATCCTGACTATCTGCAATCAAGAAAGAATCCTCTAGAATAAATGTAGAGAAGATCAGGAAAACAAAGAACCTGACTTGAAAGGCGCAGAGCTTTGTTCAGTCCAGCAAGGCAAAAGCTGAATGGAGACATCACGTGCAGAGGGGTAAAATTCCTGCAGGCAGAAAATGCTCAGGGCCATGTTTAATTTTTTTTTTCTGCTAGCATATTTAGCTAACAAAATCATGAGAATCTGAAGCAGCCTCTCAACAGGAGCAGGGAGGGAGGCAAAAAAACCCAACTAATTTCATTTAGAGTGTATTTTTTTCTCAAATGACTGTATGATGAAGCTCCCTGCAATGCAGAGGGCTGGATTAACAGCTGGAGTTTTACAGACCTGTATGACTACAACTCACAACAAAGCAGGGAATGTGGGCAGGTAAAAAAATATTTCAAGAGATTTCTACCTTCACAGAACTAGACTGCAGGTACCCGAAAGGTACCACCCAGCAGAATTCTCACTGACAAGGCACAAGAATCTCCACTGAGAATGCAGAAAACAAAACATGCAGAATTGCAACAAGCAGCCAGTGGTAACAGTGAGAGCAGGCAGATTCCCTGAGCAAATACATAATGAAAAGAAGACAAGGACTAAAACCTCAAGAGGCTCATACTTTGTAACTGGTGTCTTAAGATATGAAAAGCTTGGGGAGGGAGAGGAGATTTAGAATACTTTTGTTTACTTGTTTCTGGCAAATAGACTGGTTGGATCCAAAAATTCTATTATCGCCTTCTGACATTTGCAGAGGAGCAAAACAGATGAACAATTTCCCTTTCTTCCTCTAATTCACTTTGTCTCTCACTTGGAAGCTTCATACTGAACACCTGTAATCTACTCGAGACTGCTCCCTAGCTTTTTTAGCTAATTGAAAATTTAAAAACTTTCAAAGTCACTGGAAGAAATTAAAGTGCTATACAGCTATTCTATGAAAGGGAAATCAAAAGCACAGGAAACAATTACATACCTCTTCTGGTTTCACTTCTCTGCTTGTGAAATCCTTCACGCAATCCAGGAAGCAGTTTTCTGTGAGTTTATTGTATGTTCCCAGAAACTCTTTGAACTACAAATACAAAGTGAAATCAATATATAAAAAGTCTACATTATATTTTTATTCCTGCATAGCTGCATATACCACCCAATGAAACTAACATCTAAAGAACAAGTCACTACAAAAATTCGATACACTTCATACTTTGATACTTGATACATGAGATGCTGCTGTTTCTGTTCATGGTCTAAAGTTTAAATTATATTGTCAGAAAACTACTCTTATCTCAAGAGATAACTTAGGGCTTAGGGAAGGACAAAAGTACTCTATGTCTTTTAGTCTAGGGGATGAAGTAATATATGGCCTTCAAAGCCATCATCTGTGAATACAGCATCTTACCTGCTTAATCTGATCAGATTCTGATATTTGTCCAGCCATATTCTACTGTCTCCGCTTCAGTCGCCTATTCTGAAAGTTAAAAAAAAGCACAAAAAACATACGCATTAACTACATTTTATACCAGAATGAAACTGACGTGTTCTTTAATGTGTTTAAAAACAACTTTGTTACCAATCTTTCAAACTATTCACTTGAAGAAATTTATTAATTTGAAATATATTCAGTTAACAGCACTTAAGACATCTCCTGCCCAGATCCACCTGTAAACTGCCGGTCTTTTATCATTGCTTTTAGTCATTTCAAGTAGATAAAATGACTATAAAGTGAAGAAAAAAAAAAAGAAGCAGCATTTTATAAATGCTTTTACAGTCATAAAATAAAACTGGAGGGAAAAAAAAAAAACAGAAGTAAGCAATAACATTCTCCAGCCTTGTAGTTACAGTGACTTTGGGGCTCAATTAAAAAAACACTAAGGAAAGAAAAGCAAAACAACAGCAACTTTGAACAGCTGCAGCATTATATAACCCAGCTTGGATGACAGAAGCAGCTATGTAGCTGCTTTCTCAAAATATGCTTAAAAAAAATAGAGGAAACCTCTCTGGTCTAATGAATTGAGGAATGAGAAGGAATGAGAATAACCTTAAATGCAGGAAAAAAAAAAGACAAAGAAAAAGAACAAGCAGCCAGAGATGCAAGAATTTAAGCAAGTACCTTAAAGGAATCCAATGCAGCAAACAAGTTAAGACTTGAGAGTAAACCAGGAGGCTTCCGACAGGAATGCTGAGAGCTGCTCTTCCTTTCCCCTTAATTTACGTATTATCCAAGCCCTGTCACAGACAGTAGCCCAGTTTAATATTGCACATCTGAAAGAACAGAATCTATCCCTTTCAATCACATCAACTTGGAGAAGACAGATCAGCACTGGAAGCTAACCACTTTGCAGAAAAAAGTTTCTTTTGCCCTTTAGCAAAGGCGACTCATGATTAAATTCTTGCATTACACTTTTGTCAAATTTTGAGCAAGACATTTATGTTTTAGAAAGCTCAAGATACTATTCCTGCCTCCTGGTGGTGTGCAGAGCATTAGCAAGCCTTTTGAATAGGAGCAAAAAACATTAATAATGTTTTTTTTTTTTACAGCAGAAGGAAACAAAGACACTAATACTGCCCCTCAGAGTTGCACTTTATGGCTATGTAGGAATCAGTCCAGGTAGGGGATGTAAAAAGCATATACAATTTTATGCTTAAAGTGCCTTCCTCCTTCCCGATCAAGAATTCCTTATGGATACACAGATTATACAGCTCATTGCTTGAGGGAGAACTACATTCTTATGGTTACTCTGCAGAATCAAGGTATAATTCAGGTTAATATCAACCTCTAACTTGATTTAAGAAGTGAACGCTGTCAGCTGGAACAACAGCTGGGGAAAATGGATGGCAGTGCCTCTCATTCCTCACCCTGTTATAAGAAAAGCCAGTGACAACTCTACAAAGCCAGTTCATGTAGATGATTAAACAGTGTCAAAACCCACAGGGAAGATAAAATATTTTTGTACTCTTCCAGGTACAAAAAGCTAAAAGCATCAACTCCCATCAGTGAGTTTTTCATACACACAGTGTTCTGTTTCATTGTTTTTCTTTATCACAAATCTGATTTTTTGTTCTTCTGTTACTACTTTGCCAAGTTTAAAATTGCAGATTTACAGAACTGCAATTTCACAGAGCTTTTGCATCTGCACTTGGGAAATAACTTCAATCAAAACTAGCCCAGTGGTACTATCTGATTTTAAGTGCTTGAAACAATTCCTGAGGCAATAGCTCCTCCCTAGGTGAGGTACACTTTCCATACGGAAGGCAGTGAAATTACGTGGCTCTATCACACATCTTCAGTAGCTACAAATCATGCTGAGTTGGCCTTAACTTCTAAAATAAACTAGCTGAGCATCCCTGGAAATGTGCAAATCCACTGCATTCTTAAAAAGTGCTAACAACAGATATTTCAAGTTTCCTCCTTTTTTTTTGTTCTCCTTCCCTCAGCCTGTGAAAAAAGAGAAAATACGGAAAAGGGTAGAAGAACCCCTTACACAGCTGGCACCTGGATTAAAATACGAGAAGATCTTCAAATGCAGCTGCTCACACAACTCCAGCGGGTTCAAGCCTCAGCCGGACACAACCTTGATTCCGTTCCTCTGAGCTACAATTGTAATTTGTAATGTAATTGCAATGTAATTTGAAAGCTGGGCATTGCCCTTGTTAATGCAAGTCCCACTAAAGGAAGCAGAGAACTCTGAATAAAGCACCGCAGCAGCGGGTGGTTATGGACATGCTGGATCTCCAGGATTATTTTAACTATCGCCCTGGGCAGCTGCCTCCATCTTATCTCCACTGAACAGCTGCGAGTTCATACAGGTGAAACGCGCTCTGTAAACTGCAAGGAGGAAGTTCTCTTTAATAAGGAAGTTCTTTTCACCGATGTAAAAAACATTAGCGTTATTACCTAATCTTAAAGCAGCGGTATCTTTTCCCATAACAGCTGAAAAGGCTGTTTGAGTTTTTTTTCCCCTTCTGCAAGTCGGGAGGGATATTTTACATGTCCTGTGCCCAGAGGAGGGTGGTAAGGGAAGTACCCACTGAAGCACTTCTGCACACATGTGCCAGGAAAAGAGAAGAAAAATACCTAGTTAAAGAAGTGTAGCTTGTAGAAAAAGGTTTCTTTTTGTAGTAGTAGTAGCAGTAAGGATTTGCTAGGCTAGAATGTGATTAACCTCATATTAAAAAACAACAAAAAAGCAGCTGGACTTTTGAAGTACCCTTTTCCTGAAGCTAATTAAACTGCAAATACATGGGAAACCAGCAGGCAGCTAAGCTAAACACCTAGAATTCAGGGCAAGACATTGGCAATAGCCCCCACGAGACGGGAAGTTCAGCATTAACAGAGAGTCCTGCTCTTGCCACACGGCTGCCCTGCGCCCTCTCCTGTCTGCAAGGCAGAGAAGAGCTCATGACACCCTTGAATAGGGTCCGACTGCTCCATTTCAGACTGCGCATTTGTGAATACAAAGCTTCTCTTCCAGAGCACAAGCTATGCAGGTGATCAGAGTAAAAAAGATGAGTTAAAAGGTGACTTGGTAATAAAATGTGCTGGATACGACTGCTTATGCTTCATCACCTCATGTTTGTGGGTTAGACTCTGCTCTAGAGAAAATAAATAAAAAATCAATGGTAGAAAGAGCCACAAATACCTTAAAGGAACTAATAAGTTTAAAATGAGACAACTTGAGAATTTCTGGAACAGATCAGGTACACACATGGAGGCTTTCTGCCTTGAGAGAAGATAAGTACTTTTTTTCCTGCTAAAGTTAGGTTAGGCCTGGCCGACCCTTGTGACCACCTGAGGCCAGAGCCTGGGCCGCAGTGGCTGAAGGGGAAGCAATTCCACTGCAGTTCTGTGTCCTGCTCTTTCCCCCATCCTTCTGGTCCTGCCCTCAAGGGCACCTTGAGCCTCCCTGCCTCACTCCAGCTCCAGCCCAGCAGGAGAGCGGCACACGCCACGCCTGCACCCCTCTGCCTCAGCTGCCTCCCGAGTTAAGGGCGTTTGGGCCATAAACCTCGCATTTGAGCACACCGCCTCCTCGGTCTAACCCCGCGCACCCGCCTCGGGCCGTGAAAGGCTCCTCCGTCCAGCAAGACGCGACTGGGGCCCTTCTCCCCGCGGCGCTCCGAGCTGCTGCCCGCGGCCCGGAGACGCCGCAGGGCTCCCCCGTGTCGGGGCGGCCGCGGGGCTCCCCCGTGACGGCGCCAGCGCCGCCGTCACCTCCCGCGCCCCGCGCGCCCTCACCCGCTCCGCGCCGTCACGAGCCGCGGCCACGCGGGGACCCTGCAGGCAACCGCATAACTTTCAACCCCCGCCGATTCGCCACCCGCCCCACTCCCTTTGTCACCGGCGGCCGCGCGGCGAATCAGCGCGCGTAGAGACGCCTCACAGCTTTACTTTCCGACGCGAGCGCAGCGCTCTAGAGGATCCCCCGCTCTTTCCCGCCCGGACGCCATTGAGGGGAGGACCAGGCGTTGCCATGGCAGCGGGCGCCCTGGAGCGGTGCGGGCCGGGGCCGGGATCGGGATCGGGATCGGGATCGGGATCGGCGGCGGGAGCCCCTTCCCCGGGGCCGGCGGGAGCCCCTTATCCCCTTCCCCGGGGCCGGCGGGAGCTTCTCGCCCCACCTCGGCGTGAGCGGGATTGGGGCGGGGGGGCCGCGCAGGGATCCGGCCGCTACCTGTAGCGCGTGGCCTGTGGAAGGGGTAGACCTGCTGTCCCCGTCGTGAGGGGCCGGCGCCCACCTGTTTTGTTCCTCAGAGTTTGCAGCGTTTCAGGCAATTTTACCTCTAGCAATTCAGGAGCGTTGCTAAATGGCTATTTATTGGTTGTCCAACAGGTATTTTTATAACAGCGCTGTTTCTAAACTCCGTTGCCAGGTTTAAATGCTGAGGCTTGCACTTTGGGCCCTTCATGGAGGAGGACGATTCTAGCATTAGCCAGGATTCGCTGGCTAGTTTGACAGCTGGCGATGTGCTCATTCACTCCACCAGCCTCCACAAGAAGCAGCCCATGGAAAGTGTGTCGGGAGCCAGAGGCTGTGTTCAGAAAGTTAAGATTTCTGTAAAGAAGCTCCGTGAAGTTGTCCCTCCCTGCCAAACCTCTGATGCAGCCCTGGCTAGAGCGGAAACCCCGCCTGTTCCTCCAGCCTTGCCAGCGAACAGGACGTTATCTGGTAGTTTAACTGAAGTTTCCCCCTGCAGTACTGCCCCAGGTACGTGATATTGAGATTAGATTTGAGGTAAAATAATTGTGTGTTGTTTCCGATCATGCAATAGTTTTACAATTTAGGAAGTGACCTTTGCATTCTAATACCATACGTGTCAGCAATTTTACAGAAATTTGTTTTCCAACTTTCTCCTAATCATGGATATACCTTGTTCTCCATATGGAGGGTCCCGTGGTCATGGGCTAGATCAACAGAAATCCATCAGTCTTTAGAATTCTTGGAGGGGGATTTGTGTGTCTGTATTTCTTTTTGTTCTTGTTCCTTTGTTTTATCAAAGGATCAAACAGCTTTTTAAGACATTATTTTCATAACGTATGTGAGGGTCAGATTAATGGTGTGATCATTTTGTTGTGAAGGTCATTAGATTTAGATTTGCAAAGATAAAAAGAGAGAAAAGATTAAATTAGGCAAGGTACACTGCAGCTACATTAAAGACAATTATGACTGTAGTAATATTGCTTTTATTTTAGGAGTCCAGACTACCGAAGGACATCCAGAACATCAGCTTTCATTTGAAAATTCTACAGAGGCTAAGTTTTTATCACAAATGGTAGGAAAAGTTGCTTCCTACAATCCTAGACTGAGAGAACCATGCTTATATCAGGAAGTTACACACTCTACTTGTGTAGAGGAGTAGCAATCTGTTTCTGTCTGGTAGCAAACTGAGTGTTTGGTTCTGCTTGTGCAAAATAACTGTGAAGATACTTGCTTTTAGGAGTTGTTCTGAGTGTTATATAGACTTTAATTGTATGTGGTTTCCTATTCAAGAAAATTTGTCTCTCTCTTTTCAATTCTGTGGTCGCTGGCATGTGTGCTTAATTTGGCATGTGTGAATGATGCTGGATTCTCTGAGCATAGTTATATCTATTAATTTAAATGCATGTAATTCCTCTTCTTTGTTGGTAAATGAGGAAAATACACTTCTTAAGAAGTATTTGAAATTCATATTTTGAATATGTACTGCATTTTTTTTTTTTTTACTTTATGTCCCCAAATACCATGTTAGTTCTTGACTAGAAAGTCTAGATAGTTCTACAGTAGAGATAAGTCTTAGCATGTCTTGTGATACTGCAGTGTTTTCTAGCAATTCTAGCAATTTCAGAAGCAATTCTATCTGCTTCTGAAATTTTGGCTACTGATGCTAAAGGCTTTTACATATGCTTTTCTGCTTTTCTTATTCTGAAGGATTATCCTAAAGAAGTTGCAGTACAAGTTCCTTCACTGTTGGAAGAGAGTAGAAGACATGAAAGTAAGACATTTGTGTACTGTTAAAGCCATTTTTTCCTTAAGAAAATTGTTTAATTACAGAAAGAACTATGATTTTTTGTTTGTTTGTTTGTTTTGCATCTCTCTTCTTCAATATAGAAAAATAGTGAAAATATTCTTGGATATATGAAGATAACTTCAATATACGTTTTTAAATATTGCAAATTTTATTTCAGTCTTTCTGGTATATAATGTCTTGTGTAGTTCTCCTACTTATCTCAGAGAGAGTGCTGTCAGTGCACCAGAACCCAAGAGGTTCATTCTGCTTTTCAGACTACTCATGTCTCTGAATAAAGACATATTGTTTTTGTTTTTTTGCCGGGGGGGGTGAGGGGGGGGGGTGGTGCTCATTTGACTATATTCTTCTCATGTGGATAACAGCAGTACAAATAAATCCTTTCTGCAAGCAATCTACACCAAAAAAGTATTTTTCTAATCTTAATCCAGGCAATCACATCTATCATTTTCAATCAGATTTGGCAGAAATGAAGAGCTTTTAAGGAAAGTAGGTTTCTGCAACTTTCTTGAAAATCTGTGACTGGTTAGAGAAGGAAACAATTTAATATCCTCCCATTTAAGACTAAGAGGAATTTGCTTTCCTCCTAACCATTCACAGAGGCAGCAGCTATCTGGCTGATGAACCTGTGGATTACTCACTGCCTTGGCAGAGGTGAAACTGAATCCTCCACAGTTTCTATTCTCATCTCTGCCCATTGAACAGTGGAGGTGGGAGGGACTGCAAACTTTTTATTTGCAGAATTTTTAAATGGACTTCCTGAGTTGCAGTTATTTTTTCTACAGCAACTTTTCCCAAGTTTTCGGATGATAAGATACAGTTATTGTCATAATCAGACGATACAAGAATGCCTGCTTTTTGTAGTAACACTCAGTATAGATAAAATTGTGTTAACTGCTTGTCTTATTTTCAAATCTGCTAATTTGTGAAGGAAACAATTCGGTATTTAAAGAAAATGTCTTTTCATGCAACAGATTTTTTTTTTTTTTGTAGCAGAAATTTACATCTTATTGAAATCACATTTTAACTTCTAAATCAAGATTGAATATTAGGCTGACAGCGCATGTTTGATATCCTTTCCCACAGATGATGTGTTCATTTCTCAGTATGCTGCTGGCCAGAAAGAGGCTTTGCTAGTGGCATTAAAACAAAAGTAAGTGTGTGTTTTTGATATTCTCAGCTAATGTGATTTTGTACCTATGATAGATGCTTCTTCAGTTTCTTTCAAAATGCGTAGCTGATAAGGTAAAAATATTTCTTATTGTCCTCTGAGTGCTCTTTTTCTGACTATGAATGTGTTTTCAATTTATTTTCTCATTAAAATTTACTGGAATATCGTGTTTATTCTGCACATTTTTAAACCACGTGAATTAATGTTTTTGTGATACAAAATTTAATCAATATTTCCTCTGATAAATAACTTATTTAGTGCCAAACACGTGTGATATTTTTAAAGACTAATGAGACATGCAATCTATCCACAGGCTGGAAATCTTGAAAATCAAAAGTTATCAGTAGCACTTTGGTACTAATACACTGAACTCTGTATTAAAAAGTAATATAGAAATAACACGAGAAAAGTAACTTCCAGAAATCTCTAGTATCATACTAAAAGATGAAAGCTTTTTTTGAAAAGGTGATACAAGTGGGAAATCATTTTCTTGGAGGGGGATTTGAACAAAACAGTGATATTTACAAAAGCTTGTTTGTATTTGTAGAACCCAAAATAATCCTGGTCTTAAGGAGGTGAAGGTACAGCTCTTAGGAAATTCTTCCTCAGAAAAACAGGAAAGTGGTCAAAACACTGGGCCAGCGCACAGGGAAGTTGATTCCACTACAACCATCGCAGCAGCAACTGCAGCTGCCATTGCTACTATGGCTCCACTTCTTAAAGTGAGTAATTTGTCTCTGCATGAGTCATTTGTGATAATTTAGTTTTGGCCACTTAAAATCGTATACAGTTTAAGCAATGAGATAACCTAGTGCTGCATCTTCTGGCTGAACTTCAGAAGAGATCATTCAGTTTCATGTGGAAAGA
This sequence comes from Crypturellus undulatus, assembly GCA_013389825.1. NCBI lineage: Eukaryota > Metazoa > Chordata > Aves > Tinamiformes > Tinamidae > Crypturellus > Crypturellus undulatus. Next base: position 161,610 of record VWPW01009197.1, read on the forward strand.
ATATCACATTTGATTCAGAAGATTTCTGCAAAACAAGGATTTCTAAATGGTATTTCAAAAAGATGAGAAGATCAGTTTTCTCCTGGTATTTTATTTAAATATAGCGTTAATTTACTGGCTTCTGCAGGCAGACTGTGAGTTTTGTGCTGGCTTAAACCAGAGGTTCTTGTTTCAAATGGAACTGAATGTGTCCACTAACTTTTTCTGTTAGTGATCAAAAAATTTACTGATCATTACACCAGAGAGAATGGTGGGGTCTCATTGGGGTTTGACTGGTCACAGACACAGAACGTCTGGTTTGTCTTTTAGTAGAGTGTCATAATATTGCTAAGCTTGCAGAAATTAGGGCTCTTACTTTATTTGTGTCTTTTTTTGAAAGAATATCATCCAGTGATGATAGCAAAGGTGTTTTGGAAATAAATAGAGGTGGCGTTCGTATCAATTTGCTGTTCATACCTGCATCTCCAGGACGTTTTTTTTTGCTTTCTTTCCCCCACCGCCTTTATTATTTCTTTACTTATTTTTCTCCAGGTTCAAAATGATTTGGAAACAAAAGTTAGCACAGTTTCAGCATTAATTGATAAACTACAGGAGACAGATAAACAGCTACAACGTGTGGCTGAACAGCAAACAAGTACAAAGACTCAAAACGAGAAGCTCCACTGTCATGAAAGAGTCAGTGAGCTTGAAAAACAAATGAATTCTTTCCTGGCACAGCGGATTGAGCATTTGGAAAAGTTACAGCAGCAACAAATGAATATTCAGGTATCTACTTAAAAATGCAGAAACCTTTTGCTTAATAGTTTCTGTTTCTCAGTATTAATGTAATATTTCTTGTTAATTTTGATATGTCAATATGCTCAAGATGAACTTTCAAGTCTCTTCTTACTCTGAATAGTTAAAAAAAAAACAGTGGATAGATTTATATTCAGCATTTTTTTTCTTAGTTTTAGAGAGAAAGAATGATCTGGTGCTCAATACATGAACATAAACTTTCTTGGGAAAGCTTAATTTCTAGTTTTGTCACAGATTCCTGTTGCTATCCACTCCTCCTTCTAGTCATTTTGTGTCTGTAGAAAGAACATACAAAAACTGAGAACTTAATTTGTTCTAAAAAAAAACTTTATTTTTTGATAATTCAAAAAAAAATCAAGTTAAGTGTCACTTAATCTTTCAGACAAAATTTATTAAAAAGTGTGCTCTCTGTAGTCCTTTTTTTAAGAAAGGAACAATATTGTGTGTATTGTAAATGACTCACTTTCAATCAAGTAGCAGTATCAGAATCTAGTTAATAGGATTTTTATGGCATGTATTCATGCTTAGTTTTGCTTGGGGTATTAATGCATATACCAAAGTAATTTGTAACCGAATCTCTTAGTCTCATCTCATTAGCTCTGCAGTCAGCAGGGGTGGCTTACAGCAGCTTCACGTGCCTCCTTCCAGTCTCATGACAAAACAATTTGAGAAGCCAGAACAGCGTTTGCTTCATCACCCTGTAACTTCATATCAGATGGATTCATTTCCTGCTGGTGGTCCACCTGTCCAAGGTGAAAACACATTTAAATATCTTATTTTCAGTGCTAGTTCTGCATTAATTTCAATTAATACATCATAGTAGTAATGTGCATTAAACCTTCATGTGGAGTAGTAAACACTCCTATTTTTTAATAGGCTGTGTGTACCATTTATCCTGAAAATATGTAAGTTTAAATTAAAGCAATAGTTTGTTCTTTTCTAACTATGTGGTCTGCACCAATTTGATTCAGTTTGAGAGACAAGGACTTCTCCAGTACAATGCCACATTTTTTTTCTTCATTTCATAATCAACTCAGTGTAGATATTTCTTCCTGTTTCCTGTCTAATTTTGTATTTGTTTTGTAATGTTTTGCATTTCTGTAAGAATTTCATATTATTGGCATTTTTTCCTATTTTTTTTCCTGTGAAAAATATTAACATTTACGTTACTTTAAAAAAAAAAAAAATTATTGGATTTTTTTTTCTCCCCCTCTCTGAAGCATATTCAAGTGAATTTCCAAACTATGGGGTTCATACACAGAAGTCTTCCCTAAAGACACCAGTTCCTCGGAGGTGTGCCCCAGAACCTGTATCAAAAAATGTGAAAATCTCAAAGAGAGAAAACCCTATCATGGAAAAGGAAAATATTCCCAAATCAACATATGACGGTATTTTCAGTTTCTGTCCTCCAGAACCTGAGTTTACTCTGTCTGGTCTTCAATTCTTCTGAGCCACTGGCTTGTCTGAATCTATGCACATAAGAGCAGAATTTTTGAAAGTGTTTGAGAAAGGTTAGTTTTGGAGGCAATTGGATTACTCTTAACTGCAAATTTTGTGACACTAATGATCTAGTCTATAGACTCTGAACAGAATTTCTTACTTTGATTTTAAGGTTAAAAAAATATAATGAGCATTCATTGTTTAGGGAATATTATGGACAAAATGTTTCTCTGGCTCAGTTAGTAAATAAATCAGTATCCCAGTTTCATTGTTCATCTTTTTTACTTTCTTAGGCAGATCAATCATAATATGATAGAGGAAAACACTTTAATGAGACCTATCCTTACTCAAGTAAATTTTTGTGTGTGTGTGTGTGCTATTATTCCTGGTGAATACTGTTCAACTGTGAGCTGTCTGTTGGGGGGTGGGGGGAAATTTAAACAAGCTTAACAGTAAGTGTAACATTCTTTTTCCTCTTTAGGTGATGGGAAACTTCTTGAGCATATTTTGAATTCTCGAGAAACTCCACTGAGGCAAGTTGAGTCTTCTGAGAATGCAACATTGAACAACAACAAAGTGACCTGGCATTCCAAAGCAGACAGGTAAATGCCATGTAACCATCCACAACTGAGGCAGATCTTATGTTTTAATGAGGTTGGAAAAGATGTATTAAATATTGATGGAGTAACAGAGTCACTGGTGTGGACTCTGAGGAGGAAAATACTGGTGCATTAGGGATTTCTATGATACTTTTGCATTTCTGTGGTTCTTAAGGTAAGTAAGACCAGTTGTTAAGACTAGCAGGTAATAACCGTTCTCGGAGGTTAGGAGAAATCACTTGCAATGCTCTCCTTTCTTCTGAACATATTTCTTCTGTTGGAGCTGCTTTGGAAGTCATGTCAGGAAGTCAGCTGTACAAGTATTGCATGAGTGGGGGACTGCCTCATTTACAACACCACTGCAGTCTAAGCTGCCTGCTTGCAGGGGCTTTACAGGAATGTTTTGCTGGGAAGGAGCAGCATCAGCCTATCAGTTTCTAAATGTTAGGTTAGAAAACTTTCTTAGCCATACACTCTTAAGCATAGTTTTCTACAGCTAATAATCTGATGTGATAATTTCACCAATATAACTTTAAAAAGTTACAGACACAGTATCTTATTTATGATAGTATGCACTAAATATTAATAACAACTCAAGTGAAAACATTTTCAAATTTAAATGTTACGCCATTACATCTGAATTGTATTTTCAAGGATTAAACTATAAAAGAAGAGAGCTTAAGGTATAAGGTGGTAAACAGAGAAAACATAGTAACCTGTCTGTAACCTCAAACAGAAAAACAAATTTTGTTTTGGTACATATTCAAGTACTCAGAGGTTGTTTTTTTCTTTGTTTGTTTTTTTTTTGTTTGTTTGGGGTTTTTTTTGATCCCCTTGGGGAGGCTTGAGAATTTTAATAAAAGAGCATTTTTTCCTCTCAGACCTACTGCTTTGCATGCAGACTCTTTCCCTGCTTTTGAAAACTCCTTCCAAAATCCCAGTTCCATTGAGAAAACAGTGAAAAAAGCAGATGATCTACTTGAAGATCTTGGCCAATTGAGAAGAGAAATGCACAACATGCTGCAGGTAAATACTGTATTATCAGGATGACTAAGAGTGGGTAAAGAATACTATGAAAAACTTAAGAATTTTAATATTGGTATGACCTGAATGCCACCCTGTGCCACGTGTTCTGGGTGTCCCTGCTTGAGCAGTGGGGTTGGAGTAGATCATCTCTAGAGGTCCCTTCCAACCTCAACTATGCTGTGTTATATCATTAAAAATGTTGCCCCTCCTTCTACTTCTGTAAACAGGCTGACATTTGTATACAATAGCTTCGAATACTATAGTCTTATAGGAGTGAAATACTGCAGGTGAAGATGGAACAGAAGATGGTGCTCTAATCCAAAAGAAGTGAGCACTGACATTCAGTAGGTCAAAACAAATTCATTCTATCAAGTTAGTGATCTCATCTATCCTCATTTACCTTTAGATAAGTTTCAAAGCCTCTTCTTTTGTCTTTTTTTAGGAAGCAAATTCATGGAAATTGGACATGGACAATCTTATTAAGGTATAATTTGAATTACATCCTTTTTTTTTTTCATAGTGTAAAACTAAAACTGTTTTGAATATTCTTGCAATGAGATAACACTGTAATAACTATTGCATGCCTGTAGTATTTTGAAAAAGTTGATGTTGAATTTAGAATAAGTTAATCAAAATAAGATCTAACTTGTTCTCTGACTTGTCTTTTTCAATGTTGGTGAACTATCCTGCGGGAAGTCTAATACAAAGGTTGGGCAGCAAGCTGCCTTCTCAAATATGCGTTGTGAGGACTGCCGGTACAGTTGCTGCTCAGTGCTCTCGATGTAATTGGCAAGTCCATGTCATTTTAAGATTGTATTGAACATTGATATTGATTGTATTGCATTTTTTGTGCTTTTCACAAATAGATACCTTGCTGAGTCAGTATTTGTCCAAGTGCTTCCTCTAAAAATGAAGCCTACATAGAATTCAGAATCGGAAGAGGATTTTGTTTTCCTTTGCATAAATGTATCAATTATTTTGCTTCTTTTCTAGAAACCAAAACAGTTTGGGGGACTTTGGGGTTTCACCAGGCATGTGAGATCCACAGCTGTATAGCTGCTTATTTTATGTCCCGAGAGAAAATTGTTATTTTTTATGTTATGTATTATTGTGTGGTGTAGTGATACCTTCATATATTGAGTCTGGAGTTGTTAATAGACTAACAATAATTCTGATCAGTATGTAGAAAATTGTTTGGTTATAATCTTTGAAAACAAACTGTTTTGCTTCAATTTTAGTCAAAAAAACCTACTGTTGCACCTGATCTTTCTGAACCTCAACTCATTAAGACATCCATCCTTCATAAAGTTAAAGCACCAAAGTCTATGCTGCAAGATGCTGAGAGGATTTTGAGAGGAGTTCAAAACAACAAAAAAGTGCTTGAAGAAAACTTGGAAGCCATTATTCGTGCAAAAGACAGCGATGCTATGTATACTCTTATTAATGCCTTGACTACAAACAGGTTAGACTCTATTATTCAATGTTTTAGGTAGCAATTTTTGTTATATGTACTCATTACCTCTCTTTCAGTTGTTTCAATTCCATGTATTTCAGAACCACTCCTGTTCCCTGAAAAGAGATTGCTTATGCTTAGCAATCCCAGATGATTCTCTTGAACTTCAGAAATTCTTCAATCTCCAGATGTGTCTGTTTAGGTGTCTGCTGCTTCTGATCTGTGCCCCAGAACTTGAATCTAAATTTTGAAAGTAGACAAATTCCCATGAGGACAAACAGTTCATTCATGACAAGGAGGCATACAGCATTTTTGTATGCAGGCTTTCATAAATTGAAAAAAAAAAAGGAGTGCTTTCATCATTCTGAGCAGAAAGAATTTCCTTAACCACCTTGTAAATGTTTTAGTATTAATCACTCTGCAAAAATTTTTTGGCTTTTAAATTTACTTCTGCTTGCTTCTTAGTTGAACAAAATTAGTTTAGTTTTGGTTAGTTTTCAAATCATAATTATAGTGTCCTTGTTTAAAAACAGTCAGAGATTATTGTTATTATTATAGAAATTTTTATTTTCCTCTTGACAAAGATTATTATTCTCTTCGTGTTTAAAATTAAAGAAATTTAAAAAAATAAAAAATCAGGCATCAATTCTTGATTAAGACAGGAACTGATATGAATGGGCCACTTATTTAAATGTTTGTAGCAATGTTAGAATGATAGAAGCAGGGAAGCTTTTGCAGGTGACACTGTGTAAAAAGAAAGTTAGATTTGGGAAACTAGGATAAGATCTGCTTAGTGCCTTTTGGAGATTCACAATCTTATTTCCTTTTTGTCCTCGATTTTTCTGCACTTCCTACCAGTTTCCATAGAGAGGGTGCTACTCTTCCAGAAATAAATCTGTGTTTTAATACATTTAAGAAGTATTGACCTAAAATAGCCCTTTCTTCTATTTCAGCGATATGTTAGAGGAGATCCGTATCAGAAAGACTGTGGATGAGTGGATTAAGGCAATCAGCCTAGAAATCCAGGTATGGACAAAAAAAAAAAAAAAGAGTTCAGAATACTTGCATTTTATTTTTCACTCTAGCATGTTAAAATATACAGATAATACAAATCTTTCTCAACCTCAAAACATAAGAAGACTGCTTTTTATTACTATTATGTAGTTTGCCATAGAATGTTTACCTCTATTTTAAGAGTTCTGTTGCTTAATGAAAGTCACTTGATCTCTGCTGCTGGCTAACATGAGAAACAGGCCATTTCTCTGAACTTCAGAGTTATCCACAGTGTTCTTCTGATAGCCTTGAAGATAAAAATCTCTGTTTATTACATGGTTTATTTTCAGACTGAATTGGCAAGAAATGATTCTGAACAAGTGAAATGTGATCAAAAGGCTCCATGGATCAAGAGAACCCAGAACACTAAGGCTATGAAGAATAATAAGGAAATTAAAGCAAAAACTCAAAAAATCCAGGGGTTTTCAACACAGAAGTCTTCATCTACAGCTAAGCCACTGAAAGCAGAAGATAACATAAGAAAACCAACGTTAAGAACATATACCTCTGAAGGCTTGAAAAAGAAAGAAAAAAAGGCAGATGTGAGTTCCAAGGCAGTTGTTTTTCTTTGTTTGATGATGACTGCAGTATTTTAGATTGTGATGCTTCTGTATGTAGCAGTAATAACTTTAAATGAAAATGAAATAGCTCTGTCTTGTGGATTTCTGTTGTCAGATTACCCTTGTCTTCGTGTGCTGTAAATACCTAAGCTAAGTTTATAATAATGCAGTGTTCATTGCTGTGTTATAATTTCATTTTACACAGCACAAGTTTTTCATCCATCTGTTATTAAGCTTATTGACATGCATATATGTCTACATGCAATATATGCTGGTCATTGTACAACTTGTTAATCTTAAATTCTTCTTGAGACCTTGCTAGAGGTAAGAATGGAAAAAGCAGGTCCAAACTAATGATATGTTTAACTCTCACACGGAGAAAAACTGTAAACCACTTTTCTCTTGTGGCAGGGACTTATGAATGGAAGTGCAGTGGTACAAGATGAGGAGTATTTATGCCAAGTCTATGGAAAACCAATTTACCAGGGCCATCGTAGCACGCTTAAAAAAGCACCATATCTGAGATTCAACTCTCCTTCTCCCAAGTCTAAGCCTTCAAAACCTAAAGTGATAGAACGTGTTAGAGGTAAGTAACCTTTGGTGTGAAAAACTTTTTTTTTTTCTTCCTCCTCTTTTTCAGAGTTTTCTATTAAGAATTCCTTGTATAAATTAAAATACTTAGCTATTGTTTACCAGCTCTTCAGTGCAAAGTTTAAGCAACTCCTGTGGGGAGAAGAGATACTCTTTTTTCAAATATAATAATTATGAAAATTTGGTTTGAAATCTGTTTGGAGTATATTTGACTTATTTAAGATTGTCAACTTCATGCTTAATTCTGAATTTAATGAACATATTGATACATGTTTATGGAAGTGTTACACAATTGAATTGCTGAAAGTAGCAGCATGAGCACCTGGAAGCTGAGCATTCTAGAAGGTTAACTTGGCTTTTGATAACAGTTGCTGATGTGTATTCTTCATGTCAGGTTTATCCAATCATGTCAGTTAAGTAATTGATTCAGATGGAGTAAAGGAATCTATTAGGAACTGAAAAATTAAGGGAGGCTGATATTTCTTTTGTCACCTTTAATGTGTGAATTGAAATATGAAAATTGAAATTGAAGGATGAGAGGATTACATCCATTAACTTGAAAATATTGAAAGACATGTTAATCAAAAGGCATTGGTTCAGTTCACTAAATGCAGGTAACTTTTGGCAGACAAGTCAGGCTTAAATGCAGAGCGCAACTTTATTTTTTCTTTTTGTTAAGGTTATTTAATTAACTGATGGAAATACTGTTTTAATTCCTTTCTTTACTGCTGTAGGTAAAGTATTACAATTAAAAGGCAATAATTTACAAAAAGTTGTAGTTTTGTCTGCTTTGGCAAACTAAGCAAAAGTAAGAAACCCTTTTATTCTTACCTGAGGGAAGAGAGAAGGAAGACATATTTGTGTCACTTCGTGCAGTAACACTCCTGTGAAGACTTACGCTAGACTTTCTGATTTTAATGGCTTTCAACTGAGGTCAATATTTGTTTGATCTTGGCGTTTGTCCAGTGCTTAAAGCACTGACTTTACCTGTGTCTGACTCTTTATTTGTGACAATTGGCATTAACTCAATTAGTTCTTATGCTTTCACGTTTCTGATAAATCAAATGACAGATTAATGCTTCCACATTGCACATTTCTCTTGTGAAGGCAGAATTGTTACCTGGCTTTGTGGGCTGCTATTCTGAAAGATGCTGTTCTAGTAGAATAGGATAAGTAATAAAACTAGAAACAGATGTGAACTCGTCTATCGTCAGGGTGTAAATAAAATGAAGTAAAGTTTATGAAGTGCATTTAAAAGCAGCAGGTTCTTTTAAAAAAAAATCTCGCTTGTATTACACATGTTCCTTTCTTTACTTTTCTCTTCATGGATTTGCACCCACAGAATTCCCCTTTCTGGCCTTGATGTGTCAGGTGATAAATGTTTTATAATTGTTGGAAGGAGTTGGCCTTGAGCTTGGCTTAAAAAGCCAGACTTATTAACATGTTTTTTTTTTTTCTTAGAGCAGTCCGTTTGAGCTAGTTTTAAATTAGTGTTAGAGTAGGGGTGTTTGTTTAAGAATGCAGTGGCCATCTGGAGAGTCTCTTTTCAGTCATTTTATAACTTTCTCAACCATTTTCTTTGCAAATAAACTGTAGTGACTAATGCTTGAGTTCTTTGGGGGAGTTGTAAAAAAAAAATCCAACTATTCACACTTGTAAGAGAGTGTTTCTTTAAAAAAATAATTTTCTTGCACAATTTTGACTGAAAATGTATGTAAAACACCAGTTTTCTTAAACTAAGGTTAATCAAATGCTCGATTTCTGCCCAATGCAAACAAACTTGGGGAGAAAGGGGGGCAAGTTTAAGCAATTAAAACGAAGTGCTGTTTGTACAGTACTTAATCATTTTTACTGTGAGAACCTTGTTTTTGCAACATAGTGGTGTTGCAGATCTTGCCAAATTCTGTTTTTACTCAAAAGTTCAGGGCAAGGGGGGACTATTAAATCATGCAGTGCAACCTCTTCTAAATCACAGGCCACTAAACTGTATCTGTTTACGCTGCTGATGAGTCCAGGAGTTTGTCTTTGACTAAAGAATAATTTGTCTGGTAACCTATGCCTTGCAGAAAGGCATGTACTCATCACTTAAAGACATCAGAAATTCTGCCCTTAATTACTTCTTCCTGTGGCTAGATATCTTAGTTCAAAAGTTCAAGAGTGAACATAATGGTTTATATTTAGGAGCTGGCTTATAGTGTGTTTGGCTTTGGTTTACAGCTCTTTCAGTTACTAGGTAACTTTCTTAGCAAGATTAAAAAGCTCTCAAAGTCCCAGCTATTTTAATATTTACAGAGATTCACAACTAGAGTTGAATGTAGTGTTGTCATATATGGAAGTCTTCTGCTCCTGTGTTCAGACACTGGACGTTGTTCCCTTTGACCACGGTGTTCTCATTGTGTTGCTTAATCCAGCATGACCTAAAAGCCTTTTTTCAGAGGCACTGTTCTCTGCATGTTACTCTGCATTCTCAAATTGAAGTTAAGACTTGCTCTTTTTTTTTTTTTTCTTGATAACCCTTAATTTGCATGTGCTAAAATGCTGCTTCTTGAGTAGATTGGCTTACCCCCTTATCTGTATTGTTATGTGCCACATTATCAATCTTTGTTATTCCGAATTTTTATCATTCTTATCTTCATAACTGAAGAATAGAAGTTATAAATGTGAACAGAGCTAATGTATTAATTGGCCATGAATAAATGGATGAGATGATTAGAAAGAGGGGAGTAAGATGACATTTTTCAGCTGTGGGGAAAGTACTGAGTTGTTACCTGTGTGTATCCTATCCAGGTTCATTTTCCTAACACCTACAAAGTAGCAGTAGAAGCACCTCTATCTGATGATTCACAATTGTCAACTCCTTTGGGAAACCTCTCAAACAGTTTTTATCCGTTTAGATAAAGGTTAATAATTTCCCTTAAGTCATAAGTTGACTATAAGATGCAATCTGTAATGAAGACGTCGTGTGGATCAAGCTAGGGTTGCTTTGAGAACATTGCCTGGATTTAAATTCTATGGCTTAATGTGCCCATAATATCTATTATTATCAAAGAACATAAATTGAATAAGAACTTTAATGCATGTACAGCAAGTGGTACAAAATTGAAATAAATGTTCTTCTCTGCTTCAGGCAGAGAAGACACTGCTACATGCAGATTAGTTTTGAGTGGCTCTTTGAAAAGGCATTTTCAAGATTAGACCCCAAAATCAGTGTTTTCTTGGTGTAGAAGCTTTCCCTGCAGTACTGAATACACAGGTCTTTGCCTTTTATCCCTCCTTCTTTTCTTTCATAAATGCCAAAACTATATGCTATTCACTTGTGCAGTTGTTTTCATTTTCCTGTACTGATTGCTTGTTTTCAAACACTGTGCAAAAAGAGAATGAAGAAATTCCATGACATGACTGGTACTATGAAGGAAAGCTCTTCTGACTGAGATGCTGTCAGTTGTTCCACAGCTGCCCAGCCTTAGCAGTTCTGTGTCTGGTACTAGCGTGGCTTTGATTTTGGTGCTGGACCAGGTGGTGAAAATCTGCTTATTATCCTGCCTGTCATATGAAGTCTCCTTGTCTCATTCATTCACTCGGCAAAATATATGAATGATTCATTAGGAATTTGGTGTAGATTTTTTTTCTTAACTGTTCAACTGCACCTTTCAAGTTAGCCTATTGCTTTGCCCTTTCATTCCTATGCGCTTATTTGTGTGTTGATACACACATACACGCACACAAAAAGAATAATTTCAACTTCTTCACTGCTGTCACAAGTGAGAAACGCAACTTGCCACTCTTGAATTCCTTCCTCCCTGCCTGTCTCAACAATTTTTCCATTCCACAGCAGAAATTCATAACTTTCAATCTAACAGCTCATTTGGTGGCTCTGATACTGCTCTGTTTGTACATGCACTGATGTGTGATTTATCTCGCTCTTGTTTCAGGTACAAAGGTAAAGTCAGCAAGAACACAAACATGTTCTCACACACAGAAGGTAGTAACCAGCCCTAAGAAGCAGCATCCTTTATCTGCACCTCTGCAAGAGAAGCAGTATCTCTTCAGTCCAAGCAGAGACATGCCTGCTGACTGCGGACCACTTGAAGGACACCTGATTCCTATGGCTATTCCCCTAGGTAGGAGCAAATAACCTGTGGGTTCTATAATATTAATACCTGCTTCTTGAGGGATCTGCTATAGAGCTTATGTATCAGTCACATTAAGGAAAGTTTAGTTACTGTGCTGATTTTTAAAGAAAATAGATATACAGAATGAAGAGCCTCAAATTAAATTGTGAGGGATGCTGAATCAATAATATTTTGAATGTTGTGAAAGTGTGAGGGAGAAAAAGCATGGTAAGGTAACTTTCTAGCAAGGAAGATAGTGTAGTTATTCTTCTTTTCAGCAGCAGGTGTCACTGTCCTCAAACTGCTTCAGAATTGATTCTCAATTTGAAAAAGGTCAGTATTTCAAATCTTTATTAGGAAAACTTTAGGTCTACCTGGTGAAATACTAGGTTCTGGCACAATAGGTAGCAGAGGACCCTTTGATTTGCTCTCTGATTGTAAAAGAAATCTCAGTCTGTCCTATGTGAAACCCAGATACCCAGAATTGGATTTTAATTACTTTTTTTCTTTTACTGACTTTTTTTTTTTAAAGGATTTATGTTCTTGTTTGTTTTGTTTTTCCTTAACTTTCCGTAGGTCAAACGCAGATAAGTGATGTCTCGCTGCAGCCTGCTGGAGTAGTGATAGGCAAACCACACCCTGTTACAGTTACAACCTCTCTACCTCCAGTGCCACCAAAACCATCAATTCAGACAAAAAAAGCAAACATAGCTGTGATAGAGATGAGATCAGAGAAAAAGGATCCGCCGCAACTGTCTGTACAAGTATGTGTTGAGTGATGACTTGTTTATATGTAGAAGCTAACTACAGGCATAGTCACATCCATCAGCAACTTGCTTTGACATTATAAATGTTTTTTTCTGTAAGCATTAAAAACATAGTATATGGAGTGACCAAAAAATTATTTTGCTCTGCTGATGTTTTTGTTCATACTTTAACAATATTTTTTATTATTTAACCAAAATAATTATTTTTCTTGCAAGTCAGCTATGCAAGTTATTTGTAAAATAGTCCTGTATCATGTTATATCCCACACTTTCTTGTTTTTAAGGGAGATTTTCAAGCCAGAACAAACTTGAAATTGAAAAGTATTAATATAAATATCCTTTTTCTTAGCTGAATGCTTTGGCCTTTAAGATTTCTTTTTCAGGTATGATATTAATCCCAAGAATTTCACTCCTGATTAATCAACCGTTTAAGTCCTATCCAGTTTTTGTTACATAAAGTCTGTTGTCAAGGAGTTCAGTGTTTCTTTCGGTGTTTTGAATTCAAATTGTTGCGAATATTCACACTCCTACGTACATTTTCTAGATATAAATCATTTATAGGACTCCAAGTTAAGTAGAAACAGAGCATGTGGTTCATTCCCTTGATGCATCACTGTATTTTACCCATGGACTTTTTTATATTATTTCACCCAGTTAGTTCTTAAGTGACTTTTTTTTCCCCCAAGACTTTAAACTAGTATTTAAAACTTCATGCATTGTGCAACTGTACTTCAAGAAACAATTTTTTGATACTATAATGGACATTCCTATGTTAATAGCTGTATTGTACAACCATCATCCCATATTTTTACTCTAACACGTGTATGACAAAATAAGGTCAGTAACCAACCTACACAGTAGCTTATAGACATACCTAGTATAAATGCAATCAAATACATGGTCAAATTAATTCATTTTAATAGAATTAGTGCATCTGTTGTATAAGTAGCTAACCATATATTTGCATGCCAGACAGAATATCTGGTAGTTAGCAACCTGCTATACTTAAAAATCAGTATGTTAATCAGAGTGGTTAAAGAACAGGAGAAATGAGGCTCCAGGAGAAAAGGGGAGAATATTCCTCTGGGGTTATTTTTTATATATTATGGTATTCTTTTTCAGAATCATATTTTTATCAGATGCAGGTATGAGAAAAGGGGATTGCTTTAGTGACTCAATAGCAAATAAAAAGAGAATATAGAAAGTTCACTAATAGTAGCTGCACTAAAGCATTTTTTTTTGTTTGCTTATTCTTTTTCTGCCTTAGGTGTTACCAAATGTAGATATTGACAGTATCTCAAGTGGCAGCGTGAGTGTAAACCATGAACTTTCAGGCTCAGAAACAGCATTTCCTCCTGTCAAAGCAGTAATACAGGTATCGATTGATCTAAAAGAATTGAAATCTGTTAAAAATAAGAAAATATGTATAAACTATGTTTAACTACTACAGAGTTATCCGTGTTTGGTTCTAGGAAAACAGTGGAATCGTTTTACTGAAAATTTGTTATATGAGGTATTTGTTTAAGCAAATGAAAATTTGCAGCCAGAGACTTAGTCTTCCAAGACTGCAGCAAAACCCTAGGAAAGGCACTATTTCTTTGTCTTGTCGAGAATTATAATCCCTTATGAGCTCTTGTCATGTTTTGTCTTATTTATATGGGCTTCAGAGTGTTGGCGTGAAAACTGAAAATGTTCTTCATTCCTCTGTCTCTTCCTTGTCTATATTTGAATGGTTAGTGACATGTATATATAGCCTGTTGCACAAGGGTAAATGACACAAAGTGGCTGGACTACAGAACTGACTGCTCCCCTCTATGCTCCCGTCTGTGTTCTTCCCATATAACTTGTCAGTAGCATTTTTAATCTGGTTTGGGTGATAATGAAGATTTCATTTGAACAGAAATACTGAGTGCTGCTTGCTGAATTATAAGATTATAAATTAAGGCACATGTTTACAGGATGGCATACTGTTTGGTGACTGTCAGTTGCATTTCTGACTGCAGGGGACTTGTGTTCAATGAATAAGATAGGGACCATGGTTTAAAACAGTAAACTATTGAATAATGCTCTAGAGTTTAAACACAAGAAAATGGCCTAAGACATTCTTAGATTTGTGGGTGCAGCCTTTCCCAATGCTTTGTCCAACAGTTATAGGCACTGCCCTAGAACTTTTGGAGATGAGGTAGTCTGTTATAATTCAGTGAGAGTAGTTGTCAGAATACAAGAGACATGGTTTATGCTATGCAAAGAAATTCCTCCTAACTTTTAAAATACATAAGGCATTATTCCTGGATAGTCATTGTTTTCTTGGCATGTAATTTTTCTGTTAATGCGTATTTTGGTTTTTGTTTCCCCCTCCCTGCCATGTGAGATACTTAACAATTTCAATCTGTCTTTATAAGACTCCAGAAGATGTACAAAATGAGGAAGAAGACATAAAGTATCCAGGAACTAATTTCATTGATGTTACTGATGTCATACAGGTAATTATATTGAAGAAAACTATCCTTTTCTCCAAAATGTTTCATATTTATTTTCTCTTTTACTGTCATAACTTAAAAAATAATATAGAAAATTAATTTACTACCTACTTCAAAAAATACTGTGAACAGTGTCATAGTGTTCACAGCTCTGTGAACAATGCAATGAGTCACTATGTGTTGATGAATAAAGTAACTTTGAGGAATTGCAGTAAAATCTGAGCTCTGAAAGAAACATAAGATGCTCTTACAGACTTCTATTTTATAGAAGGCAAACTTCTGTTTTATAATATGAAAGTATTTTCTGAGGATTCCCTTTTAGAAAATATATATGTGTGTCTGATGTCCTAAAATGCTTTGGCATAATACCTCAATTCAGTCAAAAAGAATATAACAAAAGAACAGATGAGCAATATATGTGTATTACTTATTTAATTTATCTTCAGCTGACTGACTTTTGTTTTGCTGAATCCCTTCCCTTATTAGTATATTTGTGTGTGTGGGTGGGTTCAGATAGATTTTTAAAGTGAAACAACCTTGAAACTTTTAATCACAAAGATGTGGCTTTATTGGAAGCACTCTTTTGCAGTTTAATTTTTTAGGTAGCAAGTCCTTTTGACCTCTTGTCAATAAGAGCAGGGCCTGATAAACCTTCAAGGGGATTGAGCTGTATTTTACTTTTCCAGATTAAAGCAGAAACTCTACGGCAGCTGTGAAAAACTTCCTCTGAAGGAAGCAAGATGCTGCCACCCTGCTGTTATGTAGTATCTTGCCTTTGTGGAAAGCAGCAGCTTCTCGATCTTGCTGCATTAAGAACTCAATAAATACCAGGAGCTTGAGGATGCTGACGTTCACTAACATTTCCCTTGGAGCTCTTTTGTCTGCAGGTCCCAGCTGTGAGCTAGACGTGCTGTGTGCTATTCAAAATCTACCTAAGTGTTTATCCTTTACCAGTTGTGTGCTGCTGGTCCCAGAATTGCAGTATAAACTAAATATTGACTTCATATATTACAAGTCATTATGATGTATCTAAAATGAATTTATCACATAGCATTAGCAGTCAGTTAAAACAATCCTAAAGATGGGACTTGCATATCAAATGGGGGAGGAAATGAGGGAAGGAGTTAAATCTCTTGGACAACTTCCTTCTATTTGCACAAAAGTTTTTAGTTCATAAAAATTAACTGGAAAACTATTTAAGAGATAAGTTTATGGAAAAACAGAAAAATATCCCACAGCTTAAATCTTTATTCTTAAAAGATGAATTGCTCTTATTCACATATATCTCTCTTTATTTTGCTATTTTTCTCCTTGGATTGCTTTTATCTTTTATTTCTGGCAAGGGGATGTATTTTAACCACAATATTAAAAAATGTTCCAAGTGAAACACATGTTTGGCCTATGACCATGTAGACAATGTTCTTAAAAATGTGCAAGACAAACACAATGTGGAAGCATAAAATCAACCTCTGGAGTGGCAAGAGTATTTAAGACATCAAAAGGGATCCTCTTTTGTAACAATAACTTCACTTCAAATGCTTCATAAAACGGTATATGGGAAAAGAGCTTATTGTTTCCCCCTTTCACACCTTTTTTTTTTTTCCCCATGAAAGGTCGATTCTGTTAGAGCTGAAAAGGATAAATATTTTGTGTGCAGTGATTTTTTTATATATATTATTTTTTATTTTTATTTCTTTCTTCCCCTTTGCCTTTTTTGTTGAAAATTGCAAAAAGGCTTCAGGACCTTGTCTGCGGCATTTTCTTTTTCTACGATTTGCTTTACCCTTCCTACAAGAAGATGCACATTCAAGACTTACTTTGAAAGCTGAAATACTAATTGATAGGGATTGTCAGGTCCTATAGCCCAAAGAAAGTGAGGCTGTCACAGCTCCCTGTTCCCAGGCACCAGTCGTGAGGCTGAGCATGCAGAACACAGACATGTAAGCAAAACGTTTCAAAAAAAAAAAAGTGTGTGTGTGTACATATATACATACACACACACATATATATGTCTCCATCTCTCATGAGCACCCACACCCTGCAGTAGCTTTAACAAATTTAGACTTTACTGTAAGATTAGACAGTTTTGTTTATCCTCTCTATTACTTAGTAAATGTGCCTCACTGCAACATAAGGACTTATTTTTCAGAATTTCAGCTTCCATTTTGAGACAGTTGTGTGCTGAAATGTTGTTGAATATTACCCTTGTATATATAAATATAACCTGCAGAGATCAGTGTTAACATTATCTTCTTCAAGGCAGCTTTCTCATAAATGCTCTTTGGGGCTCTGTGACTTTTTACATATGTAGTTCTTCAGGCAAAGATCACAGGTAGCATCTGTAATATAGCTAGATGTTGCTTGCGAAAATCACTTTAGAAATCTGTGTTAAAAAAGCAATCCATGTCTATCTTTTGGATTACTTTAATAAAAGACAATATATATGTATGTTCAGTAATGGAACAAAATTAATCTATACTACCTAATCACTTCAATTACATTTTAATTATTCGCATGTAATTTTAGGAAATGAATAGAATTTCAGCTTGATACGTCTTAAACTGGAATGATTAATATTCCTAAGACTTTCTAATATATGCATTATTTTGATCAGGAGTCATGATAGATATTTTCAAAGGTCTCCAAGGAGGTAAAATGCAGAATTGAGTGCAAATTATTCAAGACTGGCTACAAGGTGATATATGTGCAAGTTCAAGCTGTATAATTAAGTACTAATCATTATTATTATTTTATTTTTATTTATTTTTTAAATTTTCATCTGAGGTGATGTATCACCCCCCAAATGAATGTAACTTTTAGAGTTTTTTAGATTTGTGCACTATTAATTATATGTATAATCTAGAACTGCAGGAAAGTTTGCAAAATTTTGTCAAGATTTACTAATTATACGCAAAATTTATTGTATGTGCTTGGTTTATTTAATCCAGATGTTTGCATTTTACGTACCTTCAGAAAAGATTATATTAAATGGGAGACATCAAAGAAAATTTATGGAGTAATGCAGTCAGAAGAAAATGCATAATGAAACAGCGGACAAAGGCGCCTTTACGTTCACTGTCAGAATGAATTATGGTTATGAATGCATATATCCTAACAGAATGAATTGCTTATCAGCTCACAAGTCATCCGGTGGCACTTTGAGTGTAACTTTACTGTCTTACTTCAGAATGAATGCGTGGAATAGTTCAGGGATCTTCCTTGCATATTCAGTTTTGCCTGCTTTGTAGGTTACAGCTTTTCTTTGGAAAATTTTTACTGTTTAGAGAGCCAGAAAGATTACCCTTTGTCCCCCAGCAGAAATAGCTATTCAGTGCGCTACCCATCATGGAGCTGTCTGACTTACTCCTATTAAGGTAGGAGAGAAGCATTAGTAGTGGGTTGAGGAAAGAGAGAGGAAGCTCTTACTGCCTCTTTTATTTTTCTCTTTCCATTTTTAGTGATTTATTCTCTTATACATAAGAAATATTTAAGGTTTTTCTTTTCTTAGTTAAAAGTGACTTTAATTTAAATAAAGACAGACGCTCTGTAGGAGATCAATCTGCATTAATGAGGTTTTTTAATGGAATATCACATGTTCCCTGGTAATTCAGAGCTCGTTTCCTCAACTCTTTTGACATGCATAATTTTCTTCTTGTAGAATTATATTGCAATTGGAAATGTTTAAATTTCCTTTTTGGATGAAGGATGCAGGTTCTTATCCATCAAGAGACATTTCTAAAGTGTTACAGTATGACAGGATGGGTTGGTGACTGTGCTTTGGGGGGACTTCATGCTGCTTATGCACTCAGGAGGAAAAAGGGAGGGGGATGACATCTTTGGAAACAGTTAAACATTGTTAATGCACACAGAAAAACTTTCATAGGTTTTAGGAATAGCACATTAAGGTTAGATTCAAGGGATCTCTGGGGATCTTGGGAGCTGATTGCCAAGAAATTCCTTCTACCTTCCCAGCAAGTGAAGTTAGTGAAAGAGTTAACATACACGTGTAGATTATTAATGTCTAAGCTTCAATGATAATTTATTTATTAGAGCTTTGACTGACTGCATATTCATTAACTTTTGGGAGTATGTCTTTTCAGACTAGAGGGTTTTTTAAAAAAATAGTTTTTAACTCTCCTCAACAAATGACTACAGTAAGATTCTTAAGCTTTGCCTTTTTTTTAAAAAAAGGGCAAGTTTCTGAGATATATATTTCAAGAGACCTCAATTATGTCATAAGTAAATTTCTCGAGTATTAGAATTGCGATTGGCTCCCTGCCCTATGCAGTGCAGGCAGGAAACATAAGCCAAATTGTGTTTCACTTAGCAGTTCCTATAATCCCCTACCTCTGCAGATTTATGATTTGCTAGGTTTAGAACTGTGTCTATTAACTACAACATAATAACAAGGGAGAATGTGGTTTGTGTGCTGTGACACATCTATAACTGCTTCCCCCCCAAAAAAATCTAAAGGTTGCCGCAATGACATTATCTTACAAAAATGTACTATAATTTAATTTACTTCTCATTTATTAGGATCAGGAAGAAGAGAGTGATGAAATTCCAGAATTCTGTGAGCCTCTCCTGGAGCTCAATGGACAATTTAAAGTTGCCTCTCCAAAATACAATGGTCCTTTGTATCCTCCAGTGTCTTCTGCTCCTCAACAGTCTTCGGATGTTTTGGATGAACTCATTCAAAGGAGAGAAACTATAGAAAACAGGTTGATACACTGGTGAGTTGCAGTGTGAGTGACAGTTATGAAAAGAAAGAGTACAAATATGGAAGAAAGAATGAGTCCATAAGAATAAACTTCCCTTTCTTCATCCTTTCCTTTTCACCTTTCCTTTTGGCTTCCATGTTTTTTCCTTTGTGTGAAAAATGCTGCATTAAGGTATGTTGGTGCTTGCTGAAATTTTATTTTGCTAGGGTGGAACAAGAGATAATGGCAAAAGTTATCAGTGGGATGTATCCAGTTCAGAAAGAAGTAGTACCCAGTGTAAGCACATCAGAAAGTGAAGACAATGAGACTGTGACCTCTGATATTGGTAAGTTGGAGTTATTGTTTGAAGTTGCTTTTTCCCCTCAAAGTGGTGATAGAATTATATAAAATTTACTTTAATTTTTAAAAGTTGCATCACTAGCTGTTTCCTGAGCCTAACTAGAAAGAATGCAAACTAGCAAAGAACTATCGCACACAAAAACTCATGCTTCAATTGATGTTGAGTCAGAGCACAAATTAAAAAAGGCTTTAAAATACCTTTTCTAAATGAGAAAAGGTGAACACAAAATACATTGCTTTGGCGAACCATCTTCTGTTCATTTGCCATGTAAATCAGGTTTGGTTGAGCATGGTATTTTGCTGAACCTATAACATTTTTTTGCCTTTCTCTTATTAATAGATTTGTCAAAACTTACCTCCTTTATTCCAAAAAAGGAGCCAAGTACATTTCTCATATGATGTCACTATCCTTCACTGACTTCTTCTACAGTCTTGATTAGTTTCTTTGCTATAGCTTCTGTATCTGTAAGAAACGTGCTGCAGTAAAATACCTATGTTTTAAGAAGCGAGACCTGCATGTGTGCTTTGTGTTTCTTCACTTACAGTAGAAGTTGCAGGTGGTGGAGGATTTCAGCTCTTTGTCAGTGCTGGTGTGCCAGTGAACTCAGAAGTGATTAGCCAGTTTGTGAATGAAGCTCTCAGTGAGACAATTGCCACCATGCTGGGTGACAGGCAGGAAGCTCCCACTACAACTGCTGTTCAAAGTACTGCAATTGTGCTGGTAAGAGTCCCTTTTATGTAAGGTTTGCTGCTGAAGTTCTAAAAGAGAAGTCCGTGATAGCATGGCAGAAAAGTTAGAGACAGACTGGAAAACTGAATGGACCCAATTTGCTGCTTTTTTTCCCCCCATTAAACCCCAGCAGGCATCAAGCTTAAACTTACTTCACTCAGAAAATATGAATTCTTTTGTATTCCCTTTAACATGCTCTATTTTTATTTATTTATTTTAAGAGCTGAGCACAAAAATGACTTTTAAGAAAAAAATGTAGTGCTGGATTTCATGTTGTCAAGAGAGAACTATGTTATTTTCGGCAAAGTATATTTTTTTGCAAAGTTGCAAGAGTGAAGAATAGAGTTTTGCTTGAGAACAGTATTATTTTTGGCCCTACAGGTCAGCAGACATTCTGTAGCATTGGCAAAGATAAATATTAATTCTTGCTGCGTTTTGAATTCAGTGGTTTCCAGCAAATGTTTAAATGATTAGAGCTTTTCTTAAGACAGAGGATTTTTTTTTCTGTCCACTTTCATAATCAATTCCCAACTATCTCTTACAACAACATGATGCTGTAACAGTCCAGTGTTCTGTGTTGTATAATATCTTTGAGACAATTCTGTAAAAGGCAGTGCTTAGAAATTATTTTTAATAATTATCAGAATTATTTAAAGGTCTGGTGAAAAGTGAGGGCAGTTCTAATCCTGTGCAGTGCACGTGCACGAAGTGCCACCTCCTGACAGCTGTAAATGAGGTTATTCTGCAGATACGCAGAGGGGTTTTACTGCTGTAGCCTAACACAGCCATCCTATGTCGAAAAGCTCTTCTCCACTCAGTTACACGTTAAGTGTCTTCTCCACTCAGTTACACATTAAGTGGGATGGGACGTTAAGAAGGGCTGTTCTTCAGAGCTTGTTCTTGTAACACTAAGGCCCTCTTCTAATTACTGTTCTAAATTTATTCATGGCGCTTTTCAGTCTTCTTTTTCCTGTACTTTCATTGTCCTTCAGCTGTGATGGTTGTTTTTCCCCTGTTGTACTTACGCATTTGTGTACTTGTTGCAATTAGTTGTGTCCTTCTTGGGCTTTGTTTGACTAGGTAAAATAAAGCATCTGTATGCCAATCCTCAGCTCTTCCTGTTGGGCTCTGCTTTTATGTTTTCCAGCTTAGATTGGTCTTGGCTGTGGAGTCAGTCATGCAGTTATGTGTGAACTGCTAATTGGGTTAGCATGTTCCACTTCCTAGCCAGGTCATTAATAAAAATCAACAGTCTGAGGACTTAGTCTGAGAAATGAGCATGGGAGTGTTTCTTTAGCATTTGTTTGATTTTCTTTATGGAAAGTCAGAAAACAGGCTGGAAAAATTCTTGAAGTTGTTTAGTCCATCCTATTCCCCTATAGCAGGCTGAACAAGAACCATCGTATTTTCTTGTTAAAAAGATTTTTGTCACTGTTTTTTGCTCAAGACATACTGACTGTTTTCATGCCTTTTTTTTTAGTGCTTTGCTGTGTTGGCTTGTTCATTATCTTCTTTTTTAGATGGTTCTCTTAAAAGTATTGCACTGACTCTGTTTTACCCATGTTGGGAAATATATTTTTTACATAGCATTAAAATTCTTTGTTAAATGAGCGTTTATTTAATAAATCATCAAAAGCTTTATTAAAATCCATGCAATACTTATCCACAGTGTTTTTTTTTTTAACTTCCTGGTTTTGTCCAAGGCAATCCATTTAGCCTAGTGCTATTTTATATTTAGATAGAGGATTTACAACTGTGAAACACACATCTAAGTAAAGGTTGGGGGTTTTTTTGTGATTGATAGCCTGCCTGTGTCTCTGTGTCTCTTGTATGTCTATTTTTTCCTCTCGTTTTCCCTTGACTAACTGTGGATATAGTTGGAAGATAGGAGGTTTGGACTGAGATAATAACTGCAATTGTGATTCCTTCAGGAACCTCTTCTGCCTACTCCATTGCCAACACCCCAGGCTACACCACCTCAAACACCACCTTCAGAAAAAGAGCTGCCTCCAGTCAAAACTCCAGAGTCTTCTCCCTCTATTACTGAAATGAGCAGTGATGTTCATGAACGAGAGAAAATGAAAGAAACAGGTAGTGAAAATAATTGAACTTGAGAAAGGGCAAATATGCTTTAATCTACTGCTTTTAATTTTCTTCTTCAAAGGCCTGTTCTCAGGATAAACATTCTTGAGGCTATAATTCAAATAGGGGCTTACGTGGTATAAAAATTATGAGCTAATTTGTATAAAAGGCAAACATCTATTTGATAAGAATTCTATTATCAAACTTAATGCACATTGCTACTGTCTGTGTGATTCCACTCCACACTTTTTCACATCAGAAAAATACGGCTTTTGCTATTTCCTGTGTTCCTAATGTTAATTAAGCCACATTTGCATTCCCCAAGTAAAGCAACTTAGTTTTTAAAGTGCCAAGGAGACTCCCTTATTCCAGCCAGTAAAGAGTTGAGATGTTTCTAGCTCCTTTAAATGCTAGCATTGTGCTATAAAGTGTCTAGTTTTAATCTAGGCTCATCTCCATAATTATAAAAAAAAATAGTAAGCTTTGGAAATGCTTAGTGGGACTGTGAAGATCTGTTCCTTGGAGTTTACTTTCTGCTTTCTTTTCTAATCTGAAATTTGACTTCTCAGACACAGGACTTGAGAATCCAGCTGCCACTAGCCGTGCTGGCACACCCGTGGTCACCCCTGCCAGTACATCCCCCAGAATAACTACACCAAGCCCTCCTGCCTCCGAAGGGATCTCTGCAAAAATGGACAGTCCAAAGCTTCCCAACCCATGGGATGATGCAGAACTCCCTCTGGAAGAGGAGAAACCCAGTCCCTTACATGAAGAACCATTCCATCCCAGAGCTGTGTGAGTTTAATAAACATGGTTTTCTCCTTTATTAATAGATGTGTGCATCCTTTCTACATGGATCCTCAAAAAGTAAGCAGAGGAAAGTGTTTGATAGATGTCAAGAGGCATTGTGATAAGCTATGATTCTTTTCTAGAAGTGCTTGATTTGTATTTTGGGGAGAAATGTGAAATGAGAACTTTTCCTAGAATTTATCTGTTCTTATTCATTTTCTTGCTGCCCATTGTAGTCAGTAAACTGGCATTATAAAATATGCTAGTAGTAACTATAGTAACAATGATATGTCAGGTGGACATTATTAGCATTTTATTTTTCTATTATGACAGTGAGTTTTTGTAGCAAGAGTCATCTTTAGTTATGAGCATAAATTCATTAATAAGTTAGTCAACCATATTGATTCTCAGACTCTTCTTTCAATGTTGTACTCTTCAAAATATTTGCAAGCTTATTTCTTTTTATTTTTATTATTACTTTTATTTCCTTTTAGTCAGTATTATCAATTTGTTTGTTTTGATATATTCACAATGTGTATTCCTACGTTTTAGTGTAATGTCAGTGGCTAACGACGAGGAACCGGAGGCCTTGATTTTGCCATCTCGGCAGTCATCGGTGAAGCCTCCTGAATCGCTTCCTCATGAGCCACAGGTTCCATCCCCGCTCCCTACGGATAGTTCTGGGCAGTCCACAGAGGAAAGCAGCCTCACGCTCACGGAAACAGAAACTGCAGACAGGCCCATCTCAGAAGGGGAAGTTCTCTTCAGCTATGGACAGATGGTGGCTGCAAGAGGTAACTTTAACCAAACAGATTCTGTGAAAATCAGAATTTAGATAATTTTTTTCCTTATAAAATTCTCTTCCAATCTACGTGAGTTACATTTCATACATTGTGTGTTGAAACTACAAGCATTAACCTGTCCCCTAACTTTCAGCTCATGTTTTTGGTTGTATTTAAGAGACCTCATCATTCTTTTCTCTTCTCTGAACAAAAGATTAAGTATGCTCTTTTGTTATAAAGTTAACTTGGAAAATAATTTAGACTGCCTCATGCAAGTACCATAAATAATTTATATTGAAAGTAAAATATTTTTCCCGTGGGCTGAAAATCTGTTTTTCCACTATACATGTGGTAGGAGGAATTTCTGACTTTACTAGAGCCCTGCATGGAAATAATTGAAGAATATAACCTTATTTTGCTTTCATGTAATTTATGTTTTTTTAGTATTTGTAACTTAACATATTTTTCAACTTTAGCAGCAGGAGGACTGTCTCTTCCAGCTCTTACTGAGAGCCTAACCAGTACATTAGGAGATGCCAATGAAATGGTAAGGAAATTTTTAACAAGGAACTGGATTAGCATGGTACTAAGCATTTTTAATTTTCAACTTTTTAAAATTACACTTCTAAGTTGTATGCTTACAAAGAATGTTAAAATTTCAGAGTTCCAAAGTAGGAAAAAAAAAAAGCCGGTTGTTCAAACTAATTTGTCATAAAATATAAATTCCATGCATTCAAGGAACTCCTTGACCTTGAACTGAAAACTTGCCAAGCTCAAAGTGTTGTGGACGATGGATGTCAGTAGGAGAGACTGAGAGAGTTGTAGTTGTTTAGCCTGGAGCAGAGGGATTTTGGAGGGATCTTGATATGTACATACACCTGATAGGAGGTAGTGAAAAGACAGAAGCAGACTCTTCTCAGTGGTGCCCAGAGAGAAGGCAAGAACCAATGGGCACAAATAGAAATACAGGAGTAGGTTAGAAAGCTTTCTATGGAGAGGGTGGTCAGAAACTGGGACTGCTGTGGAGTCTCCATCTTTGGAGAGATGCAAAACCCAACTGGATGTGGCTCTTTGATGTTTGTGTCTTTGATGAGCAGGGGAGTTGCACAAGACGATCTCCAGAAGTTCTTTCCAACCTCAGTGATGCNCTCAGTGGTATGCCCAGATCGAAGGCAAGAACCAATGGGCACAAATAGAAATACAGGAGTAGGTTAGAAAGCTTCCTATGGAGAGAGTGGTCAGAAACTGGGACAAGGCCTAGAGAGAGATGCTGTGGAGTCTCCATCTTTGGAGAGANTCTATGGAGAGGGTGGTCAGAAACTGGGACTGCTGTGGAGTCTCCATCTTTGGAGAGATGCAAAACCCAACTGGATGTGGCTCTTTGATGTTTGTGTCTTTGATGAGCAGGGGAGTTGCACAAGACGATCTCCAGAAGTTCTTTCCAACCTCAGTGATGCTATGTTTCTACGATCTAGAGCAGGATACCTCCTTTCTTTTTCTTGCTTGTCCGTCCTAAGCACTTGTATCCATATGTGCCTCAAATCCACTCATGGATGTTGTTCCATCAAATATGCAGGATTTCATTTGTGTCATAGCCCTGAGACTATGCCCTGCACTTGAAGGTCTTTCTGTCAGTGTATAGACCCTTGAGGAGAATATCCTCCCTTTTGATCAAGACTGCATAGTCCCTCTCATGGCTTTCCCTTTGGGTACCTTTTCTGTTAGCAGGACCTCCTCTCCTAAATTCTAGGCTTATGTTTCTTGTTATTAAGTAAATTTGGGATAAAGTTTCTTCCGTCAGGTTGGTAAGCCTGACTGCTAAGGTATCCTTCCTTTTTCTTCTGTCAAATGGATCATATTTCCTTCCAATAATTTTTCTCATCCTCAAACTCTTCCCTGCTAAATCCCTGCTGGTGAGAGCAGCTGTACAACCAGATCTTTGCAAGCATCCGGCATGTGTGAATTTAACTGTCCCCCTGGACCCAAGGCCTAATAGACATCATCCATCTGAAATATTATGATCTTCTGTATCAAGCTCTGTGCTTGTGCACTTTTCTTATTAAAAGAACACTGCGTGACAGTCTAATTTTTAGATGCTTGGATTTTCATGACACGTATTCTGAATGTGGATAACTGCAACAATTTCCTTTGTAAAAGAAGAAAGTTTAACTGTAAACAAAAGAGTAATTTGGGGATCATGTATTATGTGAACTTTTTTTCTTTGTTTAAAGGATTTTGATCCTCCCAGTGAAGGGCAAGTGATGAAAAGACCCCATAAGGGCTATCACAGGGATCCTGTTCTGACTCTCTTTGCCAAACTAAATCAGGGCCCTGTTGCTGCACAAGAAGAAATGTGCCATTTGGAGGTGAGTTTTGAAATGATAATTCCTTACTCAAAAAAGGCTAAAATATTTGAAGCTTCTCATTCTTCTTAGCTGTGAAACAGGTTCATCCACTTTAATCTCTACTGGAAGTGATCCCACTTCTGTTGGCTCTTCTCTCACCTAAATATTTTAGAAGCACTGAAGTTTTAGTGTTGTTATAAACAATTTTGCTGTATGTACTATCACACAAAACCAGCTTTGATGCTGTGTACATGACTGTTACACTTTGCCAGATTTGTCCTGTCATTTTGAAAACCAGGGAAGCTTTCTGTCACTTTGGCAGTAGAAGTGGTATGTTTAGCAGTGCAAGTTCCAGGAGTTTACAGCCAGATGAGTGTTTTGGGTAGATAGGAAGAATAACTGTCAGAAATGTTTGGATGCAATTTTGCATATGTTGTTGATACTGATCTTGGAGCGAAATCCCAAATATTTCTAATAGGTTGGTAGAAAATAACAACAACAAAATAAAACAGAAAGATATAATGGTCTGCATTACAAGGGGCAAAAGGTTTTTTTTGTTTGTTTGTTTTTTGTTTGTTTGTAACGCATCTAGGTATTTTCTGTATGAAAAAAAGTTTGGAGTAGATGTCTGATAAAATTAACATAGCTAGAGGGATGTTAAAAGCAAGTGAACCTTGAGTACCTCAACACAATTCACAAATACAATTATTTAGGACTTTTTTATTTTTTTTGCTTTTTGTGATGCATATGCAGTCTTTTCCTTCCTTCTTGCTCAGTTTGTTCTAGAGTAACAACTTCACTTCCCTCTTTAACTGTTTCCTGGTTTGTCTGTCTGTATTTTGCTTAAGAAGCCTTGATGGATGAACTTAGTGAAGAGCTTTCTACAGTGTCAACCCTGAGTCTGACTGTAATTGTAATGACATTTTCTTGTCAGCACTGCCAAATACAAATGCATCTTTAAGTTGCCTTTTGCCTTGCTCACAGGCCACTCTGGCTGATCATACAAGACTTGTAAATTCCTCCATAGCTTCTGGCAAGGCAGATACAAACATAGTTTCTCATATATGAGAGAAGAATATTTTTGTAGATGTTGTTGGTATTTCCTTACAATAACACCATGCATGTGTGTTTCTGTGTGTATTCAGCCTGTTTTTTTTGCCTTTTTTTCCCTTGCATAGAAGCAAGTTTACTTTTTTTTTTTTTTTTTTTTTT
>VWPW01009197.1:189498-229471 GCA_013389825.1 Crypturellus undulatus
TTTTTTTTTTTTTTTTTTTTTAAATCTTTGCAGCTTGGTTGAAAGTCAGAATTCAGAGGAGCATCTTTGTTTTATCAGTATCCAAACCTATTTAAAAAGGAATCTTTTTATCTGACATTCTATACAACAGAGATTCAACAGCTTTTAAGTATTTCAAATGTTGCAAGGTCAGGCAGGTAGTAGTGACTGTATCTGTAATGTTAATGATTCCTGTGTTAAATATGTAACTTGGTTTCTGCTCAGCTTGGGGCGTCACTAACAAAAGAAGTGATATTCTCTGTGAGTGATTCTTTTCACTCCAGTACAGGTAAAAATAGGTCTCTCAAAGCCAGTTAGATGGTATCTCCTCAATCGTCTTTTTTTCAAGGCTAGCAGTAGACTTAAGTTTATTTATGCTTTAAGAGTTAAAGTAACTAGATAATGTCTGATTTTTGGAAGAAATGACTTATATTTTTAAACCTGCTGTTCTGTTGTTGCTGTTCTCTGTAGGATTCTGATGATAGTATTGGGGAGATCAGTGAAGGTCAAAGACCTATGTTGACAAGAGCAGCAGAGAATATCCTAATGGGACATTCAGTTTATATGGACCGTCCACCTCCTTGGACTTCTGAGAGCAGAAACCCCGATTTCCGTTCTTCCTCACCAGGACAGTTGGCCCAAAGTGCAGGTATAATTAGGTTATTTCCATTCTGTGATATTTACTTGTATTCTGAAATTTTCTGTAATCTGCATCTGAAATTATTTCAGAGAGTGCAGTCAAACTCCCGTGTTAAATACAGACAATTGCTGCTGCTAATGAAAAGATTAGCATTCCTATTCTGAGAATTGTTTTGGGTGGGTTTGATGCACACAGTGTCTTCACTTTTCTCTGGCTAATGTAGAATTCTGTAGTATATAGTCTAAATTAAAATCGTTCCAAATATCCACTTATGCAAAAGTCAACTTGCAAAGTATGTGTTTTATTCCTTTAAGTCAGAACTGAAAAACACTTGATTTGACCATTTCTGAAGTCTGCTTCCGTAGAACAGATAGTAGCACTGGCAGGGCCAGAGGCTTTTCGCTCTCTTCTCACGGCATTCCTCCCCCTTTTATCACTCCATCAGAGCAATATTGTACTGTCTCACAATCTGTAATATATTTTAGCTTCATAATATTCCTGTAACATATGGAAATTCTTTTTCTCCCAGATGGGTAGCCGAAGCACGCACTGTGGCTTGTTCAAGGTAGTGGAGGAATATATTGCTCTGGTAAAGCAGAGGATTGTGGCCCCTCCTTTGTTTCCCTCATCTTTCTACCCTGTTTTCTCTGTTTTTGTCTAGAAATGTATTTCTGTACTTAATTAAACTGCTACAGATTTGTAGGAACTTCAGCTTTTCTTGACTGTGATTTTAAATGTACTTAGACAAAACTGAAGTAATTATTAAGCTTTAATAAGACAAACATGTTTGCACTGATTCATCTGGAGTAGTTGTCTGTACCATAGTGGACCAGTATATAAAGTGTTCAAACAACTGTGTTTTTCTCCTTTTAATCTCCGTTTTTATGATTTTGACAAGGGAAGGAGTTTTCATTTTATTAACACTTGAATGTGTTCAACATGTGATGTAAATGCAGGCAGAGAAATGAAGCTTCATTCACATTTGAACTGGTTATTTGGGGAATAAATCCTTTAAGCTCACTGTTACCTAACGTTTTGAACCAACTAGACCACTGTCAGATTTGAAACTATATCTATCTGGAATACAATATATCATCAAACTTCCAATTAAAAGTAGTTAGCTGAATATTTTCATGTCAGGAAGGATCAGAAGATCTTGTCTACAAGTCCTTTTGATAATGAAGTCAATGCCTAATATGAAATAATTACTTGGAGGCACAGAATGACCTGGACTTTTTTTTTTTTTTTTTTACTCCAAGTCTTTCATATTCTTCATGGGTATGTGAGATTGAACATCCTTCAGTCTATTGTGAGTTAGGATTAAATGCTATTTCCTGATTATTTAAGAATTATTTTTAAGGATAAGATTAAATAATCGTTTCAGGGTGTGTAATTCTGTGCACATTAAAACACTTGACTAGTCAAGCATATAGCCTTGCAGTAGACACTTGCAGTAGTATGATGGTTTCCCTGTCAGAACGAGTTACTTGCAAATATATCTATAGGAATTCTAGGCATTATGTATCTATGAATGCCTTTAGTTTGCTGAGCATTTTTAATTTGTAGTATGGAAATCTGTTGTCTACTTGTATAATATAGAAAGTGTTGCTTGTATGGACATATGGCAGCATTGTAGAGATCAGCATTTCCTTTATAAATCCTTGTTTTCAGTGGTTAAAATCATGGATATAAAAGCCAAATTGCACATGAAATATGGCACAGGTAGTCTTAAAGTGAACAATAATTACAGTTAATTAGGCTTAAAATTCTTTCTTTGGCTCTGTATGGTAACAGAAGGCAGAGTTATTTCATGAGCTGTCAGTATATTTTTCATAAAAGGTGTTTTGTATACTTGCAGGCTGCAGAAGCATGATAAACACTGGGTTACAGAGCAAATTACTTCTTTAGAAAAAAAAAGTAGACAATTATCCAAGGTTTTTTTTTTAACTCACACAAGAGAGTGAAACCTTTTTGCGAAGAAGCCTTTTTCAGACTCTTTCCAATATGTGAGATAAAACTTATTTATTTACAGTGTGCTCTGAAGCTATTGTAGAGACTTGCCATGTTGGAAATCTACAGATATTAAAAGTGTTTTAATTTTCAGAGACATGCACACACACATATAAATTATATATTTGCTTATTTTCCTTTACAAGGGCAATTTTAGGGATATACCATGAGTATGTAAAGAGGAAATCACTCTTTTTCGCATTTGATGTTCCACTATTCAGCCTTGAAAAGACTCCACATCCTGCTTCACATGATCTATTCTGTCTGGGAGATTATTACTCCAATTCATTGGAATATTTTTTCCCTTATTTTTCTTTCGCAGCAGAAATTCTTGAAGATGCAGATTCGAGCCATGGTCCAATGTTTATGGCTGAACTGGAATCACAGCCAGTTTCAAGTGCTGCTGTGCAAGCAGCCCAAGGAAGCTGCAGAGTGACATCTCTCTCCAAAGGTCTCTCACAGGTAAACTCGAAGGAGGGACCAGGGGGAATAAAATAAATGTTTCCTTCTTCTAGCATCAATAGTTATAACAAAGAACCTGGTGGTATCTGCATCTCCTGCTTTAAAGGTTTAGCTACGTGATTGGATTTTGTTTTGTTTTCTTTGGCATGGTAAAGTGATAAATTACCATGTTTAAACTGAACTGGTATGTAGTCTCACCTATGCAAGGAATGCAGTGTGCTGTAGCATAGCTTAGATATTTTTCATAGAGGAAAAAATATGCATATATTTTTGTATTTTCTCATCTGTAGAAACTTTTTTTTTGCATCTGAATCCTTAATGTGGGTTTTGTTTGTTTTATTTTGTTTTCTTGCTGACATATAAAACTCTTCCTCACTCTAAACAAAGCAAGTAAACCCCAAACGCTGTGGTTCTGTTTGATTCCTCCCAAACACCCATGTACATGGGTGTTCCTGATACAAGACTCTAAACCACTGCTTCTCAAGGGGTAGAGTTTTAACCATGGCCCTTGATAGCCACAGGCAACTTCTGTTCTGTATGGGGCAAATTCTGTGCATTTTTTTTTTTTAAATGTTGAGGTGTCACCTTATTTCTCTGAACAGTTTTTCATTAATTCTTGCATNAACTTTGTTCCTGTATGAGGCAAATTCTGTGCTTTTTTTTTTTTTTTTTTAAATGTTGAGGTGTCACCTTATTTCTCTGAACAGTTTTTCATTAATTCTTGCATTTGTGGTCTTAGTGTTTTCATATAGGTCTCTAGGGTCTACACCAGTCATTGATGAACCATTCCCAGCAGATTTTGAGAAGATTGATTAAATCTTTTTTAAAAGCAGGAAAGTAGGACTCTGTTTTGCTGCATCAGCACTAAGATAGAGCTTCTTTGCACACAAGGAATGTTTTGTCTGCTGAACCAATAATAATGAAACTGAGCTTCATCTCAGACTATGAGCAAGCTGGGAGCTATCTCTTTGGCTCCTTTATATTAAAAAAAAACCTCATATGAGATAATTTGAACACTTGCCTCAAAAGCCATCAGTCCTTTCACATCTTAGTTTTCAGTTCTAGTATTATCTTGATTGCAACAAAACTAACAGCTACACGAAAGAGTGAAAACAAATCCATTCAGGTATAAAATGAGGCTTTTAATAGTGTTTATGAGAGACCTGAGAAAACACATAGATGCTTCACATGACACCCAGCTTTGGATTATTTGGAACTTTGTTTCAATTACTTGGAAACTATACTCTTGGATGCTAGGATTTGTTATGCCAAAGCTAGGACGGTCTCTCTAACCTGCCTGAATAGGATCCTGGCTTCCAAGAGGTTGTGGGCAGCGGGACGGAACATCCACACACTTGCCACTTGTTTGCTCCCTGGCACCAGTGTGGATCAGAGAGGATGAGCACGGCCTTTCCCTGTAAGGCACAGGAAAATGCTTTGTAGTGCTGAGTGACACCTGTGTGGCCATTCACCCCACGATGAATGCCTTAAGTCATACAGGATTTTTCTTACCTGCCCAAATTTCTTCATTGTTCTTCTGTTTCTGGCATTGGAATTTTCTGAGACTTATATCTGCCTTTAGCCACTGTCGGACAGGAGGCGAAACTAAAGGCACCTTTGGTTTCACCTGTTGTGACTGTTCTTATTTAACAGCACAGGAATTAAGTGATATTTGCTGTTGCTTTGCCCCTATGCTCATTGCTCTGTGAAGCAAGGGAATGGCTAGGGGAGTTGGGCTCCTCTTGTTCTAAATTAATAATTTTTTGCACATGGGAGAGGGAGAGGTCATAAATGTTGAAAGTCATATTTGTGTGGCTAAACATTTCAAAGATGGTAAATCTAAATCATTCTAAATCCCAAATGCACTGTTAGATTCTTAGAGGATCAGCTAATTGCAAAATATTTTGCAATGCACTTATGTGAATAGGAATGCTTTTATATAATCAACATTTTAAAGTGGGATTGTCAGTTTGATGTTGTCATTAGCTTTCATTT
Source organism: Crypturellus undulatus (assembly GCA_013389825.1). Lineage (NCBI taxonomy): Eukaryota > Metazoa > Chordata > Aves > Tinamiformes > Tinamidae > Crypturellus > Crypturellus undulatus. The sequence continues at coordinate 194,624 of VWPW01009197.1, forward strand.
TTAGTATTTCAAATGAGGTATTTTTGGTTTTCCGTGAACATGTAACTGTAGATTGTGAATCTCTGTGTTATCTCTAAACTTCTGTTTGCAGCTCATTTGAATTTAAACTACTTTTTCAGGGTTGTCTAACTAAAATTCCCCACCTCTAAAGGCCTCCTGGGTATAGCGTTTTGCTGCTTAAACATCATGTCCTGTAATGCTCATGACCTTTTCATAGTGATGTCCTTCATTCACCCTTCCACCTACCTTTAAAGCTAAGCCTCCCTGTCTTCAGAAAATCGCTTCAGCTCTTTGTGTTCTTGTCAACTTTGAATTATGCTGAACATTAATTCCGTTGGTCTACACCATGGAGCATCCAAGTGCCTGAAGTAGTGCCCATCCAAACTGGAATATCCAATAGTGCCTTGTGGCAACAGCAGAAATGTTCTCATCAGTATTTCTGGCTGTCTGTGTCACTTGAAGCCTGTGTTGGGTAGGGTTTTCTCCTGCGGAATTGAAGTATGCTTTCTCTTTTCTCCTTTTTAGCTTTTGGAAGGACAAATACTGTCACTTTTTCAAGAGTGCCATTGCTTTTCAAGGCATATAATTTTCTTGAAAGTCATATAGCAGTGCTTCTTAGGCTTCAAATGCTGTGTGATATACAGAAATTTATGACCCTCCTACTGTTCTTGTTTCTCTAAAAAGCTTCACTAAAAAGCACATATGCATCTATAGAACCAACAGAATAACTGACAAAATCACGTCTGAGACTGTTCAAGCCTTACAGGTTCCTGAGACCTGGTGGTGCACTTTTCATAGCTCCTGTGTGTGTGTGTGTTGTACTGGAATGTCATCATTCCAGTAGCCACAATTTCCGTCCCGAACAATAAACATCCTAAGGCAAAAAAGTATTTGACAAATGTGATGTCTTCCTTTTTAACATGCAGAGCATTTGCTGATCTTAGGGAACTGCTTTATGATAGGCATTAGGGAAGATATAGGTCCTGAAAAGTTTCTTGAAGACATCAAAATAGTTTTAAAAAAATGATTAAGGAAATAGATGATCTACTTGTCATGGATTTCAGATTTATGTCCTGTTTTTTTTCCCCTTTCAGTTCTTTTTAATCCAGGAGGATTGGGGAAATCCTGGCTATTGGTATGGAGAAAAAGGAAGAAATATCTTCCTGCCACGTTCTTTGAGTAGCAATCAAAAGTCTGTTGTGCCTTAAGTCTAAATGGCACTTTTTCATCCCTACAGCTCCCAGGATGTTAGTCCAGAGGAAGCAGAGTTGCAATAGGGTAATTCGGGTCTGAATGCTTTTGAAGTTGAAAGGGGATAGAACAAAAGCCTGTGCTTAAATGAATCTTTTAGAATCTGTTTGAATATTTCCTGAGCCACCATGTAATTTTACTGTGTTTCTAAATCAAAAATCATGTTTGTAACATGTTTTTAATATATGACACAGGAAGGAAGCCAAGGAGCTGCAGAAGTTGAACCTGTGAGACCCAGGGTTATTCATGTGAGAGCGAAGTGTGAAGAGATGCAGCAACAAGGTAAACCAATGTCACTGAGTAAACACAGTTCTTTCAGTTAAGCACATTGCTTTAATGTGTTGTTCTATACTCCTTCACAATAAACTTGCCATTTTTGGCATTCTATTTTTATTACTACCATATTCCCTGAAGCTTTAATGGGCATGTACAGCATTTGTAAATCAGCATACAGAGTTATGATCTCACTGGGGTGTACTGAAAGAGTTCGTGCTGTATCTGCCTGTACATAAGTTACCAGAATCCTTGCAATTAAGTATTTATTCAAATTTTTATTTGCCAAGAGCTTTGCAATATGCATATTATGTAGTTAACTGAATTGTAATTGCATTATAGAAAGCTGTTCAGCAAATAAGTATTCATAATGTACTGGTAGATGGCAGTGGTTCATACACATGAGAAAATGCAGGGGTACTAGAGAAGAACTGAAAGATAATAATAGAAAGGTAAGGTTGTGCAAATGTGAAAAGAGTGTTTGCAATGTTGCAATGGCTTGAAATGGACTTCTAGCCAATGTGTTAAAGATACTGATTTTTCTTTTCTGAAGGGTGCTGTGTAGTATCTGCACATAGCCGTGCTATTTTTGAGGTTATTTAGCAATGTTAAAAGTATGAATGATAATACATGAGAGTCAGAGTATTCTGTATTTACTGTGGTTTAAGTTAGTGTGGGAATAACAAGGTCTGTACATACTATTGTCATACTCAATTGTGTTAGCGGATGGTAAATTTATGGAGGTGGTAGATGAGATATGTAGCAGTTTAATATTAAATGCTAAGAACAGGAATCTGGATGCCTGCATGTCTGTAATATATGCAATTATCATTTATCCACCCAAGTATAGACAACTCTTTCCTCCAAGACCTTTTTATAGATAATTCTTTGAACCTCTTCCATTTAATTTTTAAAGACATCTAATTGAATTATAATTCTGATGGAACTATTTTGCTTCAATTATTTGTAAGCAGAAAGAAAAGCCCTAGGCCAATGTTATGGTCATGGAACTCAGAACCATGGTTTACAGACAAAGAAGAAAATTATGAATAATGTAAAACTTGGCTTTTGTGTAGTAGAAAAGCTTACAGAAATGAAGTGTCAAACTTTAGGTTTGTGCATGAACGTGTTTAGTTGTAGAGACACTTATCAACAATTGTTTTAAAGCTGGTATGTAAAGACTTCACTTATTAATTTTTGTTAAGAGTTAGCCCCCATTTTTTGATAATGATAGAAAATATTGAAATTAATCTTTCTCTAACGGGAAGAATCACGTTTTTCCTTGGTATTCAGAAAATCCAAACTGTCTAGGAAAATCGAATTTCCAGTAAATCATGTGTAACCTCTAAATAAGGGGAGAATAAAAAATTGAGAGGCAGAACTGCCTTCCAGAATAATTGACCTGTTCCAGTTTAAGAGCAGTTTTCCTTAGTACTGGTGGGAATTTTCTTATCTTCCTCCTCCCCACTATTTCCTATTAAGCACCGGAGGGAAGGAGCAAAGTGGAGGAGCAGATACTCTTAGCACTGTAGCTCATGTTCTTGCACCTCAGATTTGGCTGTCAACTTTAACAAGACAGCACTTCCAGCCTGAATCATTGAGTAGGAAGTTAGAGAGGGTTGGAAATGAAGTACCATAACTTTTTTTTTTTTTTTTTTTTTTTTCCAATTCTGTCATTTTCCAGAATCTCTTCCCTCACCCTCCCAACTCTGCCCCAAATCACTGTGGTAATACAAGGTATTTGAGTGCAGTCCAAGTGTCTGTGTGTCACACCAGAATGTTTGACCACAAGATGGCAGCAGTTTTTGCTCTTTGAGAGAAACAAACAAAAAAAAAAGATGATTTATATAGCAGGATAATTTAAATCTCATTCGTAGTATACATATTTAATGAGCCAATAAAAATCAAAAGTGTTGGGAAATGGAAACAACGGTCTGTCAGTCTTAACCAGAAGGTCTTGTCTACATAAGCTTCACCGTCTCATACTTAAATTGGCAAAAAAATTGAGGATAAAAATTAATAAGAATCACGGGGAAGAAAAATGAGAACTTGCAAAATGCTAAGCATGTATGGGTTAAGCAATAGTTATTGTATAGTATGGCTACACAGTACTGCTTATAGTCAGCTGCACTGCTTACTAAACTGGTTGAAGTGAGAATTTGGGGTGGCAGGATAGAAGACATAGTGCTTTGGACTTAGAATTGCATGTGAATAAAAAAATGTTTTATTTAACTGATCAATAAATTACAAGATCTGATTCATCTCTTGTATATATTTTTCATATATATATATATGTGACTGTGTGTATCCATATATGTGTGTGTGTGTGTGTGTGTGTACATATATATATATATATATATATATATATATATATGATAGAGCTTTCATTTGTTTTTTAAGAATTTTGGTGGTCTGCACCGAACATGTGTTTTTACTGAAAGCAAGCTGATTGATGTCCTCTAATGAAAGTTGAAGTTCAGTAGGACTGTTACAATATCATGCCTGAAAGGGTAATGTCTCCTGAAAGCTACAACTGAAAATAAAGCCTGAATGTATTATTAATTGAAATGTGTGCTTTCTCTAGACATCGTGGAGACAGTGGTTTGAAAACATATATATTTGTAGCATATAATATGCTTGCAGAAATGTTTTTGGCTTTATAATACCCTTTAATCTTTATGCCATTTTTTCATATTTCTTCATAAATTTAATATGATAATAATTGTGGTGGTTGGTAAATGTACATATTTCCAGAATGCAAGCATTTTTTTCAGGTTTCCATTAGCATAATTTGAAATACTTAAATTAAAATGAAAGAACAGGTGGCAATGCTTGACTGCGGAGCATTTTTAAACTTTAATACAAGCAGCTCAGAACCAACGGGTAGATGTATCTTCATTTAATTATTTCTCCATAGTGCAGACTCTCAAAATTTGACCTGGAGAGCACAACTTAATGATAATAATTCCTTTTTATCTTCAGTTACTGAATTATCTTCAGGCAGCTGTAAGTGCATGAGAAAGTAATGCTAGGAGACCAAGCGATTGGCTTCGTTGCCTCAGAAAGATTGCACAATTGCTTGTGGGAGGAGATGATTTGTGCAATAAAAGAATAAGGGAGCAAAAAGCCCTTAAAACAAACTGTGTAAAAATAAAACTTTCAGGGTTCCAATTTTGTACTGAAAATGAGCTTGTTCTTTGTTCACATTAGCATTACACTATGCTGAGAACTGAAATACTGAAAACACAGCTATAACTAAGAATTCCTTTTGTGTCTCTTCCTTAGCCAGAAATTGCTCTTAGATTTTTTTTTTCCCCTAACTATTGTAGCATGAGGCAAATATCTAACAGATGCTTTAATAGGAAGGAAGAAGATTAGGATAAGGCTAAAGGTCTTTTTTCTCTTTCTTGGAACTGGAATTTCTTTGGTCAAACTCTTAACTATTTTGCTGAAAGTTTACTTGTGCTTTAATATTCTGCTGTTTCTTTTTTCGGATTGAATTTCACTCTAGATTTTTGCTAAAGATGTTCTGAACCACACTGGAAATTGCAGGGAGTGAAACAAACCAGAGCTATTTCATACTGTAGACAGATTACCATCACAACCTAAGCTGTGAAATATTCTTATATTTTTTAGCCTGTAGTGGTCTTTGGGTATCACTGCTTTCTAAGGGAATATCTTGGAAACAGAAGTCATGAAATCAATAGATGTAATTATAGTGTTTTACAAACAAATGTTTGTCCTGTAGAGGTTTGTGTAGGGTTTTTTTTTTTTCATTTCTTATTCAGAACTCTTGTTTCTGATCTATTTTTTGACACCAAAATGGTTCTCTCTCCATGATCTCAAACTGCTCGTTGACATAATTCAGTTAATGTATTTTACATTTTTACTATTAAGTAAATGTAAAGCTGTGTTTCCTGCAGAAATTCCCTTTTTCACAAGTAGCCATAGGCTTCTAAGTGATCAAAGTGTTTTGGAACGCTGATTCTCAAACATTTTTTCTCTTGCTTTCTGCATGTGTGACCACAGCAATTACATGACAGTCCATATATTAGGAAGCATGTGTCTTAATTAATCAAAATCTAAATGATCAAATGGAGAAGTGCATATTTAAAAAATCAGTCTATACATAGGGGAAGTATGGACAGAGCAGGCTCATACTGCCTCATGATCAGAGGATTTCATAGTGACTGCTCTACTCGGGAAGAAGTCATTCTCTGGAACCCTGTTCCACACCACCCATTACAAGCTGCTCTTTTCTGAGGCACATGCATCAGGTTTTTACTTACTTAGCAACTTTCTTCCACTCTTAAGATTATCCATTTGAGAATTGGTTCTCTTACTGCTGTGTGTCTCCCAAAATGGTATCGAGGGATATAGCTTGGCTCTTTCTGGCTGCTGGAGTGTTGCTGAGACAAGTTCTTCTGACTTTGCCCTAAGACTTTTTCCATGTCAGATAGGTGCATAGGCTGAGAACCTCTATTTTTGGTCTTTGGTGTTTGTGCAGGTGGTGCTTTACACTACATCATCCAACCTGTACTACTTTATATCTGTTCAGGCTTCCCTTGTACTTTCCAGGTGATGATCAGCTTCTGCTCCATGCTGGATGTGGGTATGCTCACTCTTTGGAAGGAAGGAGATAACACTTTCGACACAATAAAAAGCTTGAAGCAGCTGGGATTGCTGTGCATTGCAAATAGGATACGCTCTTGATAGCAAGTATCAAATACAGTCCAGCATCTCCCGGACATTCCTCACCAATCTACCCAAATCGTCGTGCCAAAACAGTCTTTCTCACAGCATGTGTAGGATTACTAAACATGCTAAGATCTGACTAAAGCAGCTTTGTATTGTGTGTTATGATTTGTGTGCACTTTTACAAACTTACAGTAATTGCTCTTGACTTCATTGTAAAGAGCAAAAAATAAACATACACAATAACCCCCCTAAATGGGCATCGATCCCACTGGCACTGATCTTGAGTAACTCTGAATAAAAGCAGATGGTAGCGGGCAGCCTAGGCTGACCTGCTTTCCCCTTTCAGACATGCATTGCGTGTATAAATGGGGGACACGCACACAAAAAAAAAAATTAATGGGCTTGGGCAAGCTACTTAAGGACAGAGACTCCCCACATACTTAATCAGCCTGAGGGCTGTTTCCAGTTAGCTTTTCTCTGGAGGGAGAAGTTTCTTGCAAATTAGTGGTTCCACAGCTCTGTGCCCATGGTTTAATAAGAAAGAAATTATGTGCATCTAGAAAGTAAGTGTCCTTAGCTGTTCTGTGGCCTCTGTGTTGCAATAGGTTTTGGAAGATGATTGGTATAGGTTCTTCTGAACCCGCTACCCATGTGTATATGTGTACTTGAGTCTCAAATCCCTTTAAATGTCATCTTCTTCTGCCATAATATTGCACAGGGGCATTACATTTTTGTGGTCGTCTTCTTCCTTAGGCATATTCTTTAATAGTGAAAGCAAGTGAACTTAAAATGAGGTTCCTAGTTGTTATTAATGATGCGTCTCAGTGTTTCATTATAGCATGATCTGTTGTGAGGATCAGTGTTGACCTCTCCTTGTGCAGCTCAGCATTTGGTTGCAGTTGCTGCGTCCAGGAGTGCAGCGCAGCCTCTACCAGAGATTACAGCCTTCAAAGGCAGCTTGTTGTATCAGATGCGCTTCTCCTCGTCACTCTAGTTTGCAGTCTGCTACATCAGTATCACCTGAAGTTGGCATTAGCCTTCCAGCTCTCCCTGCTAGACCTGCTCCTGAGTTCTGCAATCAACACATGCACAGTAGGATCTTTTAAGATGTTGATAATCCTTGCTGGGATAAACAACCATTTAAATAGACCTCACTTTTTTTTTTTTTTTTTTTTTTTTTTAATACACCAGTTTTATCTCTTTTATAGAAGGCATCAATAGCAGAACAGGAAGCCTGGGGTTTTGGGATGCTGGTTGCCTACTACCTAGATACCGTATGGCCACAGATGTAGACATAATGTAGATGTAAACATACCTTTCAACCTGAAAAACATTTATAGCACAGTTGTAGGATGTTTAGGAATAATAGAAATGTGTAGAAATGTTTAAGAATAATAAGCTTTCTGTCTTGAAAATACACCGGATTTGCTTCATTTTTCCTCTTCTGGTTGTCATGGAAAGCAGATGTTTATAATTTGGGGCCTTTTGCATTTCTGTGAGCAAAGGAAGGAAACAAGCTGCCTGTGCTTGCCCTGGCTGTGCAGGTTGGGACCATCCTTGGCACAGGCAGCTGGGCACCCTTCTCCTTTATTTCCCCGTGAAGGGCTCTCAACTCAGCTTTCCAAGCCCTGTCTAACCCTGAAAGGACCCAGCTGTTGCACATGGGGTGGCTGGTAGGAGAGAGAGGACCAGGAAGAGGGGATGTAGGTGAATGCAAGTGATGAGTAATCCACAGATTCTGGCTATTGTGTCCCCCAAATCCCTTTTATAAAGGCTGGCATTGTCAACTATCAACTTGGTTTCCTTCCCGTTTTGAAACCTTAAAGCTTTTGTACTGCTGGCACAACTGATGCATAGTAAAGTCTAATATTCTAGTAAAGATGGATAATTAGATGATTGATGTCCACAGTCAAATGGTAACTCTTTTAAACTTTTCTGTTTATTAAACTGTGAAAGGGCTTGATTTAAAGGTGATTTTCCTTTTCATGATTGGTGTAGTTCAATTGAAGTATTCTATTTGCTTGTTTTCCTAGATCCTTTTGGAGTCAGCAGACCTCCTACTTTGCGTGTTGAACAGAGGCCAGGCTTTTTTCTAGAAACTTCTTCTAAATACATTGATAAAAGGATTGCATATAATGAAATATGTGTGTGCCTTTCCAGTGCCCATTTTCCTCATTTTTTAACGGGGTGCCCAGAAAATTTTTGAACAAGACAAAAGAACATAGATTAAGTGCTGTCTAGAATGTTTTCCAAATCAGGGATACTATGTAAAATAATTGTCATGTTACACTTTGATATCATGTTGTTTTTTGAGAAAATGCAGTCTGCCGAAGTAGATTCTTTCCTAAAAATAGGATAAGTAGGATAAGAACAGATAACTGAAGATTAAAGTTGTAATGTGTGACCCGTTCATTTCTCAGTTTGTATATGGGGAATACTTTTTTTTTTTTTTTTTAAAACGGTGTTGAATAACTTATGCAAGGATAAGACTTGGTTAAAGGTGCTTTTTATCTCCTATGCAACTAAATTTTGAAAATAAAATGCAACAAATCCTCTTCTCTGAAATAAAATGTACTTAAAATGTACTTTTTGATAGCTGTTTGCAAGGAAGAGTAGTAACTGATGGAGATGAGTTATGTTTTGTCTGTGAGCTACTGTGTTCTGTTTTCTATCACGACTGCTGTTGGTCAGGAAAAAAATACAGAGGTTCTAAATCAATACCAAGGTTTTCTAGGTGTATCTCTCTTATCATTTAGAAATTGTTTTCCTTCTCTAATCCGAAACATCTTTTGCTTTTAGAGCAACAGGAACTACTTTTGCTTTTGAGAGAAAGTTGAGTATGACACAAAATATTTGGTAGTTCCATAAAATGCATTTTTTTCCTTAATACTTTGACTACAGGGAGGTAACTTATTCTTAGTGTATGGAATGACTCTGACTTTCTGTTCACTCTTTCCTTTTTAATGTCAGATAAGCCTGTAGTTATAATACAAAGTAATAATCATCAACCATGTGCAAACAATAAAAATGTGCATCTCTCAGACCACACAGAGTCTGCTAGAATTACATTTATGTTTTGGCTCAAAATTATACAATCAAAGCAGGGTAGGCTTAATGTGGGCTGACCCACTGACCCTCAACCTAGCCCCCCAACTGGTTACAGTAAAGTAATAATCTCAAGGTTGCACAGTATGGCTGCATTTTATGCACTGTACGTAAGGCAAGACTTTAGTAGATTTGCATTTGTTTAGAGACAGTGAAGCAGTTGCAGTTTATGTCCCTTCTCAGGCTGTCATATCTTCAAAAGAAATAAAATGCTTGGAATTTACTGGCAGTTACTTAATTCCTGTTTTTTTTTTTTAATTTTATTTGTTTTTATATTCCTAAGACTATAATTACAGATCCTGAGAACATTGTTTTATTTACTTAACAGCTGCCATTATGCCCTGCTCCATACATCAAAATTATGAATGGGAAATATTTACTAGTTTGAGCTGCAGTGTAAATACATGATTAACTTCTTCAAAGCGCACATTCCAATTTCAGTAACTGGAACGGATCCTGGAGACATGCAAAGGGTGAGACTGCACGGGGAACGCTCGTTTCCGAAGATGAAGCTTCCTTCCTGATAGAAAAAAGAGCAGAGGAGGAACGGTTTCCTGTTGGGAATTCTTACTGTATTGGGTGGTCAGTCTATGCCTTCCCCTTGGCCATTTAAATACAACTCTTTCTTGCTGGGTCAATTCACTGAAGTTGTCTAAAGCCATTTCTGCAAAGGTAGAACCAGTGGAGTTTCCTGAACAGTTAGACCTGGGATTTGAAGAGATTTTTTTGATTCTCTCTCATCTGCTTTTAAATGTAATGCTGAAACGGTGAGTGGCTTGGAGGCTAAGGCCTGATAAAGGCTGTTCCGTCCCCCAAATTTGTAATCTTTGAGAAGCAGTCTAGAGAAGAGACTGAAACCAAAATTTTGGCCGTGTAGAAAGCATATATTGAGACTGTGATATACATGGTCTATAAAATGAATAAGGACAGTGCTGCAGGCAAACTCCTCTTCCCTACAGTGTGACAACCCGCCCCTTCTTTGGAGGATTTCAGAATTTGGCTGTGCTTGTGGAAATGAGCCTCACAATTCTGCTGATGAGATGTTTTAGCTCTGGCAGATTGCACTGTACAACCACCACCTTAGCATTTTGTGTCTGTGTGCTTATGGCAGGAAACTGAAGCAAAAACTTAGTTTTCTACCTACACTGTTTGATGGTTTTTTTGAATGCACCGAACTCACCTCTCAATGCCCTTCAATTCAGCTCTTTTGTAAGTCTGCTTGCTTACGTCTGCATTCGTGTGCTCCAAGTGATGTTTTTAGGCTGAGTTTACATCATGCAACACTGAACGGATGATCCCGCAGCCTCTGGAAGCAGGGAAGCTCAGGGAACATGCTGGGTTGGGCTGAGGCTGGCTGATGCCAGGACCAAAACGCTTCCAGGATGTCAGCACGACGCGGCACTTGCAGACACGCTAGTCTGAGTATCCCAAGTCTCCCAGGCTGTGCTGCCCATGCAGTCGTGAGCATCGCTGCAGGGCACAGCTCACCAGGCTCAATGTTTCACAGTGCTTGCAAGGCAAGTTCAGATGTTTCTAGTCTGAGAGTGAAATTGCAGAAGGCCCTTAGAGGTCTGACTTATTGTGCAATCTCTGTAAGTAATTTGTAATCAAAATACCTTTGCACATGTCACTTTTATATTTCCTGTAATAAAACAGCAAGAGCAATTAAGATTTTGGACCATAATCTGCTGCAAGCATGCTTCTAAAATGAATGTTTGGGGGATTTTTTGAGTTACGGCAGAAATAGCCAACTCCTGCTTGTTCTTCCCGAACAGTTTGATAATAGCTATTTTAATAGACTCTTAGCCGTAGCCCAGCAAACAACACTATATAAATAATAAATCTGAAGTTTGCTTCTGAAAAGGTAAAACAAAAACAAAGCAACTCTAAAATAAAAAAACTAAAACTCTGTTCTCTGCACAGAACTGGAAGGCATTTGCAATCCAGTAACCTAGCACGTGACCTACTTGGTTTTATTCATTTAAAATGAAAAAAATGTCAGTAAGCATATTGCCGTACTCACGCAAACGTTTCAGAGTTAGTGTTTTCAACAGTGTACCGTGTGCCCTGCGTCTGTAATGTTGGTCTGATAGTTCAAAAAGTTATCTTGGCGTTCCTAAGGAAACATTAGATTAATGCACCCTCCTTTGCTGTGTATTTTTTTTTTTTCGTGTTTAAGTAGGTGTATGAAGGCCAGCATTACATAAATGAATTATACGGAAGACTTTGGAGGAAGAGGGGGCTTGTAAACGAGACTGAAATTAATGAATCTAAGAATTAGAAATCAAAACTTTATGTTTAGTCTGAGGAGCAACAATTCCTGAAACCATAACCACATGGCTGTTTCTTGTTTGCATCAACTCCGCTTGACTGTTATTGTCTTCTGTTAATTCTCTGGGGCAGTGGCCTGACTTTGGTGAATGAGCCAATTGTTTTCCTTTGTGTTGCCCATCAAGTAAGTCCCCATCTGGTTTGTATCAGACTGTTTTCACAGCCAACAACTGCTGCCTTTTCTATATCCTGACACTTAAGGGCCCCATGCTATCAAAGCATTGCTGTGATAGCCTGTCTGGCTGGACCCATACAGCTGTGCCTTGCAGCTTGAAGCTATTACCCGAGTAATGCTAACTTAGAACTTGAACTGGCTCTTATTCCCACTGGTGTCGTGTGTACAGTGAACAGAATACATTTTTTGTTGAACTCTGCGTTCAGCAGAAAAAGAAATCTTTAAAGCTCTTGTTTTAGTTTATATGATTGGTTAGTTTTATTTTCCAGCCACTTCCTGTATCTCGAGGCAGTTACGTGTTCCTCTAACTCATTAATGGGTACAAAACAAGGACCAGGTAGTCAAGGCGCTGTTGTTATTGCTAACTTTCCGTTCACTTGCTATGGTACATTAAAGCTCAATAAGGGAAAATTAAACAAGCAAATGATTCTTAATGAGGACTTTTCTTATCAGATTTAAATACACTTTCAGCTTGCAGGAAACTTTATTTCCCTGGAAATAAAGGTATCTATGGCTACTACTTTGGCTGCACCTCACTCAAAATAGCAAACTAAAAATACGGAGCAATGAACAATGAGTCTGCATTAATATGTGTATTTCTCTCCTAATGGAGCTGGGAAGGATTGGATAGTTCGCTCTGGACACAGAGTTCACTCTGTCACCTGGACTGAAAGACTATACTGCAGTTTGGACAGTAAAACTGTACTGCAGTTTGCACTGCAGAAGCACTAAGAGGTGCCAGGTACGAGCAAGTCCAGTTTCTACTGGGCTTTCTCTATTGTGGGAGACAGTCCCAATCCGAGGGACATTGCCACGTGCGCATTCTGTCTTTTACAGATTAACTAACCCCGCCGACAACATTGCATCAAGTAACAGTGGTGTTCGGATGTTTTCCTGCCTAAAGAAAGATAAGCTTTAAGTGCTTCTTCTCTTCTGATCTTGTGGAGGTCTTGGAGCCCTATAACACACAGTGACAGAAACATGATATGGACAAGCGTATTCCCAAATTTGTATATATGTGTTGAATTATAAATGAATTATGGAATGAGTTTTCATGTGTAGGATGTGTGTGTGTGTGTGTGTGTGGTAGATATATAGATACACACACGCACATATATATGCCATGCATGAGAGGGGGAGAGAGAGTGAAAGAAAATAATGGATAATGTATTTAAAATTTCTGCTGGTTTTTTTTTTGACTCTGTAGAAACTGCAAAAAAAAAAGATTGCTTTATCCAATACTCACTGAGATATCCCAAATGTGGAAGTGTGTATGTGTATAATGTGAACGAATTTGCTTCAAGTAAAGTACTGGTGAGTCATTAGATCCCATGAGACCCTTTAAAACTCGATTATTACTCATTGAGATTACTTAGTGAGTCTATTCAATATTAGGATTTCATATAGACACACCTGACATACAAGTTAACAAATTTAGACTTTAATCCTTCACCTCCTTTTTCAAGAAGGTATTTAGCTGATATTTGGTCTAGGGCACTCAGTGTCCAGTGCTATTGCTTTCCCTGGGCTGATCTCATGGGTTGGCCCTTCCTTAAGCCCTGAACAGCACCCCAAATTCAGAGGTTGTGTGTATGCTCAGGAGCGCAGTACCCAGCTGCTGCTTGAAGGTTGCATGCGGCAGGTCTTGCCTTGCTGACAATATTTGCTGGTTTTACTGAAGCCATTTAGGAGCCATTGGTAGCAGAGAAACCTCCAGGAGTCACAGCAGTGCTCAGCAGAGGCTTGCAGTGTTTTCCCTGCTTGTTGCAGCAGCTGGTAGAGCCAGAGGTGCGTGTCCCATTAAAATAAATAACAATGTCCATATGAGATAATTGAGAAGGTGATGTCATGTGCAACAGGTGGCATAGATGTAGAGTAAGAGCAGGATCTTTAAGCAAGAACTGTTTCTGCAGTTCGTGGATTGTAATGAGTATTTAAAGCTATTGGAGTTTTTCTGTCAAATTCACCTGAGTATTACAAAGGAATTCCTTTCTGTTTTTCTCACAGAACAGACCAATATTCTTTTCTTTCTGAAGGAGGAATGCTTACTCCCTTGTTGCACAAAGTTTAAACACCTTAGGTTTGAACAAACTTTAAAACAGTACATCATGAAAGAGAGTTGCTATTAACCTTTTTAAGTCTGTGGTTCCAGACATTAAACTGTAGAGACAGCCTTACTTGTCATCACACGGGCTACACTGGGCACTCTTTCCAAGTGAAGGCTTAGAGGGCCTTTGCCAGATGAGGATCTGAATATCTGCAAATTAGCTGTCTCCACCAGATGTGCCTGTAAGGACATTTTGTGTAAAGACATTTCTTAAATGGATGCTTACTTACGTATATTAATTACTGTGATATTCCTTCTAACCTCCTAAAGGCATTATCTGCCTTCTCACATTCTCTAGAATTGCTTTTTTCCAATACATATTTTCTTCAAATTTGGTTGATATGTACAAATAGTAAGGCTTTTGATGGTGATCTGCTGTTTTACAGAGGACTTGACAAGCTTGTTAAAAGAGTCTTATTTTCAAGTGCTAGAAATGTGTGTAGAAATGTCCTAGTGTTTATTAGAGAGCATCACTGAAAAATACTAACTGTTTTGGTTCAGTTTGGGTTTTTTTCCTGGGGAAAACATTCATAATACTCTTTTTAAAAAGTGTAATTAAAAATTGCGTAATTGTACTAAAAGTATAGGTATATTAACATGACAGACTTTTGTAATGGTAATACAGTAATAGACATCCTGGCATTGTTTCCATGTGGGGGAATCCCATGTGCTGGGAAGAATTAAGTAAAAATCTTCACATCAAATACATAAGGTCTTGTGACTATTTAAGTATTCAGAACAGAAATTTTAGCCCTTTTGTTTATGGTCATGTGGAAGAACAGTTGTTAATTGATTAGCTTTGAATTCTGAGAATATCTTTCATAAATTTTTATTATAGGAATATATTTAGTATCTTCATTGTGTGTGAACAGTGACTTGAGAGAGTTTTCCCTTTTCTTCTTGATGTCTATCCCAAAGCCTTTGTTTGAAGCAGCGCTGCTGTTACAGCTGGAGCCCAGGAAATCTCTCGCGTGGTGGAGATACAGCTGTGTCATGGTCTGCCATAGGCCTTTTTAAGGGATAAAGGGATATTAAGTAGCTTATATACTGATTTTTTGAACGTTGTCCTCTTACACCCCTAACAGAATATATTTTTAATAGTCATGCCGCTGGGGAATCAGTGGAACCAGATAGTACATGATGCTTAGCGAGCAGGTACAGTGTAACCTTCACTCAAGGTGTCTCATGAATAGAGATTGTCATTATAAAAACGATGTTGTCACTATAAAACTTTATAATAGCCATCATGTTGTTGGTAATTCCACTGCATAGGCCAGATAAATCTGAGCAGAAATTCTGAGGCAGGAAAGGACTCTAGATCAATCCACTGCATTTCCCGGCCACTATAGTAGCATATAAAAGAACACAGTTTACTTAGGGAATTCCCTCACTTGCACCCATCTTCATTTTAAGTGTGAATTGGTAAGATCTTCATTTTCAATCTTATTGTGAGCCTAATTCATTGTGAAATGTCACTGAATTTGTTTATTCAACTTTAATTACTTGTGGAAATTACTTGTGTTTGATTAAAATGAAAACATGACATGCGACTCTTAAGAATTAAAAAGATGCTTTGATTTGCACTTGCTGCTCATAGGATATGCATGTTGTAATGCCTAGCACTGTGGTAAGATGCAGTAAACTGGAGGTTATATTACTGCAATTATTATGCAAAAATGCAAGGTATCAGTGGAGCTAGTCCTACTGCTAGGGTTGTGGTGAATGATTCTGCATCATTTCATTCCTGCTGGTGTCCATTTTCTTTTTGGGTTTTGTTATTTTGCTTCAGATGCTGACATTAAAATGTCCTTTAGATCCCCAAACATGAAGGTGTGATTAACAAAGCTGAATAATATCTATCTGTCTATCTGTATATTTTTTTAATGCAGTCATACTTTAAAATGGCCTTGCTACCCAATTGCCTGTTAGATTTTGCAGGAACTGAGAATCGGTGTGTAGGAGGTATTTATTTTTTACTGAGTAAATAGGGAGAAATTAAATATTAAATACACAATGAAATGTGCAGCTTCCTAATTATCACCTGTCAAATTTTCATGATTCCACCAACTGTTTACCTAGGCTCTCTTGTGCATTTGGAGATGGTTGCCAGCTAGTTACTCCCTCGTCCACCCATACCTCCCTCCACAATTGCACATTTTCCTGGCATTTTTTAGAGATTTTTGGGCCTGACTCCTCTGTTTTGCTCATTGACTTCCTTTAATTTCAGATAAAAGCAGCTGCTTCAGGGTTTCTTGCAGACCCCTCTGATTTCTCTCAGGGAAAATGGTTGCAATCAAGCAACAAGCAAATCCACACTGGAAATTCCCAGGCTTCTGCAAGGAATATTCAAAGGGACTTCTGCTCTGTCTTCTTAATAATTATTGCAGTTCTTTGGAAAGATGATTGCACTTTTGGAAGAGATTTTCTGGGAAACAACAGGATGAAGCGTGGCCAGGGAATTGAACTGTTTGGCAAGGAGAAAGTCTACAGAGCAAGATACGCCAGATCTAAAGGGGCAGAGGAGATTTTAGTCACTGAAAGGAAATATTTATTTAGCAAACTCTGAAATCTCATTCCTGGATGTTTTTGGAGCCGCTTTCTGTTTGCCCTTCCCTACTAGTCTCTTAAAACTACATTAGGATTTTGAAAAATCTGGGTCTGCTTTGTTTTATGTACTCCTAGCATTTGCTCTGTTTAGTGTTGCTATTGGTGGGAATAAAATGTGTTTTGGAAAACCACCGAACCTTGAACTCGGGCTCGAGAGGAGGAAAAGTCATTTTCAAGTGTCCTGCTTTGAAAAATTTGCTAGCTGCTTAGCCTGTGTCCTACACTCCTTTACTGACGAGGAATCTGCATTTATTTTCTTTTTAAAAATATTTATAGCTAAAATATGCATTGAGCTTTACACAAACCAGCAGAGGAAGCTGTGTGTGAATGTGTGTTTCTTTTCTGTGTGTTTGTGTGGGAAGCTTCCGCAAGTAGGTTGTGCCATGTGAAAAGTTTAGGTGAAAACTTTAATTAAGCTCATGCTACAGAGCTTTCTGTCCCTTTGGTGGCTATGGCGGGTTTATGAGTTGGCTGAAGCCTTTGAGAATGGAATTGTTTTTTCAGCTCAAGCAGCAGGCTCGTGCTTTTAGATCCAGACCCTTCTGGCTCAAATCCTGCAGCTCTCAGGCCATTTCTGCAAAACTACTGATGTATTTAATTGCAAATCCATCCCTTTTGTGTCATTCGGCCCTAGAAATTTGGATTCGGTTGGACCTTTCTGTTTGTCACAAAGTCATGGACAGGTCTGGTTTTGAATTTCGAGGCTAGAGCTGTGTGCGCTTGCAGAGCACCTTGTTCTCTTGTGCTTTATGGTTCTGTCCTAGTGGAAGCCAGAGGTCAGTGCTGGAGTTGGGGCCCGGCACTAACCAATGCTCTTACACAGTGAGAAAGGGAGAGTAAATTTGCCCAAATGATGGGGTTATTAGAGAAACTGTTAAGATGATTTCAGTTCTGAGAATGTTGTATTCTTTATCATCCTGAGACCAGCTCCTACCTTACCAAGTTTCAACTGTATAAGCCACTAAACTCCAGGAGCATTTAATTATGCAAACAGTGCACAGGCTCCATAGCCAGACATGAATTTGAACTGGAAACACTGTTTCTTATAATTAGTACCATGACTGATTTGCAGTGTATTTTCTCTTTTTAGTTTAGCCTTCAGAGTAGCTTGCATCAAAATACGGCTGTTTCTTATCAACATGTGCTAGCCCAGCGAGTCTGGAGTAGTTTTGATTTGTAGGAAAATGATGCTGCTTGTGTTTTTCTACTTGATGATTTGTCTGTGTAACAAGACATTAACATTTCTTTTTTTTTTTAACTTTTTAATTTTTTTCATGCCATGTAGATATCCGTGGAGACGCAGATCAGCTGCACGCTGTCACAGATATGCATCTGACATCTGCTGTTACAGGTAAGAGGAGTAGATAGTGTTTCTGTTGGTTGTGCTTTGGTCCCTTTTGGACTCATAGGTGGTGTTTTACCTACAGCCATCATTGCAGGAAGTTCTGCAACTCTCCCTGCTAAAGGTGCTAAAGGTCCTTGTTAGATATACAACTTGTAATTTTTTTTTAAAAAAAGCAAGAAAAGGCAAAATGGAAGAATGGCAGACACGAGAAAAAAATTTAAAGGCACTGTCTTCGAAGGTTTATACGATGCTGAGTTATAGATCTGCAGGTGCTGTGCTATCCCCAGTGCTCTGAGCACTTGAGATAATGGCATCTGGGGCAAGTTATTTGTTGGGACAGGACAGCATGTGAAACTTTGAAGTTAGTAATAAACAAAATGAAGCAGCTGGAATCTGGCAGAGGAAGAAACAAGCCAAGCATGTCCACCCTTACTGTGGAGGGAATAAGAGTATTGTATTAAAGATTTTTTTTTTGCAGATGCTTGGAAGTTTATTCTTACTCTAAAAGTTAGCTGCTTTATCTTTTACATTAGATTATGAGAGAGTAGAGGGAGAGTTGCTCGGGGTGATGGTTGTTTTTAAATTTTAGGAAATAATCCATGGGTAATTATAGTAATTACGGTGCTTTTATACTGAAACAATAGCCTGGGCCATGATCCTGCAGACCCCTCCCTATATATTGAGGCCCATATGTCTACAAAGATAGCCCTTTTCACCAACAGGGTTATGATTCTGGTTTATCTCCTGATGGA
This sequence comes from Crypturellus undulatus, assembly GCA_013389825.1. Classification (NCBI taxonomy): domain Eukaryota; kingdom Metazoa; phylum Chordata; class Aves; order Tinamiformes; family Tinamidae; genus Crypturellus; species Crypturellus undulatus. Next base: position 213,268 of record VWPW01009197.1, read on the forward strand.
TTAAAAATAGAGGTTTTACTTAATGTACAAACACTGGCTTAAAGAAGTTAAAGCACATGTTTTCTATTTGGCTTAAAAATCAGACTTGTTTAGTCTTTTTATTTTGCCAAATAGAACAAAAATAAAAAAGCAAGGTTTAGACATTTTTCTTTGTTCTTATTGTTGCCATATGGTATTAGTAACCAAACCTCCCTTCAGTGTGTTTAATTCCTTTTCCATTTGGCACACATTCGCAGTACACTTGTATATAACATACTCTCTGTGTGACGGTACCTCTCAGAGAAAAACTCTTTTCACAGGTCACCGGATGGTTGACACACCATTAATTTTTATGTTGCTATTAAACAAAGATCTGGAAATTTAGTACTGTACATGAATTTGTTATAGATTGCCAAGCACAGGAAAAATTCCTAATCTGAAATCTGACCTTTTCCATCAGCAGGTCGCCAAGATGTTTTCAGTCATTGTTGAGTTTCTACCAGTCGAGGACCCTTATGCACTTATTAAGGGTGTCAGTTTTCACAGTTTATTGTGAACGTATTCTCTTAGACGGTGACTATGAATTTGGAGAAATGGAGGTCAGCTGAGGTCGCAAGTTGCATTTATTGGATTTTAACAAGGAGAAATTTTATAAATACAGCTAAGTAGATGATGGCAAAATTGTTCTGAGTACTTCCAGAACTTCTAAAGAGGAAAAAAAAAGCTGTGAAGACTACCTGTCTTCCTGCTCAGCTCTGCCTTATGGAATGAGGGAATTTTTCTACTTTGTTTTGATTATAAGCATCATTGTGTATTTGCAGCTGAGAAGTTTAATCTTTAAGAGGAAAGTCTCTTGGTATTGGAAGTAAAATGGGATATCACGTTGGTAAAGGAGGAGCTGGGCAAGGACTATACAAACACTATCAGGATGAACAGCCAGAGTCAGATGCAGACATCAGTAAATACAGAAAATATGCATGCTTTATAGCATATATGTGAGCATGCAGACAAGCATCTAAACCTGTGTGCTTGTCTTTGTGCATGTATTCACATGGGCAGCTCTGGATGTATAGATGAACATGCCTTAAAATGTATGCCCTGTATACCTGCCAAGGGTTAGATTAGGCAAGAGGTGATAATGGTAGGGCAGTTGTGAGAGTAACTTAATAGCTGCATCTTTGGGCCCGTGTAGAGTTCTAGGACTAGGAGCCTCCTGTCTGGAAATTTGCAGTCATGAAGCAAAATCTCCTGTGGAGCTGAAATAGGATATCCATAAATTTTTTACAGCTAAAATGCTGAAAATCTAGGCTTTATGTTTTCTTTGTGCGTCTAACAAAGTTGAAGACTTCAGTTTTCTTTTTAAGTGTCTTCGTTGGATATTTTTAAGTTGATTTTTAAGGATAATCAGATAATTTATTGCCAGGTAACTTTTCTATAGACCAGATCGATGGAATTATTCTGTTGATTTCTTTCTGCTTTTAGCATTTTATATCCAACAGAGAACTGAACCATAGTTTGTCTGTGAAATTAATATTAGAGTAAGTGTTAGGAGGAATGCAGACTGGTATGCTATGGTCTTTCAGCACCCCACATTCAAATACTTGGGAAGTTACTAGAGACCTTTGGGATCAGGAAACATTCCTTTTTTTTTTTTTTTTGCCTTTTTCTTTTTTTAAACCTGAAAACAGCTGTTGAAACAATGACATCATGGAGCGTGGCAGGACTGTGGAAATTATTAACAAAGTAAAACTTCGATAGCATCAAGCTACATATAGTGCCAATGAGTATGTGGTGGTTTGCTTTGGTGTCAAGGGTGATTTACAGAGTTTCCTTGGGCATTACACATCCATATCTTCACTGTGTGTCAGCTTCACTTCCAACCAAATAAGCGTATATGTTATTCTTCTGTTCCCATTCTGAGTAACCTATTTTAATCTTGCAGACGTGGTTACAGACGAAGCTTATGGGAGCACTTCTGGAAAAACAAAACGCACATGTTGTTTGCACGTCTTTGGGGTGGTACCATAAATGTGCTTTTGAATAACGTTCACAAGATGCAGAGTTTCTCGTGTGTGCTGATCGTGCGTGAGATTTGCCAACCCAAACTCGGGCAGCTGTGCTTTGTGGAGGGGCTTTGGGTGGGCAGTGCAGAAGGCTGTACAAATAGTGAGGAGAGGCCAGTGAAACTGTAGCCCTTGAATCCTGCAAAACGTGCAGGTGGTTGTCACAGGCGGGCGGTGTGTTCATTCCCTGGGGACACAAAAATTGTCCCTGTGCTCTTCCTGCTTCTACAGAGCTCTGCCTTTCCGAGACACAAGGGGCTTAGCTGGCACAATTTATCCACGTACTGGATTTACTGTCTTTGGCCTCATTTATTTTTGACTTCCCAGGCAGTTGGCAGCTGTCTTAGCATGACAAACACTGTATGAAATTTTATATTAGCAGATGTCTTTTTGTTGTTTTAATTAGTCACTTGAAGTGTGCTTTGCTACAAGTCAGATGAAAGCAGGTTACGACTATGGTGACATAGTAGATAATTAACTGGGGTAAAAGAAAACCTACTCTTTTTTTTCCATTGAGAAACTAGAGTTTTAATTACCAAGGCAGCTGGGCTCTGCGTAGACTTGTCCCCAGGAGGGTCCCACAGCTCCTCAGAAGGCTGAGACTGCAAGAATGGAGAATGTCGAGGTGCCACCTCAGGCTTGGTGGAAGAAGAACATGACTTGTAAAGTTCTGCAAGCTGCATCTCCTGCAGACACATGTGGTACAGGAACTTTAATGTTTTCTGATCTTTCTCTGGAAAAAGACATGCACATTTGGATGGAATTTAGGAATGCTGTTAGTGTCTGAATATCTCATTTCTTTTCCATGGAAAACATCAGTACATGTTTGAAGCAATTTTATGGTTACTAGAGATGATAAATATATATGTGTGTGTGTGTGTGTGCACATGCACACGTGTGGTGTGTTTGTATGTAAACACTTCTATATTCTCAGATATTCGTCCCTGTATTGTCTGATAAAGGCGACTGTGGTTGATAAAAGGGCAGCCTCTGAACTATGCCTCCAAGATATTGCCACATACTGATTTTGGACAGCAAGAGTGTCTGTGTCTCTATATTTGCAGAAAACAGCACAGTGTGGAAATGAATCAAATACAGTTAAATGATGTAAGTAGTGGACTGCAAATAATGTGTTTTATTCTGTTTTTATTTTAGGAAAGGATGCTGTCCTGCATTTAAATTCACCTATTTCTGCAGCAAGGGTGTCAGTGAAGCTGCCTTCCATGAATATGGATAACCAGACTAGAAGCATCAGCAGTATACACGGGGATTCAGATTCTTCAGGGGCAGATACATTTTAAAGCTTATGACTTTATATGATATTTACTTTCTGAAGATTTTATCACTAATATATTTTGTATGCCTAGTATGATAGTCTGGGTGTTTCATGAAAATATTCGTCTTCCATACTGCTTATTTTCTACTTTTTTTTCAAATAAATTTGATATAATTATGATTGTAAATTTAGGCAATTATTCTATTTGTGAATATAGCAAATATTTTTAAACAAATAAAAAACATCAGAATTATTGCAAGCTTAATAAGGCTGAAGTCTATTTATTATATATACGAGTTAATATGGAAGTGATCTGTATTAAAATGCATGGTAAAATTTTCCTCCCTGTTGGAGAAATAAAAAATTGGCTCAGCATAGTGTCAGTATTGTCAAAATGCAGAGCCAAAATGAAAATATATTTGAAACAAGGATTTGCAAGAAAATTGTTCCTTTAAAATACTTTCAGAGCTTGTTCATCTTTAGAAGACTGCTAGCACAATAAGACAGTAGTTCAAAATTGTATGTAGAAAAGGCCATCAGGGTTCGTATTGTTTTAAGACATATTTATTTTTGTAATGATTACAAGAATTTGTCAGCGTTTTGATGTTTGTTTCTCTAAAGATGTTTCCCATCTTGAAACATGTCTCAGTGAGAGATTGTAGGCATAAAGTTATTTGCTTGCATTTGCTTTATGTAAATCCCTCCTTCTCGTGAGAAGGATTTAACTGCCGCAGTCTCAGCCCTCGGAAGCGCAGTCAGAAATACTGTGGTAATAATTTAGCATCAAGAATGTCCAAACACACCATTGCTGCTCTCCAAAGAACTGCTTAGTTCTTCCTTTGCTTGATTCAGGTCTTGAAAAAATGTGGTCTTTTCAAGAAGGGCAAACTCAACTTTTGCTCTGTTCCTCATCCAGTCCAACTTTTCATGGGATACCTCTGGAAAATCTGAGACCGTGTGGCACTTTCAAAAACATATAGCTTGAAGTCATCTCTCAAAAGCTAAGAAAAATATAGGCGTTCTTGGCTGACCTCTACTCTGTTGTGATATAACTTTGTTTGCTACAGCTTCACTGTGTCACCTAATGAGAGGCACTTTGTTGTTGCAGATACTCCTAACTGTGAACAGTTTCCATTACTCTTATTTTATGGAACCTGTGCTGTTTTCATTTCTCCTTAATAGAGAAAGATTAGAAACTCCTCTTGGTTTTATTTTCGTTTCATTGACTACAAGGTTCGGTTGATTTGGCTGCAGAATCTACAAGGATAAATGGAACAAGAGAGAACTTGAACTATTCGAGGTCAGTAATATCCACAGAATTCAATTTTATAAACAGTCTCTTCAGCACATTACAGAGTTGTATTCTTGTCTGTCCTGACAGACATGTAGAAAATAGATTTGTGTGTGTGTAAGGGGATAAAAATGTGACAGGCTTCATGAAGAGCAGAACGTCACTGAAGTAAAGGTGCAGATGAGGCAGCATTAATGGTAGTTGGTTTTGAACATACAGTTTCATGAACAATTTCTCTAGCCACCAGATATTTCTGCTGCTGGTGGCTTGTCACCATCTATCTGCTTGGTTGTGCTGATGCAGCTGTCTGTGGAATGGTAGTGTAAATCAAGTTATTGACAGGGTTAATGGTTTAAAAAATAACCTTTTTCTGGTCAGATGGAGATGTTTGGGTTTTTTTAACCTGCATCAGTTTGCTACATCATGGCATTAAAGAGATGCACTGCGACAACTGACAGGAGAATGAAATGCAGTTGGGAGAGCAAGTGCTTCTTAAACCAGCTTTGCTGCAAGAGCAAACCTTTCTGAAACTAAGTTCTGGGGGCTTTGTGAATCTGCTCGTTTTTTTGTGGTGCTAATCTATAAATTAGGTCCTTTTTTGTTGCAGTGCAAATAGCAAAGGAGCTGTACTGTTCTTGTGCCCAGAGCTGTAGGCCCAGATCGGAGCTGCACTTTGCTAAACAGAGAAGAGCAACAGAACTGAGGACATTTCTGCTCCAGCCAGCTGACAAAGTAAGTCTAAGGCACGAGACAACAGATGGATACGCAGGCAAGGAGAGAGGAGAAGGAAGCAATGAGACAATCCTGGCCAGTGGGAGAGATTGTTGTCTCCTTGTACTGGGAAAATATCTGCTCAAGTTTTACATTCAGCAGTGCTGAGAACAACACATGTTTCTCTAATTCACTTTTTGGGAACAAATGCCTTCAGCTTGAAGATGTTGTCATTGTCACTGACTGACTCCTACAGAAACGAGCTGAACTTTTAAGCAAATAGATGAGAAAATACTTAGTCAAGAGCATTCCTCAGACTGTTTTCAAAACTCCATATAGAGCCATGCAGTTTGACACAGGTTTATGCTGTCTCCCAACTNTTTCTCTAATCCACTTTTTGGGAACAAAAAAGTCTGGGATCAAGCACTTAGCTTTAAGATGTTGTCCTTGTTACTGACTGACTCCTACAGAAACGAGCTGAACTTTTAAGCAAATAGATGAGAAAATACTTAGTCAAGAGCATTCCTCAGACTGTTTTCAAAACTCCATATAGAGCCATGCAGTTTGACACAGGTTTATGCTGTCTCCCAACTGATGCGACTGGTGGGGGTCTTCTTGGAAGCATTTGGAAACTTGGTAGGGATTACGCTGTGCCAGTGGGATGTGCTAAGTGTGCATCCCCACTGCACTGTTCCCTTTCAGGGTCAGTTTGTGAAAGGTGAAGAAAGTGCAAATTGTTTGCTTCTCCTTCCCCAAAACTGAAATATCCTGCCACATAAATGTAAGTTGACCTCTATATTCTGGCACCTTGTGCATGGATCATATTGCAACCATGTATTTCTAATTCTAGGAACAAGTTGAAGACTGTGCATTTTTTTTCTGCTACTTTTTCTTTTTAAATCAGACTCCCCATTTTGCCCTTGAAATAAAAAATACATCTTATAGAAATTTTTATATATATATTTTTACTATTTCTTACTTTTGCATCTAGTCTTTTAGTCACATCCCTGCAAATAATTTTCCAGAGTTTGAAACAGTAAGCACATGTTGCATGAACACAGCCAAGTTGTAATGGGGAATTCATCTGTCAGTGTCTCCCAGTTCCATTTTGTTTCTCCAGCCTTTGTGATTGAAAATGCACCTTTCTCATGGGCACTCGCAGCACTGAAGCAGGATGATTTGCAAGCTTGCTAAATGGATTTCTTCCAAGCAAGTCATTGGGGTATGTCATCAAAGCTTAACAGCATCAAATAGGATTCCATCCAGCAGAAGTATTAAAAAAAATATCTCTATACAGCCGTATTTTTCAGTTCTTCCTCAGCAGTGTAGAGGTGGTGGTAGTGGGGTTGTTATTGGTCTCCAGGTTTGTAGTTTGGAAGCCAAAGTCTTTGCTTTAGTGCTTGGTTCAGCTGTTTTTTCTTGGTGAAGCTTTCTTGAGTCTTAAATCAGGAAACACTAAAATGAGAGTATTTGCTCATGGACTGCACGTGCAGCATATCAAAGCAGAAAATGGAAATGTAGGAACTTTAGTTTTTTTGCAGGCCGTTTTTTTCTGTCTTTGGTAAGTAAAACATGGCAATTTGGAAGCAAGGTACAAAAACCCATTTTCCTCTCCTTCCTCTTGTAAGTAAAAAGGGAGATGCAGTGTCGAGGTGGCAATAGGAATAAAAGGAATGTACGGATTGGCAAGGACCATATGTGATTCCTGACATAGGTTGGGAATCTCCTTCCTTGGGACTGTTGACTCTTGGGACAGGACTTCAGCTATAAACTGGTAGTTATTTTTCTGATGCGAGTGTTGTCCTTCCCCCTGTTTAACTGCATTGTGGTGTTTTTCAGTATAGGTGGCAGAGAATTTCATGTGCAGACTTAGTCTTACCTAAATTGTGAGAAATTAGGCAATGTGCTGTTCACCTCCGCAATTCAGAGATGGAAGTTGCGAAAACTGGCTCCTAAAACATGCTTGATTTGTTAGTGTCAGATGATACATTCTCCTCAGATTGGTGCCTGTTTCTTAATAAATGTGCAGTTTTACTTCTCCTGCAACTTATGATCACCTTAATAGCCAACTGTTTGAGCACCATGTAGAAATCTGCCACTGTAATGACTTAGAGCTTATTTTTAATGGGTTCTGGGAGATAGTTCTCACAATGACCAGGGATTTTGCTGGGTGAATGGCATCCTGTCATTCTTTTTCCTTATTTCAGTTCTGACAGTCTTGGAAATTGTCTGTGCTCTTCCTGCACCACGTGCCCTTGCAGAAGGGCGTTCAGCATCCTGCGTCTGTCACATAAATGCCCTCTTCCCGTGTCGCAAAGCTGCTGCTCCTTCCCTGCTGTTTCCCTAATCAGCACCTATGGCAAAGCAGCAGGCACGGAGCTGCTGATCAAACACGGCGCTTGCTGCGCACCCCAGCATCTGCTTAAGCAGCGGTTATGTCTGTTAATGTCAACGCTTTAATACGGCTTCTTAGGCAGAGCTCCCCGCCACCGTCAGCGGTCGGTGTTTGTGCTCCCGAACCCAAATTAGCACCTGGGATGATGTGGTGCTGCAAGGGGGGCCTCCTGCCCTGCAAACTTTGCAGCTCCAGCTTGAGGGGCATCCCGTGGTCTGTGCTCAGGTTGCTGTGCCACCGTTTCTATGCCAGATGCTTCAAAGTTGATTTTTGTTTATTTATTTATTGATTTTCCTAGTATAACTGGAGGAGATCAATTGGACAANAGGGGCATCTCGTGGTCTGTGCTCAGGCTGCTGTACGGCTGTTTCCTTCTATGCCAGACGCTTGAAAGTTGATTTTTGTTTATTTATTTATTGATTTTCCTAGTATAACTGGAGGAGATCAATTGGACAAAGCCGTTTTTGTGGTAAATATCTTATTTTCTTTCTTTTTCCAAGCAGTTGTACTGTTGCCTCGTCTAGATTTGGTGTGTCCGTTGTCAGGGCAGGGGCTGCCAGCGCTTGTCCCTGGGTCCTTCCCTGCTGTGCTTGGAATGGTGCTGGCCAGATTCTGCAGGTCCTGCTAAAACCAGGAGGGTTCGGAGAGCTGGGACAGTGCCCACACCGCGGGCATGGATCCTTGTGGAAAAGGAATAGCAGGAGAGTGGGGAGGATGGTGGCAATTCCCCTTTCCGTGTTTGTGGGAGCAGTTTTGCTGCTGCTTGTTGGATTGTCCCACAGGTGAAGATCCTTGGGAACTGCTTTTTCTTTTCCCTGCACTGGGTCAGTTGTACAGACGGTGCCTCCTAGATACCAGGAAAGGACTCTTCATCCCAACATATCTGGGCTATTTTTGCTGTTATCTTAATTGCTTCCTTCTTGCAACCCACACTCAATCTTTTCCGAAAAATCGCAGCCTTGATCTGCATTCTAAGAACTTGAGGAAATCTCATGTCTCCCTGCCATCTCCCAGCCTCTCTCATCCAAAGGAACAAGCCCTATCTCTCCCTGCCTGATGCAGCCTGAATTTCCTTGGGGATTATCTAAACAGTTGCCATGTGACCCATTGCTCTCCACCACTCTGCAACTGGGGGAGCATAAATCATGTGTCCCTACAAATAAACACAACTGGCAAGATGTTATTTTTCTCTGTCTGAAGTCACAGCACTTCTTTAATCTGCCGCCTCCTGGAAGCGTGTCTGCCCGTTGAAAGTACAACCATTCTAATGTATACACAGTGTTCCTCTGCCACTTTTTGTTGCAAACTATAAGGGGAACTGCGTGCCAGAAACATTTAAAGCGAGGCAGCCAAGTGAATACCTCTTACTGTTTTCACTTCTCTTCTCCAACTTGGCTTTGGATGCACAAGGCATTCCTGCTTGTAAGGAAATGAGCAGCCGCCTAAGAAAGGGAAAATCCTCACCGTGAAATCCCAGCGGAGCTTAAGGCTCAGCCTTGTGACTTACAAGCGTCGTGTTGTTGTTGGGGGCTGTTGGGACGTCACCCACGTTTGGTTTTGAAAATATTCTTTGTAAACTGGGAAAAGGTAAGTTCTGGCCTTAAAAAAAAAAAATCAACTCAGAACTGAACACTTTAAAGTACTTCAAAATGTGGAGATGTTTTTACAGTTAAACCTTGTCTGTAGTTCGTTTAAAATAATCATGTTTACATGGAGGTGAATTAGTGCGCAGAGCTCTGCCAATGCCTCAACTGCAGTTGAAAGTATCCAGCCAAGAATTATAACCCTTTTAATTAAGTCTGTGAATGTTACATTCGGAACATGTGCAAGAATCTGGTGGTAAAAAGCCAGTTTTGGAGGATTAAAAAAGCCTAAACCCATCTTTAATTTGTGCTGAACCTAGGAGGAGTATTCTGGGGGAACTAAAGAGTAGGACTGTATTGACTTTCATCACAAAGTATCTGTAGAAGATGAGAGTGGGACTCGGATCCATATGGTCTGTGGACAGGTCCTCTAGGATTGAGCCACCCTGCCTCTTGGGGACATCTCCTTTGGGCTACGGTGGCTCTTTCCCTGCACCAGACAGAAGGGACACTAGATCAGAGTGATTAACAGAGTGATTAATCAGAGTGATTAACCCTGGACCAAGTGTCGTTTTCTGATATCACCATTGGCACAAGTTTCTCGAGAGTCCATGTCTTCCAGCTTTTGTTTGAGAGCTTTGAGGAGAGTTGGCAGCTCAAATAAATATTTGGAGTCAGCAGTGACCTGGTTGGGTCTTGACCAATGTGGGACTGTTCCACTCCTTTCCTTCACCCCGGGGTGAATCTCAGAAAACTCAAAGCACTTTATCCCCTCCTTAAGCAAGGACTGTCTACTTGAAAGTAAAACATACCTATGAAAACAGTTACATATCTGACATATATATAATATGTGGGAATGTCTCTGGTATGTCTGTGCTATGTGGTGCTTCTTGGAGCCTGAGAAAGCATTTCTCTCATTATTTTTTCTTTTTTTTTTCTGGCAGGATTACTTCCCAGCTAAGGCTTGTGAGCAATTGCAGAGAGGAAAGCCATTCAGTTGTGCTTTGATGGTCAAAAGCATCGTTGCCTTGAGTGTTGGCTGATAGCAGAAGTAGTTTTATTTCAGGCAGCCTCTGCCGTTGCTTGCAGCTCATCCGTAATTGAAGCCGGTGGCTGTTGCAAGCCCTGTGCTGACCCTCAGCTCGTCTCCTATCTCCGTCTGCTGGTATTGAGCTCTTATCGGAGATGTTTTCCTGCCCAAGCTCCCAACCTGGGCCTGCTGGGCTGGACTATCTCCCTGCCAGCTACAACGTGCTGCAACACCTGCCCTTTACGGCTCCCCAAGAACTTGGAGTCCAGAGGCTGCTCCGGTCATCGTGGTCTTCATCACTAGCGTGTCCTGTGCTGGCAAGGTAGCATCAGCTGCAGAGAAACAACCTCCAAACGCGGGCTAAAAAAGGAGTTGCAGGGAAAAAGGGAGAGGGTGAGAAGGAGGGTTATAAATTGCGCTGGCAAGAATAGAAAGCAGATAAAGTAAAGGAGTTCGTGCTGGCAGCACGGGCTGGGCTCTCACTCGTTTTGGTCTGGATCAGTATGACCGCAAGATCTATTTCTCCAAGTGGAACCGGGTTGGAGGAACCTCAATAGAATCAAAGTCACACAATTTTATTACAGCGGTCTGCTCTTTTTTTTTTCTTTTCATTATTGCCATTTAATGTAGGGGATCAAATTCTCAGCTGATATAAATCTGCATGTAGCGCCTGTGACTTTTATGGTGCTACAGCCATTTAGAGCAACTTGTGATTTACTGTGTTTGCATTAGCACTCTGCGTGCATGGTTCCCAAACTGCGGTCTGCAGAGCACTGGAGTCACAAACCACTGGTACGTGGCCCTCAGTTGTGTGTTTGCCATCGCCTCCATAGTATGTTCAGCTAAAGGCTTAATTAGGACTGCCTAGCATGGCACGATGTATATTTTGTTTGTCGACATCAGTCTGTGGTCGAGGAACTCTGGACCCCACTGCTCTAAACACTTTGCACTAACTCATTAGCTTTTAATTTGTCTAAATAGAGATTTGCAGTACGTTTTTGTTGTTGCTTGTGGAACCGGGTAAGATCTTTGCTGGTGCTAGTAGCTTTACCAAAAAAAAAATTCGCTTCTTCAGATCACAAATCTTAGGGCTGGCAGCTGCAGCAGGACACGCTGCCGTTTTAGTGAACTGCAAATTTAGAGCAACTTAGCACGCTTGGAAAAAAATATAAATCATAGGTTAGTTCTAATTCCGTTTTTTTTCCTCCCAAAGCACACAAGAAGCCAACCATTAGGTTCCTTTCAACTGTGACAGGCTAATTGTTTCAAAATGGGGCTGCCTCGCCACCGCGATGCGGGATCAGATAGAACATCTGTTCCCGAAGAATGCCGTGTAGCGACATCGGCTCTAACCAGAGATAAGCCAGCTCGAACAGGATATGAGGGAACCTTACAAAGCTGAGAAAATTACTGTCGTGACAGCTGTAAAACCCCAAACTCTCGGGGCTGCATCCTGGGAACGCGGCTCTGGAACAGGAGCTGGGCTCTGCGACGCGCAGAGCGGGCGAAGGCAGACGTCTTGCATAACATTTACTGGCATTATAACATTTCATTCCCATTCCCGGCTGCAAGAGTGTTTCCTAAGTTGCGAGATGGCTTAAGATGCAGATTCCACATGAGATCAATTAGGTGGGAGCTCAGATAATTTTCCAATGCAAACGTGAGACAGTTGTCACCCATTTTTCTTCTGCTCCCTGGCACCAGGATCAGCACAAAACTAGATGGATTCGGGATTTGGCCCTGTACAGCCGTTATGCTTCTATTTATCTGCTATTTTTATAGATACTTCTGTATCTTGCTAGAGCCACAGCTTGCTTAGGGAAAGTTAAAAGCTTGTAAAGGTTTTGAGCAACTTAAAAAGAAGCTCTTAAAAGAGCAGGGCTTGGAATAAGCTTAAAATCAAGAATGTTTTTTTGGATTACTGTGTCCAAACCTCAATTTAACAAGGTATTTAAAATACGTGCCTGCATTTAGGCACGAAAATACTTGTACTGACTTCAGGGAGACCTGTCACATGGGTTAACTTAGACATGGGCCTACGTGCCTCACTGATTGAAGGCCATAGCAGGCACCCATTTCCTCCCTTGTCCTCTTCAAATCCCAAATAGGAACAACTCAGACCTAAAATAAATCCCGTTTGAGTGCATAAGGCAGACGAGTGCAAAAAAACACTGTGATAAATCTCGTGTCAGTTCTTAAATCTTGCTGATCACTAATCAGATATCTCTCTTCCTCCCTCAGACGAACTAATGCATATAGTATTTCAGCTCTCAGGCCGCGTGCTCGGATGCGTAGATGTATTACGTGCTGCTTCGCAGGGCGGTGAGTGCACGTGGCATTTGGGAATTTGGGTGGTTCAATTAGAAATAAGAAGTTCTTAAGCTGCCTTTCATGAAGACTGCTATTTAACAGGGAGCTTTTCCTTTCAGAAATGCTTCTTTGAAAGCAGTGTTGCAGCAAAGCCAGCTTAAGAGTGGCTTCCTGATGCTTCTAGTGGAGCTGGAAGGAAACGGTTTCTCCTGCTGCTCCGTGTCCTCTCCTGCTGTCCCAGCAGGAGGAATCGGTTCCAGATGCTGGTGGTGGGTGGGAGCTGCTGGAAGCACGGATGTAGGTAAGAGCTGTTTGCAGGGAGGAGCGCACACTGGACACCTCTCCTGGGGCATGGCCGGAGGAGGAGCATTGCAAAGCCCCGCTGCTTCCCACTCCTTTCCCTGGCAATGCTGCCTGGTCTGTCCCCTGTTTCCTTTGGAGACCACCAGAGATGCCAGAGGATGCTGGAGAGGCCCCTCTCCCATGTGTGAGCATCCCACCAAGCCAAGAGATGCTCAACCCTCTTCTCCTCACTGCACCGGGCTGGGCAACCCTCATGGGTGCCCTCTTCTCCTTAAATACAGTGCTGTAAAATTCGAGGCACATCTGGGAATAGCCTGGTGGGTTGCAGCCCATCCTGGGAAAAGGGAAGCACAGTGCAGCCATGAACCCCAGCTCCTTTTCCTTTTGAAAATTAAAGGACATTCATGGCAGTGAATGTGCTCAACGGAGGCGAGCGGGCATTGCAAATTCTTAAGCAGAACAATTTCCCTGCAAAGTATCGTGGAAATTTCCCCACTGTCCAGAGAAGCTGGGCTTTCTTGCACACTCTAGCAACACCTTGTTGCATGAAATCAGCAGAAAATTGGCCAACAGGACGGCTGAATGGTGTTCTGGTGCCTCGGTGCACAGCAAGGCTCAGCCACGAGTTGAGCAGTGCCAGGTCTGACCCAAAGAAAGGCTGCGAGGGCAGAGCTGTGGAGATGAGGAGCTCTGTTTCTCCATCCCTTTGCTTTTTTTTTTTTCCAAATACACAATTACCGCTGGGTCTGTTCACCTTGCAAACATCTCATTTGCTGGTTCTTTGCATTTCCCCATTCTACTCTCTCCGCAGTCTGTTTCTGTGCAGTTCGTTAACCGTGCCCAAGCAGAGAGTCTTGCTGTTTTTAATACGAATTAGCAGATCCCAACGAAGAGGCTCCATCCTGTGACCCGGCTGCCTACAGGCCCTGTGCCAACAGCTCTGCCACCAACTGGGAGGTCAGCGCCAGGCAGAGAAGCACCAGGTTGATGCAGCAGCAAAAACTCTTCCTGACACCTTATTCTTGCAAGGAGCATTTGGAAAAGCAGAAGCTTCAGCAGCGCAAGGCACAGGAGCTTCATGTAAATGCTGTTCATAAACCTTTAATCCGGATGAGGGTTAATAAGGGCAAAATAGAGTTGCTGCTGGGATCGTTAGATGTCGACCTGCCTTTGCAGAAGTTGAAGAATTAACCAACACTCATCTGGGAAGATGTCTGTCCAGTTGGCATGAGAGTTCCTGGTATAAGGACTTGTGTTCATGCCTTTCTTTACATCTTTTATTAGGATGTTGTGGTGCTCTCTCCACTGCCCGCCCTGCAAGCACTCTAGAAATACATGGGGTAGCAAAAGACTGCTTTGAATTTTTGTTGGGTTTAATTCCTTACACATAGCAGATAACATCACTTTTGATTCTGGGCCACGAGATTCCGGCCCTGGTTTATGGATATATTTATAAGCGCTGTTTTTGACCCAGACGGTTCGTTGTTTCCTAAGCGCTGGCTTAACTGGCCAGTCTAGGGCTGTATCGATCTGCTCACTTATCAGCTAAGCTCATCTGGCTGCGCTGACTGTCTCATCGACAGCCACATTAAAGTGCCTGCCGTCTCCTCTCAGCCACTTTGCAGCTTCTCGTCAGCTTTGCCCGTAGTTTAAATTCAGCAGAAAGGCTAAAAACTGCCTTCCCATGAAGTGACTTTACAGCCTGGGAAGCGGATGGTGCTTTTACAGTTCTCTCTGTAAAAAAAAATGGAAACAAAGAACGAAAATAACAATACAGAGAGAAACTTAGCAGGATCTCCAATGAGGTATTTTCAGGACGGTGGAGCAGCTCCCTTGGCTGGGTGTTTAGCAGGGAGGCCGCATGAAGCTGTCCCCTTTGGGAGCCGCTTCCTCCTCTGGTTTTAAAGCAAGAGCCTTTCTCCAAGGCACGGCTGTAAACTACACCTTAACAGCATACACTTGGTCACTTTGTATGCAGCCATGTTCTAATTAAAAAACAAAACTCTCCAGAAATGACTTTCCAAGGGACCTACCCCAAGTGGGAATTGATGCTATTTGCTGTATATCAGCCAAATCTTAAAAAAAGAAAAATTGAGAGATGGTAACGGTTTTGTTGGCACCAAGGGGTTCAGGTGGGTCTTTGTGGCTGGCGGATGCTCCAGATGCCCTGTGACAATGTCCCCCCAGCTCGGGACACTTCATAAACAGCACGTTGGCATCTGAGCCTCCAGTTTTGAAGGCATTTGTGCATCTGAGCCCTTTCCTGAGATGCCATCCCAATGGCATAAAGGTAGCACTGGGATTTCAAGCTGCTTTTGGCTGAACACACAGGAGGGCTGAGATCAGACAAAAAAAAAATATATTATTATTATTTTAATGTGGTGCATTGTCTCTTTAAGCTTTTTTCGAAGAGTAACTCTCCCATCTGCATCAAGGCCAAGACATCCCCATTCCCAGGACGGACATGCGGGACTCTCATGTTGCTCCTATTCATAAGGTAACACGAACCCCCGGAGCTCCGGGCTGGGCCTCCTTCCAAAGCCGGCCTTGTCATAGATGGGTTGGCGCTTTGTCCGTTGGAAAATCCTTCTGGCAAATCCTGCCGTTGGGTGACCAGGAGCTGTGTGAAGGTCCAGGCTCTGGGTCGCACCAGCAGTTCCCAAACGCTGCTGGGGGGCTGTGCGGGCTGGCTTGGATCCCTGCTCTGGCATCGGGGGCGGATCCAGAGCAGGCAGGGATGGGGCTGACGGGATCTTGCCATGAGGACATCTCTGCCCGACAGCGGGAGAGATGAGTTTGTTGGCCCTGGAAAGCAAATACAGCAAATACCAACTACAGTTGGGTTTATTGAGCTCTAAAGCTCTGCCTTTCTTCACTCCTGCAACCCACTTTTGTTCTCTGGTCCTCTTTCCACTCCCCAAAAATGTTAGAGAAATTCCATCTCAAAACAATTTGTGTGGGAACGACGTGGTTTTAATGTGCTGAGGGTTCGTTGACACCATCTTGCGTCTCGCTCTATTCCAAGGAAAAATCCAGCACTGTGTGAGCGGCTCCCTTGGGGTTACCCCAGCAGTTAATGCTGGAGTCTGGGAAAACCCNGTTACCCCAGCAGTTAATGCCAGGGTCTGGGACAACCCTTTGCGTTTCCCATCCCCAGCAGTGCCGCAACGACTCCAACATCAGGGCTCCATCTCCAGCACAGACAAAATCAATTTTTTCCATAACTCCTCACAAGTTTTCCGTTTTTGGGGTGCTTTTCCCTC
>VWPW01009200.1:0-49814 GCA_013389825.1 Crypturellus undulatus
CATCGTTCCGCCCACAGGACATTACTGCCACAGAAACTGCTCCTTAGGAGATGGTGTGCTGTCCAGCGGGACACAAATGAGTGAGAGAAGTCAACTTGCTGACAGATTGACTACGATGGGAAGCAAGCTATTACTATCTGTTTGACCACCAGCAATCCCCTTGGTGAAACAAAAGGCAGTATTTTTAAGGTCAGGATAGTGAGAAGTGCTTTCAGCAGAGTCTTGTAGTGTCTGGAGCACTTTGTGAAGGGAGGCATTGGGCATTTGGAGATGCTGTGTGTGGGCTTAGCATTTGCATGTAGATTGGGGAACACTGTAGCAGCCAGTGGAACAAAATGGATTTCAGGATGAGTGTTTGAACTCCTCTCTACAGCATTCCCAATGTGGTTTAGCTTGTCAGTAACTGTAACCCTCTGTGGTAACAAGCTGGAGAGAGTTGGAGAGCTGCCATTAACTGTACCTGATGACTCACTTCCTCCTCCCACTTGCTTTACCCTCTTTTCTACCTAAAGAGCTTTATGATGCTTTGGTCTTGAGTTCAGCTCCTGGTTTAACCTCAGCAGGCAGCATGTTGCTGCTTCCAGTCCTTCTGGGAACTCCGTTTTGGTCTTGTAAGTCCTTTTTTCCTTCTTCTCCTCTTCCCATGTGCTTAGGCATCCTCAGGAGAGCCTCCTTGTTCCAAAATTTGGCAACTTCTTCCCATCACCCAATTCCTCCACCTTCTCTTGTAGGTGCCGATGCACAAGCCATCCCGGTGCAAAGCCCAAAGCTGTTGGGCAAGGTGGAGAAGAGCTCTGCCAGTATAGCATGCAGCATGAGCAGCGAAGACGTCGTTCACTGGTATCACCAGCGTCCTGGAAAGCCACCGGAGAGGATTTTGTATATCTCGGGAGAGGCACCTACGTATGGTGATGGGTTCCCTAGCTGGAAGTTTAAGGCTCAGAAAGATCCTAGTGACTCCATCTATGCTCTCATAATAGATGATTTAACTGCAGAGGATTCTGGTCTTTATTTTTGTGCCTATTGGTTTTATCGAGGACCACAGCATCAGAAGGGTACATCTAAGCCACACAAAAAACCATAAGCTCTCAGCTGTGCCACAATACTGGTATTTCCCTGCTCCTCCACTCTGAAGTTGTTTTCTAACAAACAGCGAGAATAGAAATCCAAGAGATTCTAATTGCAGCTTTGTACTAGGTGGTGTTAATACTCAGGATAGTACTTTGATGCTTACTCCCAGCAGTATTTTCCTGGCTGTGAACACGTGTTTGTGCATGTCAGCAAAAGTATATATAAAAGGACCACCTTGGTGTCCTGTTGAGAAGCCCTGCAGCATGAAGACAAACATTTCTCCACGCTCTCCTTATCTTGTCATGAGAAATGGGAAGATGGGGAATGAAAACAAGCAGAGAAGACCTGATGACCTTGCACATTCCCTCTCTTCCACATCCTACCACCTAGATTCCTCTTGTCCTCCTTTTCCTTTCATTCCATAAGCATCTCAGGAAGCCCTATTAGATTGACACGAATCCTCATCAAATTCATTCTCTGCCTGATTGCAAAACTCTCCCAAACCCAAACTCACAGGTTTGTTGTTGTTGCACCACTTTCCTTAAGGTCAGAAGTGAAACCCTGATAAACTTTTCCAACTCTAACAGCATTTTTGTCCCCCTCAGTTTCAGAGGTCCTCAGGCTGTGTCCTGGCATCACTAACTCTATTGATGGTTTAAACACTATTTAGTTATTTAGGAGCAGTATTCATCTGGTACATCTGAGACTAACACAACTAAAAAAACATTTTTATATCATAACTAACTGATATACAGGGCGACGGTCCATTCCTGGCTGTACTAGTGCCCAGATTCATTGACCTATTCACAAAAGAGTGTCTGCACAACTGTGCCAGGAAAGCAAAACTGAATTTGAATTGGAGGCAGAGATGCATTCATCCCTTCCACAGATATGCCTGCATTTGGTAGTAGATGTATCTTTCTGATCCCAGACACCAGTATGGCTAATTTTAAGCAAATTCAGTAACTATCCTGCTGTGATGGATGTGCTCCTTCCCCAGCTCAGCCTGACTTTTCACACATAGCCCTATTCAGGTGTTAACCACCAGGGATATTATCTGATCCTGGTGGTTGTCTTCCTGATTCTTCCCCCACTCAGACATTAACCATCAATAGCAGTCCTGATGGCTGCATTCTGATGGAGAGATAAGGCTAATTGTGCATACACCAGCCAAAGATCATCTGAAATGAAAGAATGGCTATAAGTAAATCACCTTATCCCATAAATATGGGGACAGCCTGAGAGCCCACTGAGCTCTCACTGCAAGCCAGGATCTCCCCTTGAGCAGGGATGCCTCTTAAGGATACTCCTCAGGGTTGAGAGATCCTTGCCACTACAGATTTGTGGCAAGTGACTATAGCACACTCTTTCTCTCTCTTTTTGAACTTGTAAATGTAACTGTGCAGAAAATCCTTTAGTCACAAACCACTGACCAGGTCTGGGACTAGGATTGGATCCAGCTGCACCCAGACTCCTCTCAGAAGGAGTTTGGAAAGCAAGGGGGAAAGCAAGTTTGAAAATCTGAACTCCATGACTCAATGGGAGGGTGTCCTTGATAATTCTGTGTGTATCTTGAACCTGCATGCAGTATATAATAAGTGATCTTGCCTAGAATCTCATGAAGCTATTTTCCATATCAATAAAACCTATTACTATTTCTTTCACACAACTGAAGTTCATTGTGTCACTCACCCCCACCACCACTCATTCCTGTCACTCATGAGTCACAGGTGTCACTCATTCTGTAACATCTGTAGTCTGTCTGTCTGTCTGTCTATCTATCTATCTATCTATCTACCTACCTACCTATCTATTCATTCACCTGTCCCTCTCCTAATACATCTAAATCTTCCAAAAGAGTCATCATAGGGATTTTAAAAGCTCAGATGTTTAAGGTTTACTGAACTGCCTGTCATTTCTACTTCTGTCCTTATGGACCATCTTTAGTCTTCTATTATTCTAACCATTTTTTTGCAAAATAGCCTTCATCTTAGGTCCTTTCTATTTCCACACAATTGCCAATGCAATTTTGATTTCCCTCTACCATAGTGCCCCACGCAGCAGAACTGTCACTGGAGATATCTAAAATGAGTGACTTTCTGTCTGCATCTCTCCTCTCTCACCTTAAAATCTGTTTCATATTTCCATCTTTTTCATTCCTCTGATCTAAAGCCACATACACAGCTTGTTGTGCCTGACAGTCCTTAACTCACTTCTTCTCATCCTCCTCAGGATGGCCCAATAGAAAATTAGATAGACATCTCCACCGTTATTTACCAAAAGGACATGAACCAGCCCCACCAATACTGCCACTGCACAGAGACAGGTGTCTCTTTCCAACTGTCTTTCACCTGAAGTTCTACAACCACGGATGCCTTTCTTAGCCTGCCAAGAACATGTACTTAATGCTACCTTGCTTCACATAGCTGATGCCGTAAACGAGGGAGGATGAAGCAGCTTGCCCACCTCATGCCCAGATGGTCCCACAGCCGCTGCTCTTATTACAGGAGAGATTCCTCATGATGTCCATGTGAATATATCAAAAGGCACCTCAGCAATGGCTGTTGACAAGCAGACATCATTCTGTGCACGGCAACATTTGTTTACAAGTCTTTCTTTCCAAGAAGTGTTTACACCTTATCTGAGCTTTGAAAGTGAAATCTTGCAGCTGTGTATTTCCTCCCACATTTCAAACCAAAGACTAGGCTCACATCCACCGTACAGCTGCCGTAATAGGCGCAGTTTGATACGCAACAAGTTCATGTGCCTCTTCTGTGGGGGGCACCACAGGCACAGGGGCATCCTGGACATTTCAGTGCACCAGAGCTGTGTAATAACTGTGCTGAAGCATCAAAATGAGCTCCCTGATGGGACGGTGAGATGCCTCCTGCTCAGTCAGGCCAGTACTAGGGACACTGGTGTGGATCTCTGGCCAGAGACTGGCAACCCTCAGGCACTCACTGGTGGCCTCTGGGCTGGACTCTTCACACCCTGTTACACAGCTGGAGATGTCCTTGCTTTTAACACTCTCTCTCTGGCTCTAGCTCAAATTTAACATTCAGAATCCTTGGATTCGCAAATGTTTCTCTCATCTATCTGCCTCTTCTCACTGTTTTTAGCATTTGCTGGCCTAAGTCCTTCTCCAGCTTGCAGCAGGTTTTCTGCAAATGTGGTCCCATATACGTGCAAACAGACCTGTCACTGGGTTTGCTCAGATGAGTCACTTCCTGCTCCTGTACCATCCACTCCCCATCTGGGACTTATTTTCTTCTTTGCCTCTTATCATCTGCTGAATGCAACAGGTGAACATGTTACTACAGACAGCTTTCATGGTCTCACTGGTTTGGTCTTGTAAGTCCTTTCTTACTTTCTTAGCTTTCTAACCGGTGTTCATGGTTGCACTGAATGACATATTCCCAAATCCCTGAATTATAGTTGATTTTTTCTTTTCTTGTTTTATTCTTCCTAGATGGATTTGCTCAGGAAATCCCTCATCAGAGCCCTCTATCTATCACCAAATCCCGAAAAAGTGCACGCATGAGCTGCGAAATTACTACATTACTGGAAAGTTTTGATAGCACTGTCATACACTGGTATCAACAGAAGGACAGGAACCCCCCACAGAGACTACTGTACTTCTCACAAGGGAAGACTTTTGTTGAAACTGGTTTTCAAGAGAACAGGTACATGGTTGAAAAAGTTTCTGGCCAGAATCGGTGTGTGCTTACAATAAAAGACATAACACCAGATGATGCTGCCACTTACTACTGTGCCTACTGGGATGCTCACTGTGGTAGAAACTCAGAGATCAGTTAGACAAAACTCTCTCAGCTTCTGAACTTTTAATGGTGTGAGACCACAGCCACTTGCTTCATCTGAAAAGACGTATCAACTGCAGAAAAGCCAAACCGTTTTGTGCTACCTATGCACAGCTGTTGTTTTGAAACATGTGCCGTCAGTAGCACTCTGATCATCAAACACACATATACTTTATTTTAGGCACAGAGAAAGTCTTTACTGCCTTAGAAATTAGCATATGAATAGGGGAGACTCACTTGCTCCTTCAGTGTGGTTTGCACAATCACAAAAATGCGGCAGTCCTGGAGGGAAGCTGTAAAGTCTGGTATATGCTCAGTATGTCAACTTTTTTGATATATATCAGAGTAGGCACAAATGAAGGGTAACACCAGTAGTTTCAGTCTTGAAAGTCTTAAACATAAAGTGAAGTTTAGGCACCCAAGTCCTTAGTGATTTCAATGAATTCTATTGATATCCTCAAGGCTAGTTAACGGCACAACACTCAAGCTCTTAGCCAGAAATGGATGCTACCACATCCCTGTATTGCAGTGCTGTCTTTACTCACAGTATCCCATGGCACTTTTCTGTAGAGCTTCTTAATTCAGTGGACAGTACCACCTTTTTGCTGTTTTCTGCCTTCCCCATGCAGTGGTTTGTGGCATCCATTGCTTCTGCACTTCACTTGGATTTGGACTCATCTACTTTTCTCAGGACCTTTCTCCAGTGTTCGGGATTTGATCTCGGAAGGCTTCCTGGGCCAGGATCCACTCTCATCAGAGCAGCTGGTGTTATCATGCCCATTTTGCAATGATGAACTCATTGTGGACCCTGGAAGCACTTGTCCCAAGAGACTTTATCACTGCTAATGCAGCTTGGTGTATCACAGGGGACAGGGGACAGCACGTTGGTGCAGTTTACGGAAGCCCCAGCCCCAGCCTGGGAGGTGATCCTCCCATCTCCTCCCATCTCCTTCACCATCCCAGTGAAGAGGTAGAGGGTGCATTTCTCTAGCTTAAAAACAATGTCACTGACTGCCACCCAAGAGAGACACCACCCAAGGGAGACACCACCTACCCCATGAGATGTTGTTTGGCTTACACTGGGGCTTGTTTCTCTCTCCTCTGACTCAGTGACCACACAGCATGACAAGCATGTCACTGCTGGCAGCTTGTATAGCCACAATGGCCTGGTCTTGTAAGTCCTTCCTTAAATTCTTATTTCAGGGGTACTCATTACGGCATTAAAAGCCTTGAGTTCCAATTAATGATTTTTTTTTTCTTTTCAGGTGGATTTGCACAACAAATTCCCCAGCAGAGCCCGATATCCATCACCAAATCTAAAGGAAGTGTACGTCTGAAATGTCATTTTAAAGACTTCTCTGGAAATTTTGAAGACACCATAATACACTGGTATCAACAGAAGAAGGATAAAGCTCCAGATAGGATGTTCTACCTTGCAGGAGATAAGATGACTGTAGACAGTAACTTCCAAGAGCACAGGTATACAGCTGAAAGAGTTTCTAGCCAGAAACTCTGCATTCTCACAATAAAAAGTGTAATCACAGAGGATGCTGCTACCTATTACTGTGCCTACTGGTACGACACACTCTGGTAGAAACTCAAACATCACCTAAACAAATACTCCACCAGCATCTGAACCACAAAGTATTGGAAAAGATCCCAGTTCATCTCCCTCAGTGTGGAGGAGCAGTTTGGCCTCACGTGTTGGTTCTAGAGAACTAAAATATGTTCAGTGCAGGCTGAGACTTCATCCCCAAAAAGCTAGAGATTTCTATTGAGAAAATGAGAAATGCAAATAGAGCAAGGCAATTACCTAACTCGAGGCCAGCCAACCTCTACGTTTCAGGTTCATCTCCTTTCATTCAAGCATGCCAGCTGTAAGGATTTCTTTAACAAAGGCAAAAAAAAAAAAACATTCTCCATATTCTCATATTCTTGTTCTTCAGCATGTTTTACTTAAACTTTTGAAAATCTCCAGCTTGAGGAAGAAAACTGAAATAATAAACTTTAGTCTGAAGCTTTATAAGATCTTAAACAGTGAAAAATTTAGTCTTATTTTGTTTTAAAAGTTAGCATCTCTGGGAGGAGGAAGAATTTCTAGTTATTCTTCCTGAAATGTAGAAATGGGTGTTTTTTTCATTCTTTTGGATCTATTTAATCACCTTTCCACATCCTTCTTGCTTATTACTGTCTGTGTTTCACTGCCTTTCTGCATGGTAGTGATGTACCTGAATGACCTTCCAAAGTTGGAGACAGCATTACCAAAGAAAGAAGAGAGTTTTCCATGTTTAAGTGTATCCACATTTATATTTTTTAGCTTTTCACATTTATGTCTCATAAGCCATAGATCCCTCCTATCCCTCAAAGCATAATGTGGGAAGTAAGCTCAACATTAGGTGCATGCCTATAGGTAACCAGAATCTGTGGATAGATAAGTGCTTTGGTCCAGTACTTATGGCATAGAGGTGCAAAGAAGTAATTCCAGCTAGTTAAATCAGCTTTCTGTTCATACACTAGGTGGGTGGTGACCCTTTATGAACCAGGCAACTGCCTCACTATCATTCCTCTTTACACACCATAAAGATTTTTGAAATGTCCAAAAGACATAGGAGTGAGTAGGCTTGAATTCTCCATTTGCTGTGGTCGTTTTGGGTCCTGCCAAAAGCATGGTGCTTCAGAAAAGGTCAGTGCAGGAGCCAGTCTTCCCGTCGCACACAGGACTATGGAGCTACCAAGAGCTGGGGCCCTGCAGCCCTCCCTGTTCATGGCAACCTGCAATCTGCCGAGGTGGCTGAAAGGACCTTTTGCATTTAATTTTGCTGCTACAGAGTCACTCTGCTCCTCCTGGACTTCTGCCATCTGCACTACTGTTCAATTTGACACCATTTCTCCGTGTGACTTGCAACCTTTCTTGACCATTAGTATAGTGGATATAGTTAAATCTTTTATCTTTCATTCATTTTCCCATACCTCATTACTCTGTTATAATTAATACCTTATTTACTTTACCCTGGCCTTGATTAATCTAGTCTTATTCTCTCCTTCCCTCTTTCCTCTGACAAACAAATAAGCACACAAACTAGATCTTCATTTTTATCCAGTGTCAAAAACACCAATTAACCTAAAGTTAGATATTCCTTTTTGGTCCTCTGGTAAGTTTTTGAAATCATCCTGCCACCTTACATGCTGGCTCTCATGTCCAAGAAATTCACCTACACAAGTTTTTCTCTGTCGTCAAGCATTAAGGCTCTCTTTCAAGTTTTCTTCTGCTGCAATACCCAGATCCCCTCCTCACTTGGTTCCTTGAAGTGTTTCTAATTGAAAAACATGAGTCTGATGAGATTAAAAAGTGCTACAATTTAAACTCTGCAAGAGGTGTCCAAAATGGCAATTATGGTAAGAAAAGATAGTCCTCCTTGACAGAAATACTTATATATGCGATATAATATGCGATAGCTTTTGTTATATCCACTCATGCAAATTGAAAGAACTTAATTCTCAGTCTAGTTCCTCTCTGTAGTCATAAATATTAGTAATTTTGCTTTATTTTTCAGTCTTTTGAGCACACGCTTGGATATATGTGTATGCCATACATGATCCTGAAAGCACTCAAACTCAGTTTATTTTAACTGGCAGGTTATACATGTGGACTATTTGACTGACAGAAGCTTGGCTTCCTCAGATGTTATCTTGACCTGTTTTGCAAGAAACCAGCATGAAAAGGAAAAGGCCTTTTCCCTCATGTTCCGGTATACGTAAAGGTTTGAGTAAACTGGTATTACAGAGACTGGATTGATTCTAAGAGGTGAAAAGAAAATAACTACGTACTGAACACAGAAAATACAACATGCAGCTTACGGATCCCTTTGAGATGCGTGGCAGAGTGGCTTGTCATGCTCTCCTTCACTTCCATCTGCTCAATTGTATTAGGACAACTGAAAAATAATTACATCCTAGTAATACTTGATGTTACATAATTACAGTGGAGAAGGGGTTTATACCTTTAAGCATGGGCAGGATCACAACCATGATTTTCTAACATGCGAAACCATATGGACTTCTTTGTTTGAACTTGGAAAGAAGCCTTCGCCTAGTTCTCATTCTTACACATCACATAGAGGTATTACTTAATGATTTTGCAATGCTTTGAGAAAGAGACTTGCTCTGAAGGGAATTTAGGTATCTGATGAATAACTGGACAAAAGTCTGAAATGCCTGAGGTTCTCCAAACAGAAGATGGCCCAGGAATCTTTCCAGCAGGTTCCCAGGGACTGGTTGGAAAGTTTTTTTTTTTTTTTTTTTTTTCTTTTTTTTTTCTCCAGTCAAAGTATTGAAACAGAGCACTTCAACTTATTGTAAAGTCAAAATCTACTGTGGCTGCGCACTGGATCAAATACTTCGGCCTGGGAACCAAGCTCATTGTCTCTAGTAAGTAGCATTATTGATATTGTTTTCCCCTGCTAAATGGAGTGCTCCAAAAAGATAAATGAGAAGGAAATAGTACAGGAAAAATAATCTATGCAAGATAAGTCGTGTTTTGTCTGTCATCTATGTATAGAGCTCCAGATTAATACGTTGATGGGGAAGAAATATATGGATCTGGGGAATACCGTGAATACCTTTAGAACTAGAGTTCCTGAAAACATATTAAGGATGGGGTGCTCCTTGTGCTGCTCCAGGGAAGAAAAATGAAAATGCCTGAAAGTTTATAGAGTGACTGTCAGGGTAGCAAACGAGAAATATTAAAGTTCCTTGTTGCTAGAGCTTGTTCAGTCTCCATCGACTGCAGAGGGATATTGCGGGGACTGGCACAGACTTGCAGCTCGACTTGCAGCTCCTGGCTCTGTAAAGGACTGGCTTCCTTTTGTATTTGCACTTTGAGTTTGCTGAAGTATTTTATCTCAAAGAATCATTAGTTTTCATAGAATGTCGATCTGCAACCAGAATAGAATGCTTTGGTACTGGCAGTCCTGCTTTTAGGCGGGTTTGTCAAAGTATTTTCGAAGCTTCCTTCTACTACAGTGAGATGAAGGCCAGGTTGCAGTACTTGCACACAGAAAACTGACTAGAGACAACAGATCTTTGTTATAGAAATCCCAGAGGTGAAATGATTGCATTGTGTTTGAAAACAAGAACTTTCTACTAGCTGAAAAACAAAGTATTCCTCAGAGTGTAGTCCTTGCTAAAATTGCAATTACTGCAGTGGGTCGGGTGTTCACCATTCTCTTAACTCAGAGAGACCATTTCTGTAGCTTATGAACAGAAAACAAAGTGCAGGAGATATTGCTAAGCATTATCGCATGGTGGTATGCTGATGTTAAAGTATTTGGAACTGGGACCCAGCTGATTGTTTCAGGTAAGTAAGTGAAATGTAAAACCTGGAACTTTTTCAATGCATTGCAATGGTTACATCTGGGCAGCGTTAAGCATTTTGCTGTTTTCAGCTCCTACCAGTTTTAATGCTACTGAATGCTTAGTAGGATTTTCCCCTTAGATAGCGTTTCACAATAGAGAAAAACATAATCGCTTTGTGTTTATTTATGAAGTATGGGAAACAGCAATTATTGCACCATAGAAGTATAGCAAATACCGCTATCATTTTGTTTTTAAAGATGAAGCAAAATACTTCAAAGATAACACTCAGGGAACTAAAAGATCATTTTCTCTTTAGCGATAAACATTCAGCTTCTGTGAAATTTCTAAGTTGTTCTGGAAGAAAATAACAAGCTTTAGGTTATTTAAATTCTTTGAAGAGCAAAAAGAAGATGCTTAGGAGTACACCAGACTAAACTTAATGACAGGAGGTAACAGAGATTTGCCCAGAATTGTCTGAAGAAATTCAAGGTTGAAAGACTGCTGCTTCTCCCTAACTGTTGTAGAAACCTTGCAATATTTATTATTGTTATTACTGCTGCTACCATTAGGAAAGAAAGGCAAACTGTGAGAACATTGAACTTTCCTTCTAAAAATGTTGGACGTACTTGATCAAAATTATATAGCTTCA
The DNA here is from genome assembly GCA_013389825.1 of Crypturellus undulatus. Taxonomy (NCBI): domain Eukaryota; kingdom Metazoa; phylum Chordata; class Aves; order Tinamiformes; family Tinamidae; genus Crypturellus; species Crypturellus undulatus. The sequence continues at coordinate 10,894 of VWPW01009200.1, forward strand.
GATTGAATTCTACTTAATATCTGATCAAACAGATCAAAGAGGTCTTCTGATGGTGCTTTTCACTCTCCACAATGCGTATTTTTAGATCAGTAACAGCAATTATCTTGAATTTGAATTTAAAGTACATTTTACTAAGGGCTCTTTGGGAATAGCAGCATTAGCTGAGGTTCAGATCAAGTTTTCTACATAACACATAGCCAAATGAATTGACTTTCTCTATTCACATGATTATTGTGAAAAAATAATAATAAAATAAAAAACTGCATGAAAAAAAAGAACAAGCTGATCCTTGTCTTGTCAAAATACTGCAAGCAGTTTCTGTAAGAAAATGTATCAGCGTGGTATTACAAGGTATTTGGCACTGGCACAAAACTCATCGTCTCTGGTAAGTGTCTTAAAAAATTTCATTATTTTTGTAAGGACAAAGAATGAAGTTCGACAACTGTTTAGGGTATGTGGGGAGACTTGCAGTGGGCCAGGAGTACACTATTTTATTATCTGTGACAATATCAGAAGTTGCTGGCAAGTAAGACATGATGAAATAGCAACTGGAAGCAGCTCTCTGTCTCTCTATTCAGATTTGGTAATCTAAAAGAAAAAAAAATCAAATGATATGATTATACTTTAGCCTGCTAAAATTAGGCAGGGTATCTTGCTGAAATTTGAAAATATAAAAGAAGCATCTAAAATAAGCATGAAGTTTTGCAGAGCAGTGTCAGTAGGACAAGTTCTGTCTACACGATGCTTTTTCAAACAGCTCTGAAATAACTTTGGAAATGGGGTTAATCTTGCATCCTTGGCAGGTCTTATGCGTATGGAAAAAAAAAATATTCCCTAAATTAATATTAAGTGATCATAAAATTTTTAGCAGTCATCATCTTCATTTCTTTCAATGACAATCTCCAAAATAAGTGAGAATTCATTATATAAGGATTGTGTTTTTGAAGGCAGACAGTTCTATGTTTCAATTCTCTCTTGTTTTGAACACCAAGAATGAAGTACCTGAAAGAATCTCCTGGTAGTTTCTTGCAGGGATGCAGTTTGAAAGAATGCCCAATCATTTAAAGAAATGTGAAAACTTTTTGACAGAAAATATATGTTTATGTGAGTGTCTTTTCTCACAACGCATGAAAACTCTGCCACCCAGACAAACCAATGCTATAAACCATTTGCTTCTAGTGGCCAAAATATGGTGGTAGAGGCACCATAGGCATGTGGAGGGATGGAGTGATGCAGGAAGGTGAATGTCAAAATCTCTAATCATCCTTTTACAGTATTTTCTATGCAACAAAAGTCAAATTTAAATGTGCATTTAGCTCTCACCAGACAAAAATAACCACCCAAGACACTGGCTATACATGTACTGCCAAAGTGTATATGTTTAACCAGAAGAGTCTATTAACTTTGCTATTCACTTCTATAATAAATATCAAAAAGTCATTTTTGTATGGACAATTCCCGGCTGATTTGGACTCCTCTAATACTAAAATCTTTAGTCTCGAGAGGCAATTGATCCCTGTTGATGGTAAAATGTGCTCAATGTTTGTCTATTTGTATGGAGTGCTTTTCTGAAAGGCTATCATCTCTTTTCTAGAATACTGTACAAAAACCTATGATGTTTGAATATAAAAATATTTTCTCCTTTCAATTATCTTAATTAATTCATACATTTACATAAACCTAGTAGTAAAGTAACAACACTTTCAGCTTTCCTGGTTCCTAGAGCTCCATAGTCCTGTATTTATCCTATATCATTACCTGGCGAACAAAAAAAAATTCTTCAAAAGAATGGCCAAACCCACAAAATTAATATCAGTTTTTAAATGAATTATTTAGATATAGCAGATCTTCACTGCTTAGCAGTGTCTTATCTACTTTGTAATAGAGACCTAAGCCTGCAAAGATTTGACAGCTAGGTAGGTCCACCTTTAGTAAGTTACAGACAAATTTTCCATTTAGTTATCTTTGCATAATCATTATTAAAATCCTATTGTCAAATAAGTAAATAAACAAAGTTATTCTGAGACATATTACTATTATTTGATAATAGTCAAGGGTTTGTGGAGACACACTCTGACAGTTGTACCACTTGAAAGGCTGTCTACTCTATACTGTCATGTATTATCTTAGATGTTTTTTCAATTCATCTTGAAGGGAAATTGATTATATCTTCAGCAATATTCCAACTTCCTAACATGAGTCTCAAAAATAAAAATCCTTTTGAAGAGATATTTCATGTTTTAAATAACCAGATTTAAGTTTATTTTTCTGAATAAAATACTTCAAAAATTGTTGGTGAGGTGCTTTCAAAACTACTTCATATAACCTTAATTCTTTATCTGTCTCTCTGTGTTTAAGTTTCAGTTACGCAAAGGGCAATTTTTCAAAGATAACCAAATAGATGCCAAACGCGTCCTTAAAAATTTCTGATGTAATAATATGCGGGAGACAAATGTATGAATAAGGCACAGTCTGGATGTTAGCATTCATTGAGCAGTTTTAAATTTAAATTATATTTCTCCACACACATGGAACAGCATTAAAGTTTAGACTGAGCATTCTGCACGTTCTCTAAACAAAACAAGTTCACAAAATCTGGGCTGTGTCTTGTCTTCTGATTTCGAGTTTGATTTGCTGCATTTTGCTCGTAAAAGCCTCTATTCATGTTAGTTTTCTTTCAGCTAATGCATTTAAAGACAAAATTAAAGGTCCTATTTTGTATTCTCACAGTCCTGTAACTTTTTTGGAGGAATCAAAAACCTTTCATGTGCATTCATTCAAACCATGTTGAGTATAAAGTGTATCTGAATGCCAAGTCAGAGTCCGTTCAGCTCAAACGAGAGTTTATTTTTAGTTTAAGAAGAGAAACAGCCAAAGTTAACTTGTCCTATTATTTAAAACTGCTTTTGTACATGGGATATTTCTATTCCCATCTAAAACATCAGGTAACAAATTAGAGAATTAAAATGTTTGTTAATAACACATTTAGGTAGCCATTCCTAAGAAATTAGCTTGTGCGGATGAGTATCTGACGTGGCAAAATTGACCTACATGAAATACCTACATGAAATATTTATATTTATTATATATTATATTTAAACACATAAATATTTATGTACATTATTGATCTTTTAACTCTTTATTTTACTCTTTTCTTTTTGCCTCGAAAACCAAATCCAGACAAGGGATATAGCAAACCAAAAAACTATGAAGTCCTGAGTAGCGAAAATGAAAATAAGCTGACATATGTTTGCCTTGTTGAGAAATTCTACCCAGAAGTTATTCGAGTGACTTGGACTGATGGAGGAAAGGAGGTAACAGACAATGTAGAAAAAGGAGAAATCTGGAAGTCTGCAGATGACGGCCAGTACTCCATTGGAAGCTTGCTAACGGTATCAAAGGAGAATAAAAACAAGAAATATTTTTGTAAATACGAGCATGAAAGCGGAACAGATTCATTTTTCGACACTTCCAGAGAAGGTATATACTACCATTTTAAAACAAGCATTCCCTCTATTATTAAAAAAGGTATTCGACATATCATAGAACTCACTTTTCCTTTGCAATAAAATTATAGAAATAAGCCAGTGTGTTAATGCTCCTGAAAGGGGCCATGCTGCTTGGCACAACCATAGCCAAAATACACATCAGGAGAAGGTAGAGCCGAGCAGCCGATGGGCAAAACCCAAGCACAGCAAAGTCAGAACTCTGAATTAGGGCAACAAATACCCACTTACATCTATACAAGAATTTTTTCCTTTAATTTCTCTCTGCTAATGCATCCTACTCATAAACATTTTCTATGAAGTGTTCTTAAAAGTCCATTTCTCTTATTTTTCCTTTTCATGAAAGATAGATCTTAAGTATTTAATAATATCTTTCCATTTCGCTGTTGCTGTACTGCCTCTTCTTTTCTGTTTCACTACTCTTAAAGAAAAGCCTAATTTGGATTTATATATTCTCTTTCCATTAGATCTTACAACTACTGCAGAGAATGAGGACTGCAATGCAGGAAACAGTACCCTTTTCTCTCGAGGTAATTAAAATGTGTTTAAATACAACTCACGTCAGAGAAGAATTAAATATTTTTACACATGCTCAGAAGATGAGGAAAATAATCCTTTTAAATGGCTTTCAAGAAACAATTTAAGTTAATGGTCTAATTACTTGGATCTTAATCTGCAACTTAAAAATGCAACTTAAAAATGCATGAACATTGAATTACTTAACAGTGAAACTCTGAATTAACATCTGGTATGAATTATAAAAAGTGGTTCTCCTTCCTTGGCCTTTATTAGCACGCTCGAGGTGTTGGGGGGCCTGCTTTCCTACACGACCCACATTAAATTATGTTGTTTTAAATAACTTGAGCTGTCAAATGCTCAAAGCTTCAGCTGGTATCAGACCAGCTACTGCCCAACACTTCAGAAAACAAGAAGCTTTCTTTTAATTTGAATAGGGACTGGGTAAGAAACCTGAGGCACAAGTGTTCACAAAAAGCAAAGGGAAGGACGCGAACACAAAATTACATGTAATCGTACTGAAACCACTAGCATTATGTTCTTGCTTTAGCAGAGAATAACACTAGCTGCATATCAACAGTATAATTCTTAAAAACCCATTTGACATTGGACTGGTGAGCAGCGCAATCCCGCAGCGGTCAGGCCGATGCTGCATTTGTCGATACGCTGTTGCTGAAAGCGATGTAGTTGCAGCAATGCAGGTGCTGCATCGCCTCGGTTCTGCCTGTCTTTCAGAAGGATGTGATTAATTGATGGTTAAACAAGACTTTTCTGTGTTTGTGTTTGTTCCAGATCAATTAATACACAGGACGGCGTATCTAGTGTACATAGTCCTGCTTCTGAAAAGCTTCATGTATNGGTGAGCAGTGCAAGCCTCAGCGGCCAGGCCGATGCTGCATTTGTCGATACGCTGTTTGCTGAAAGCGATGTAGTTGCAGCAATGCAGGTGCTGCATCGCCTCGGTTCTGCCTGTCTTTCAGAAGGATGTGATTAATTGATGGTTAAACAAGACTTTTCTGTGTTTGTGTTTGTTCCAGATCAATTAATACACAGGACGGCGTATTTAGTGTACATAGTCCTGCTTCTGAAAAGCTTCATGTATTACGTGATCGTACTCTTCTTCATATACAGGATGAGGACTCCAGCTAAGCATGGAAAGAGAACATAAGAGAATGATTTGGCAAATCTTTGCTAAAACAGCATTTTCTTTCTGTAATCTGGTTAAGTTTGCTTTGCTATGGACCGCAATGCTCCTAGTGCTGCATATAACAACAAAATAAAAACAAAACAAGTTTCCTTGTACTACTGCTCACAGCCTGTTTTGCTTTACGGCCAAGAGTTTTATATCAAACTCTGCTTCTTCTAATTCTTCTGAGTATTGAAATGGCGGAGGGGCAATGGAAATAAGGGTTTTTTTCTTATATTTTAAGAGGAATTTAGAATTGAAGAATAAGGAAGATCCTCATGTTAAAAATGGTTGTGCATGCAGAAAAAAATAGAGGTTCAATGTTTAAGGCTTAATTAGGAGCATGCCAGAGTGAATGAAGTTTGTTCTTCTGACTTATAGTATTTGTCTTATATATTGCTTTTAAAAAATTCAATTAAACACAATATTACAAAATGATATTATTGTTTCTTTGAAAGGAGTTTAATAAGCATGAAAGCAATTCCAAGGTGCACATCTTCACAAATCACTTGGCCACAAACAGCACCGTTAAACAAACTGTAGACCTGCACATGGTGCAGGTTGCAAAACAGTTGCAAAGTTTACAAATATTATCTGGTTTAGAGAAGCCTTTTGAAGTTGAGTAAAAACTTAACTTTCAAGATCTGACGAAGCAAGTATTTCCATAAAGAGAAAGAATTTTCAGATTTTGGGCTCTGCACTCCTCACGTCCCAGCTCTGCAAATTTGTTCTTTTCAAAATTCAGGAGAAAAATCAAAAGTGGAAGCATTTGCATGAAGCATTTGTCCAGTTTGGGACAACATACTATCACAGGTTTGCAGATGAGGGACTGCAGTATTTACAGTAAAAGTCCACTCACTGCCTCTGTAAGGAGGTAGAGAGAAATAAAAGCTTTCTGACAGAATGCATTTGGGAGGCCCATGTTTGTTCTGTAATAGTTCCATCTAAGAGGAACTAAGATGGCTAGAAAACTTGATTCATTTCTCACTGCTCACACAGATTTACCAGTAAACCAAAGATCCTTCAACAAAGGTCATTTTTCTGCTTTTCAATCTATTAAATGGGGAGCCCCCACCTTCATTTTTTTAAGACAGAAAAGTAAAAGCTACTCATGACATTTTTTTTCCTATTGAACAACTAAGCTGAGCTAAGCTGTTTTCTAGAGTTCACAATATTCCATGGGAAACAAAAATAAGACAAGGTCTGTTCCTATAATCACAGAAGAATAAGTATTTTACAAATAGTGGGTTGAAGCCAATGCAGCTACTTACTGCTAGTTTTGTATGTGCAATGACTCAGAGGCTCCCGTATAAATAATCTTATTTATACAGATGCACACTGACTGCACCAAGCTTTTTATTTTATTTATTTAGTCTGAATAAAGGACAAGGTGATGTTTTAAAGTTTCTTGGTGTCAGGGGAGCTGTTTATTTAGAGAAAGGCCTGATTATTTAGTGGAAAAAACCCTGTAAACAGAACCAGTCAGTACTGGTTCAGAGGAGGTGGGCTGCGATCAGCACGGGCGATAAGTGAGGACAGTTAGACCACAGCCCGTCCTGTCTGCTACCACAGCACGCCTCTAAAGCCTGCTTGCTAATGAAAACACAAAATGATAAAAACCGCATGCCTAAAATATATATGTAAAAAGTACTGTGAAACTTATTCTTCACTAAGCAGGTTGATCTAACTGCGTGTTCGTGGTATCATAACAGGCTACATCTACTGCACGTAAGTCCTCAAGAAGTTCTACAGGACTGAACGCTTCTATACATCATGGATGCATGCCAGAGTTACGTGTTATCTAATAAGTGTACATTTCTATGATCAAGAGTTGGTTAACAATCGAAAAACATCTTCTTAAATAAAAATCTTCCACAAACTGCGTTTTGTCATTTTTGGTATTATCAGTGATTTCAGGCTTCTACAAATATGAACATTACAGCCGCTCTACTTTTATCACAGAACTGCAAGTAGGAATGCAAACATTAGGAATTTAGTTACAAAATCTGGTGCTGCTAATGAAAAGAAGAGAGTAAAATGGGATGAACTTCTGCTCTGTGTGTTGAGGTGGACAGGAATAACTTGCACAAATTCATTTCTTTGCCAAAAGGACTTGAAATATATTCCCCATATTGTTATGTCCTTCTGTGTCTTATACTGTGCAGCAACACACATACAAACATAAGAATGTTGATTTTTTTTTCAACTATCAAAATACTCTAAAAAGGAGGCATGAAAAGCTGCTACCCCTGGATTCCTGGACTCCATCCCCGGGAGACAGATGCCACTGAGTTATGGAATGCTGATACCTGTTAACTTCCATTGAAAACATATTAGTTTTCCAGAAATTCTGAAGCAGTTGAAGCGCTAGCACACAGCGTAAAAACTACTGAAGAATTAAAAAAAAAAATCTTAGAGATACTATTTACATATTAGAGCAAGCAGAGTTCCCCCCCAAAAAATAGGCTTTGATCCACCATTTTGGACCTACTTACTGCAGTAGGTGATTAACATTTGCTCCACTGTGTTCAACAGACAGCTGAAAACAAATCAGTTTTCAGCAGGAAGGCTGCTTGGATGTGACTAACCACAGTGACGTTGGGAAGAGATACTCCAGTCTCTTACAGTAAGGAGAAGGGAAAACACAATAGGAAGATACTTGCTACTGAGGTCTACAAAGCTAAAAACACCACTGAGGAGTTGAAGGAAAAAGAATACCAGAAAATTACCACTGAAAAGTGTGACATCTCATATTTGTTCTTTTCTCTGTTAAAAAAATATTACAGAAAGTCAGTTTTCAGCAATACTTAACTATTACACTTAAATCAGGGAACACAGGGCTATACCAAAATATAGTGAAATAGTGAAAGGATGTGAGTAGTTCTGTGGGTAATAAGACTTATATTTTCCCTTTACATTAAGGTGATGCTTTGCAATTTTTGAATTTGCAAAGGCTCATTTATTCCACTCTCCTCCTTAAACCTGAATAATGTCCACTGGCAGCACAGGAGGGGTCACTAAGTTACTGCAGAAGAAGCTCTCGGCATCCTTTTGATGTTGCAACACAAAACGCAAAGAAATGGTGGGCCACTACTACTAAGACCACTTTGCTACAGGCAGCCACAAATGAACACAACGTCCTGCACAAAACCAAGGCAAACTAAAATCAGTTCAGAACTCCCACTTTTCAGCCACAAATAAAGGACCGGTGCAAGCTGATCTGGAGCTGAACTAACAGACTATCACAACACATTGCCCAGGTTTTAAGAACATTTTTAAGAACATCAAAAAAAAAGATGACAAAATACATGGAGTTAAGAAGGTAAATATAAAACTAATAACGAGTAAAAAATTTACTTGAAAATAAATCATTAAATTACAAAGTGAAGGCATTAGGCAAGATAATTCCAAAATAAAATAATTACTGGAATAAGGAAAGTTGCTGTCATTTTTAACAGCAACAAAAAAAAGGCAGCCCCAGGACGCTAAGACATCCAGTTTATAATGCAGGTCTTCTGTGGCATTGCACAGGAAGAGGAGCAGGGCAGATATTAGAGTGGTTTTGTTCATGCAGCCTTAAGGATGGGTAAACTTGACTTGCTTAAACCTCAACTAAAAGAAAATATCTTTTTAGTTCTCCTGCACTCCTAACTCTGGATAAATCTCTCTCCCCTTTCAAACAGGGAGTTTTTACGCTCGTCCATCACAGTCCTTCCAGTACGCTCAGTGAAAAAATGCTGGATGTGTTTCAGTTTGAGTCAACACCTTTTGCACTGCGCTCTTGCTCAGCTGCTGCCTGCCTCTTGCCTGGGTAAACCAGCATTTGAGGGCTGGCAAGCAAAATTACAGGTTCTGCAACAGCTAAACTCCTGTCGTGGGGATTTCCTACCTCAGTTTCGAAGATGCTGAACACACAGGAATTACCCCCTCATTCAAATTATTTAGGAAGAAGCTAAAAAGAAAAAAAAACATACTTTTACAAAAAAAAAAAAAAAAAGGTCCTGTGCAAAGGTACTTTTCACAGTAATTGGTTTTCACTGTAATGTTTTTCTCTGCAGTCTTTTCAGATTATAGACAGGAAGGGGGGAACCTTATTAGCTCTTTCTCAAGAAAAACATACATTATCGGCTTATGAAAGTCATTTATAAGCAAGTATTTCCCTTAGGAACACTTCCCTTTTTCTTTTCCAGTACTTACGTATCTGTTTGCCGCATTTGCCACCTTGAAGACTTGTGAAGAGTTAGCTAACTCAAGCAACAGCCCAAGGATCCTTCCAGAAATACCAGCCTCCCTGTGGATTCACTTCACAGGTGCTTCAAGCCTTCATTAGGACACACTCAGGACAAACTACTGCACATTGGTTCTCTGGCAAGCAGGGTTTCCCCCTTGTTCTCATGTGCACTTCACAAAACATGGTGAAACCATTTCCAAAGCAGTGAGAAGAGCTGCCCTATAATCCCTGCTGTTAGCCAGTCCCCTGGCAAGAGGTCTTCTCTCAGCCACACACCCAGCATCTCCCTCTGCCTCTCTGGTACCACTTGTCCTTGTCTTCTCCAGGTCTTTCTTTTCACAGAGAAAGGGCTGCAAGGCCCACAGTAAAGAGTGGAGCAGGTCTCAGGGCTGGCCACAATCTGATACTGAGCAAATTCAGGTGATCACTGACCTGCACTTCTGGAGAAATTCCGAGACCATCCCATGTGTTCTTAGGTACTTGTCTAGGCATCTTCTATGAGAAGGGATCCCACAGGAAAATAAACAAGAAGAAGAAAGCTTAGTCTTTGACAAAATACCTGGGAAACTTGGAAACTTTAGCTTTCTGACATGAGTTGAAAGCTGAATTATGGACCCGTATTCTCAAAGGAAAGGAAAGGAAAGGAAAGGAAAGGAAAGGAAAGGAAAGGAAAGGGTTAAGCTTTTCTTTTTGCTAAATCACTAAATCTAAGTCCTTTCATTTTCCTGGAATAGCATAACTGCCTTTCATTTTGAATTTGAGATTCTTAAATAACTGTTAGAAATTAACTCTTTCTGGGCTTATTTTTGAAGCTGCAACCACTGCAATTAATGACTAGATGAAACAGACTAGATGAAGTCTAACTTCTCCTATCAATATATAAGCTAAACTGATATGTCACCTCTGTTATTCAGCTAATCTATCATTATCTGAACATTTCATGACTACCAGTGCCTAAGCATTTCAGTCAAATGAAAATATTTCTTTCACTCCTGTATTTCTTCCACTTCTCATAGCTACAAATGGGGCCTAAATCATCAGCACCATGGCCTCTACTCATCACTCCTGGTTGGAGACATCGTGACATCATGAGTGACTCCACTTGCAACATTAACCTGGCATAACTGCCAAGAAAAGGAAACGTGTCAGCTCAGCTCAACTCGTGCACATGGGCAAGGAGGAATAAAAGAAGGAGAAGTCAAAATCATGAGCTATTTGTATCATTATAATCACACCTATAAGGACAAAATGAGAATATTGATAGAGTCAACATACAGCCTTTTAGAACTTTTTGAATCTTCAAGATTGACTTACTTATACTCATGTTCTTATCACAGCAAGAGAATGGACTACCTCTTAAGAGCATTAACAGTTTATATTCTACTATCAAAAAAGCAGTGTGAATCCAGCCCCCAGTTTCCACCCATACTCCTTAGTCTACTAGCAGCAGAGTAGTTCTGTGACCATTTCTTACATTTAACTGCATACATGTTCCCTCTGAATCATCAGAGTATTTTTAATCCCCGTTATTCCCAGGGATTATGCCACTGTGTAAAGTGGAAAAGACACTTTATTTGAAAGCCTAAAAGGAAGCACTGCATTTCATTCTTGGCCTATATTCCTGTAACTAAGGAATTTCCCCTCCTAAGTATCCTATGTGTCATAAACACTTCTTGGGTTACAGTCTACTGGTACAGCACAGTGTTAAATCTGTTTTCTTCCCGATACTTCATTACCCCTAGATGAAGTTGGAAGTCACTTGTCATGCCAAAACACTGAAAGTTTTTTTAATATTTCATCATTTTGTAGTTCCTCCCCACAAACCCTGCTGGAAAATAAGAGCTCTCAGATACTATTTATCTGGTCATGGACCTCCTCTCCAAGGCTTCCTGTGAAAATAACACAGCAAAATTAAATTTGGATTCTGCTGCTTCCTGTTCCTCACCCCTGTTTGTAACAGCATAACTCCCAGCTACCACGTTACATCCTGCTTGCACCAGTTTTATACTCCTAACATCAGACCCTTCTTCAAAGTGTTGGAACTTCCTACCAGAAATAACCCCTTTCACATGGAGCCTTCAAGAAATGTTTCTCTGGGTTAAGATGAGAAGTAGGACACCCACACTCCAGTCACTCCCACACATTGCTCTTGAGGCATTTCCTTGTGTTTTAGAGGTGATGATCTTTCTGCTTGGGACAAGAAGGGATCTGCCAGTGCTGGAGCCAGAGCAAGCTGTGCTGGTAACACCTCAAAGACAAAGATAAGGTGACTTGAAAGGTTCCCATGTTCAAAAGTTTCAAGGCAGTTTGGATTACTTAAATGCTCCTAGCAAATTTCTTAAGATATTGAGAGACAGAGGCTACAAATAGGCAGCTCCCAGCTGTACCTACAACATGCATCTTTATATCCAACTAACAGTAAACAGTAATTAAGCAATAGTTAGGTTGATCACGATTTGCAATTAAAAGGAGAACAGAAATAGCCAGGTTACCTGGCACCACAGTGCTCCCTATCGTTATATCTGATTTTCTGTTTCCCTTCTTGCTTGGTACATGGGGAAACATACACACAGCAGAGCAGTGGTTCGTTTTGAAGCGGTTTGAACAGGATGCCCCTTCAGTTACTAATCCTGAGGAAGCAAACAGCTGGAGACACAACCACTTTCCTTTTCTAACACAATGTCATGCACATTTGTACAAGCAGCTGGTTTGAAAGAGCCCACCTCCCTCCAGCCGTGTTCTAGGAAGCCAGAAGTGACCGTGGCAGATGCCTTCCCACACGCCACTCGGTAGCTGGCTTTTCACTTGGCCTAGGATGTTTCACTCTCATCCCAGGGCTCCTCCTGCGGAGGCTGTGCCAGAAGTCTCACAGGGCCCCGTCTTGCTCACTCCCCAGGCATCTATTCTGGCACTTGAGCATCTCCTGCTGGGGTGGTTTATGACAGAAATGACCCCTCCTCAGCACTGACCGGCTCATGGCTGGGACTCGCAGGTACATCTTCACTGTCGGTCACATTGGGACCAAGTCAGTGAACGTGGACATTAACAACAAAGGATGACCTAGAGAGACATTTCAAAGTGTTTGTGAAAGTGTTGCAGCCAAGTAGAGAGGTATGATGAAAAGCTGTAACAAGAAAATCGGTGAAAAGGTCCTGTCGTCTGGACACAAGCATTTGAAGGGGCTAGCGGTGTAAGTAAGCATGACTGAAACTGGGCTAACAAAGGGGAAAGTTTTCCTTATAAATCAAAGCACAATTTACTTAATTGCAATCAGTGTATCTATGGTAGCCAAGAATAACAGCTACAAGACCTTACACCATTGCTGAAAAACACAAATTGCTAGTTGACCAAATGCAAAAGACATCTTAGCCATAAGAGGCAAACGCTACAGTGAAAGATATTATTTTTGGTCAGACCAGCCTAGGCTTGGTTGGAAAAAAAATCAAGCCAACAAGTAAAAATAAACAGACAGCTTAGTTGAGCTTAATTATAATTTGAGTTTAATTACAATAATCAGAAAATTCTAGAGAAACTTGCCTGCAACAAGCAAGGTTGTTAGCACCTCTTGAATGGAGGGTCATGCCTAACTGTTGACCATAAAAAAGTGAGAGGTTAATATAAAGTGGATATAAAGATCTTGGATGGAGGGAGTTTGGGTTATCAGTGCAAATCCACCTGTAATGTGGGAAGGCCTCCAAATCCAAATGTGCCACAGGTGTCCCTAGAGCTGTCAGCAAGGAGGGCTTGGGCTGTGCTGGAGCTGCCTGATGGGTCCCAGCGAACGCGGCTGTACTTACAGGACACCCTGTCACAGGCGTGGGGCCCAGGAATAACCTCCACTCAGCGGACCACAGCCCATCCTTTCACCCTTTCTGGAGTGCCTCCCTGACAGGCTACAAATGCATCCCTGCTCTTCAGAGGATCCTCTCACAAGTTAATCATTTGGCTTCTGGCAAGCACTTGCTGAAGAGACCTGTGATTTAACTTGCCAGTCCCTTCCCAAAGTTATGTTTCTTGTCATAAGGCAGATACTTGTTTAACCTGAAAAACTGAATGCTAGGTGTTTTGTTGGTTTGTTTTTGTTTTTTGTTTTCAGGCTTGCATTAATCTGTTGGAGAAGTGGGTGTTAATCGAGGTTGCAGTGGAAGCAGCTATATATTATATGTGAATAAATTGTGTGTGTGTATTCAACTTGATGCTGCATGATGAGGTACGAGCATTCTACAGTTCATGTTTGTGTTCCTCCTGGATCTAAAAAATCGGTTAGGAAGTATTTACAATAAGGCTTCGTAGAAAATCCATTTCCTCAGAGGTAGCTATGGAAACTAGGAACTGTCATGGGCTGGGTGTCCCCTGGGTGTTACATCATCCTTCTGAGACCAGAAGATGCAAGGACCAAGTGAGAAGTAGGTAGCAGAGTCGACAGGGAAGCGCAGTAAATGCATATTCTGTTGAAGCTACATTCTCTGAATATATTTTGGGTTTTTATGTCCTGTTAAAGCAAAGTCATTAGGAGACAAAGTTACAATTCACATGTAAAATGTTTTCCAAATTTCCACGTCAGGAGGAAAGCTTACACTGATCAATGACTTATTCCTAAAGGATCCAAGGATCCTCTGTTTCAAAATTGACTGTTCTTCTCTCTCAGCTTCTCAAATAGCCTCATGCTTCTTCAAATAAGAAGTTATGTATAAATACAATATTTTGCCTAAAAACAAAAAATGTAATCCCCAGACTGTTGTTCTTCCCTCACTTCTGATTTTGCTGGAAAAAAGCTTTTCCAGCTTGACAGTGTTAGCAAGATCATCAAAATTGTCACTTAGCAATAGTCATTATCCTCCAAAAGTTGCATTTTCCCACCTTTTGAGGAAATTTGTGCACTATTCAAGTGCATATGCAGAAGTTCAGTCAAGTTAAATGAATCAGAAGATATTTTAACATTTTCTATATCTTCAATGTAGAAGATATGTAAAATCTTCTTGGAAAGTTGAAAGGTTATTTTATGGGTGAACAGGAAAGTTTATCAAAACACTGCTGTGACGCAAGTCAAAAATAAAGCTGAGGGACAAATAGCAGGAAAGAAGTATAAATTGAGAAGTGGAATAAATATCACTAGGCTGTATCAAGGAAATGTTTGGGTTTTTTTCTTCTTCTTTTTCACCTAAAAATTGTAGATAAAGGTATGAAGAGCATTATATTAAATGACTTTCCTGAATCGCAAAAGATAGATTGGCTCGTGTCTAGCCAACTTACAGACATGATCTTTAAGTTCCACGTTTGCCCCCGTTATCTCTTGTCTTTGGGGAGTGACAAGTAAGCGACCATCAGAGCTGACTAAAGCAGGAACCTTTTGAGCCATCTGGCGGCCGTCCCCGGGATGCAGCCACCACAGCTCTGGCTCCTCAGCTCTAAGGGGCGGTTTGCTCTGGGAGATGGGGGAGCATCGCCCCCAAAGTGCGGGTGAATCTGAGAGCCACGGATTGCAGCACAGGCCTGGGGGCTTCACTGCATCTAATGGAGCGCCACGTAGGGGTGTTGAGGCTGTTTATGTGACCCTGAAAACACCTTGGTTTTATATCTCATTTCATTGCATCATTGGCAATGTTTGCCTGACTTCATATTTTCATTCTTTCTAAGGGCTTTTTTTTTTGTCTCCTTTTGTTTTTTGAGGATTTTTAGAGGGTTGCAGGATGGCTGTAGAGGAGTAGAATTGGGGATACAAGCATTTTTGCTTCACTTTATGATATCAATCACAAATGAAGAAGTTGAACGTAGCTGTCACTTCTAGCACATAGACATGAGGCGCTGCCAGAATGACTATGACCTGAGCAAGCTTAACTTGGCTGTCCTAGGGGCGCATGCGTCAAGAGGGGGTTGTTGACACAGGTCCAGCTGCTCCCCTGAGAAGTCATCCCCGTGCAGGCGATATTCAACTTGTTTGGAAAATAAGCCATTGTGGGAGGCTTTCCTCAATATGGAGGTTGTAGTCTTTGATTAAACTTCTGGAGTTCTTAAACTTGCAGGCATACTGAGCCTATTTCCAATACTATTAGCAATATCAGAACAGAGCATGCTCATTCCAAAGGAGAGTGACTATGACTGTTTCCCTGTGAACAGGTAAAAGTTGTGGGCAACTTTTTTTAATGTTGAAATGTGCTGCTGTGAGCTGCTCTGAACCTTTTTCTTTTTTTTTATTTTTTCCCCATCTCTCATAGGAGAGGATTTATTCTGCAGAATGTGCAGTGTCCTAGTTTCAGGAGGATTAATGATTAAGTAAAAAGTCCCTTAAGGTATTGACCCTATTATATCTATCCTTTAAAGTTAATGAGGAACATGATTTTTCTGAATGACAAGATTCATCTTCAAAATGGATCGCAGCACATTTTAGTTTGCTGTTGTATCATAACTCTGGAAAGAGCACATTGATCGAGACTGTCCTAATAGGAACATTCAAACAACTAGAAAGATGTGACAGAAATATAACAACTACTTGAATGGATCAAAGAACAAGCTTAAGAAGGGCCCAGACTATAATGAACAGACTCTAACCCTCTGACTCACTCATTGTATTCATATTACAATCATTATAGGACAGCAGTACTCTAGTGAATTAACATAAATGTGTCATGGCATAGAATACCACTGTTCATGCCATCCTCATCTGCCAGTCCAGCCCCACAGAACACCTTTATCACTGATACCAGTTCTTCACAGCATTGCAGGGGGTCTCATTCCTGCCTACTCCATAGGAAACAGTAAGTGAAGGTCTATGAGGTTCATGGTAAAAAGCAGCCTGACATACTACCAACTATGTCAGTGCATAAGGGAGGATGGAGTTAGCTTTTTCTTCCTAGGAATTGACAATTAATATTCAAGAAAGCTGTAGTAGGTTAACATTGCAAGCCATGTCAGATCACTGCCCTGTCTTCTAGCTGCAGAGTGAAAATGAATGTGCTTGGACCGAGCCTTGGTGCCATCACCTTGGTGCAAGTTTTGCCTCTGGACAGCCTGTTAAGGCAGCCAGGGCAGGGGAATTTCATGCTTATACGTCAGCTGTGCAGCAATAAGAACAGAACTTAAATATTCTGACACGACATTTCTTTCCAAAAGGTTCAATTATACAACATTGTATAGGGATGACAAAAAGTCAGGCTCACTTCTGCCAGTCAGAGCACTGTGATTTTAATAATTAGCACACTGAAGTCAATGAGCCTGTTTACTGCCTTCGGGGTTATGCTGATCTTCAATGTGAGAAGACACAGGTGACTAATTTTTAGTCATACTCTTCCTTACAAGAAAAAATCTAGAGCAAAAAAGTAGCACATGATTTTATTATTTGCTAAAGTTTGATACCACCCCAATTGAAATTAAATAGATGTTCTAAAAGTACTTTCACACCTATTTTAATATAGCTACTGCATATTTCAGTGGCATCTCTGTTGTTCCTCTTGTACTGCTCTCAAGGTGCAATCGCTCACAAGCTCCTACCCTCAGCTATTTTACTGTGGCTGAATAACAGATGTTTTAAAGCTTTGACAGTGTTGTCTGTTTGCTGGAAGGCATGTGTTTTCAGTGGAAAAAATATATGTAAGATGAAACAATCACTACTGGTTCAAGGAAGAGCTGTGGTTAGACATGAGCCAGTCCAGTCTTCTACCGTTATTACACCTCTATTCCACAATAATAAGAGAGCAATAGAGAGCAATAAAAACAACGCATGAGTTACCTGTGAAAGTCCTATTTGCTACCTGGGCTGATCCAGCTGCATGCTTGTGGTATTATAATACCTATGGACTAAATATGAAAATCCAAAGCATTCATGTTCTCATACATGAGGACGATGCCTGAGAACTTCAGATTATCATTTTTTTTGATCAAGTAATGATTAACACCTCAGATATATCTATCTGAGAATATATCTTTTAACCCCTGTACAGATCTTACACCTGTAATCCAACTGATTGTTGGATAGTTTTCTTTATTATCTGAAGTGTTGGATAGTAAAGAAACACTTGTATTTGCAATGGTTCATTTACTCCCATCTCTGCCTTAAACCTGAATAAGGTCCAGCACCAGCGCAGGACAGGTCACCAAGTTTTGCAGAAGATGCTGCAAATACAACAGGCAAAGAAGTAACAGGTCACTAACACTAAGACTACAGCCAGATCTAGGTAAAGCAAAATCAAATTAGAAACCCCATTCCCCAGACAGGAATAAAGAAATGGAAGAAACTGAACTGCAGTGGAACTAACAGAATACTACAACACATTGCTCAGGTTTTAACAACGATTTTATTTTTAGAAAGTGAACATAACCATTAAAAAAAAAAGTATGGAGTTAAAAAAAGTAAACATAAGACTAATGACAAATTTCTAACAACATAAAATAGATTTACTTAGTAAGTCTCAATAATCATTAAATATACATCCACCATAGAGGAGTTTTACTTCATTATATTACCGGTCTTTGGATTAGGTACACAAGACAACACTTTCCAGTAATTACCTAGTCATTAGAAGATCAACTTCAAGAATCACTGAATACATCATGGACAAGTAGTTTCATACCACCTTAGAGGCAACCTAATATACATATGTGAATAAGGTTACACATTGCTGAGGTATTACAGTACATAGGAACCATTCCCTTTGCTTTCTAATGAGCACATTCTCCAGCTAGCAGCTCCACCTGCATGTCTGCCACACACTCTGTTGTCACAGTCTCTGAATTTCAACAGTTTCTTTCTGTAAAAGATGATACAAGACAGGGAAATATATGAGGCAAGGCAACAGACATGAATGGCAGGGAGGACAAAAAGAACAGCGCATCCACTCCTTACTACAGCATTTTAAATCAGAAACTTCCATTCCCATAAGATTTATTCCTCTCTAGCTTCAAATACCATAAATCATTTGCAGTGAAAGTGAAGTAAAAGAAAATAAATCGTGGAATAAGGGAAAAAGGGGAGTTTTTACACTTCTCCTTCATTGTCCTTCCAGCAGGACCAGTGGAACACTGGAAATGTTTCACTCAAACTCAGCCCTTCACACTGGACTCCACAAGAGCTACTTCAGACCCCTGCTCAGCTGCATCTCTTGCCTGGGATAAGTAGGAAAACAACATGCAAGTACTGAGGAGCACAACTACAGGCTCTACAACAGCCAAACACCTGCCTTGCAGGACTTTCTGCTTGAACTGCTTGCTAGGAAAGGCAGATTTGGTTAAGAGATGAACTCCCAAGAATTACCCCATCATCCAAATTATTTGGAAAGAAGCTAAAAAAAAAAAAAAAATACTTTTACAAAAATTAAGGTTCTGTGCAAAGGTACTTACATGCTTTCTCTCATTTGCTATACAATTGGCTTTTCACTGTCCTGTTTTTCTTCAGATTCTTCATCTGATCCTAAATTGGAGGGAAGGAGTATATCAGCTAGTTTAAAGAAAAAAATTAAAAACACCAACACTGATACTAGTCTATCAAAAGTCATTTATAAGCAAGTGTTTCCCTTAAAAAAAAGAAAAAAAACACAACTTCCCTTTTTCTTTTCACGTACTTACTTACCTGGTTGTCACATTTGCCACTTTGAGGACTTGTGAAGAGATAGCTAAACCAAGCAAAAGCCCAAGGATCCTTCCAGAAATACCAGCCTCCCTGTGGATTCACTTCACAGGTGCTTCAAGCCTTCATTAGGACACACTCAGGACAAACTACTGCACATTGGTTCTCTGGCAAGCAGGGTTTCCCCCTTGTTCTCATGTGCACTTCACAAAACATGGTGAAACCATTTCCAAAGCAGTGAGAAGAGCTGCCCTATAATCCCTGCTGTTAGCCAGTCCCCTGGCAAGAGGTCTTCTCTCAGCCACATACCCAGCATCTCCCTCTGCCTCTCTGTTACCACTTGTCCTTGTCTTCTCCAGTTCTTTCTTTTCACAGAGAAAGATCTGCAAGGCCCACAGTAAAGAGCGGAGCAGATCTCAGGGCTGACCACAATCTAATAATAAGCAAATTCAGGCAAGCATCTATGACCTGCACTTCTAGAGTCCCACTCCAAGACACACATGTCCTTGCCTACATCTGAAGCAGGGGACAGCACTAGCTGGGCCTGCAGCTTCAATAAGAAGGGTTTCCCCACAGGAAAACAAACAATAAGAAAGCTCAGTCTTTGACAAAATGCCTGGGAAACTTAAATAACTGTAGATATTAACTCTTTCCAGCATAATTTTGCACCTGCCTAATAAAGTACCTAATATTTTAGCAATTTCCATGTGGAAAAGCTAGCAACTTTGTCTGGAAGCACAAAAGTGTTCCCTGACTGGTGTTGATACAGGACAGCACTATACTCAGCACTGTCTTAACTCCTCTCATCCCTAGATGGAGCCATTTACTGTACAATGAGGAACAATTTAAAAGCAGACATCAAGTTTTTGAAGGTATCGCCAACAGTTATGACTTCATAATGAGAGATGACAAAGATAGCTATAAGCACTGAGCAGATATTATTTTAATTCTAGTACATGATAAGGCATAAAAGGGACAGAGACTGACATGGGATTTTGGGGTTCACCCTGGAGCCCTCTAAGTCTACCTCAAATCCCTTCAACCCATTAAAAAGTTACCTAGTCTCTCAAAACACATACAAACACTTTCTTAAATCTTGTGGTGACTTAACTAGAATGCAGTGCAGTATATACAGAATCAAGGTATAACTAATATTTGTCCTCAAAACATTTAACATAAAAAGAAAAAAAAAGTTAGCTCTGGGTAATACAGAGAAGGAGATTTGGAAGTTACGAAAAAGGAGTCCCTGACTGAACTTTCAGTTTGTTTTAAACCAGTTTTCTTCCAGGTTTTACCCAACTGTCCTATAGTATCACATGGTTCCAATTTTAGGCTGGAATAAATAGTAACTGTTTTGCATAAAGACTATTGCTATCAGGATAAAGGGAGCAGAAAACCCTTGCTGTAGCAACATAAATTTATGTCATACTATCTGTAACTTAAAGCCAGTCAAGAGAACTGACTTTATCTTTTGAAAAATCTTGAACAGATAGAAGTTGAATAAGAACTCCAAAAGTTTTGCCCTAAAAATGGAAAGGGACTCAGAGATGACCACATAAATCTGATGGTCTATTTATGTTATTTATAGCAGTGTTAGATTATTTAGAGCAAGGTCTAAATTATTTTCCAACTTTTAAAATGGTGTGGAGATGGCTTTCGGTATTACTGATGAGAGAAGTTAGCTGGAAATGGAGGAAACAAAGCAAGGGCATTCAAGCGCATGCATTTAACACATTATTTGCCTGCTGTCTGCACTCTAGTAACTGGTCGGGTTCTCNGGAGAGAAGTTACCTGGAAATGGAGGAAACAAAGCAAAAGCATTCAAGTGCGTGCATTTAACACATTATTTGCCTGCTGCCTGCACTCTAGTAACTGGTCGGGTTCTCTCACACCGACTTGCCTGGGAATTAAAGAACTGATGATGATGGCTTAATCCATCACATTTTTACTACTTCTGAGGCACATGAGCAGGCCCACTAAGTGTACTGTGATTCAGCTGATAGGTTGTAACTTAACTAAGTTTTTTATAAAAGAATCCCTCATTATAAAGTATATTCCTTATTGCAAAAGGAAAACACATTTTTTCCCCCTTTACGTTTCCCCATTTTACTTTAAAAGTTGAAAAATACACAGAAGCTGAATGTGAACAGGAAAAAGCATTCATCATGGAAACATAATTACCTGCTACAGATTCAGGAGGAGAATAAAACTGCCTGTCAGAAAAGACACCTGGGTGAAGAAGAGCTGCTCGCTCAGAGGCATCCTGTGCTATCAACAGTCCTAAATGGAAAAAGAAAACCAGTCTATTATCCATAGTATTTTAAAGGAAAAAAAAAAGGTAACAGTGAAGATTAATGTATTGCATTATAACAAGTTACTGCTACTAAAAATGGGCCCAAAAAATCATTAATCTAACATTAAAGTCTTCCATATAGTTTCAGTAAGCTAAAGAAAGACACTTCAGCCAAACAGAGGTACTATATCCATGATGGAAAGAAGTTTTCCTCCCACTGCATGAAAATGCATGGTTAGGATTCAAATGCAAATTCATTAATGTAACCTTAACTCTGAATAATATTTTTAATGCTAGGCAAGCTGCCACATGGAACCAAGTAAATGCATTTCCTCACTTTGGTTCCTCAAGTAAACTCCCCAATAATAGTTTGCTTTCACTTAGTCTGTCTCAACAGCTTCAGTTTCATCTAAAAAAAAAAATCAAGAAAATAGAATGAGTTAAGAAAGGTATTCTGATGGGCATAATAGAAGAAAGAGAAAGCAAGCAGGATGTGGGGAAAGGAAGTACTGGCATCAACAGGTCTCCGTAAATAGTGGAGTAAAAAAGGCATTTTAGGTCAATATAAGACTATCAAACTTCTATCCTTTGCTCTTTGACATATGAAGATAGACGGGGCAGGGGGGAAATGATGTTTTACTGAATTTGCTAGCTACCTCAGGTAGTTTTTCTATTATAAAAAGTAACCTCTTTCCAAACCAAACTACTTTTTCCATATAATCACTCTGTGATCTGCTCACAGTGTCTAAAGGAGTCTTATATCTGTTACTTATACAGAGACTGACCTTCTTGTACTGGAGAGAATAGAAATGTAAGTCACAAAATATTAAAAGGCACACACTTGGTTGGAAAGATAGAGATAAGTTTAAAAAGAAAAAAAAAATAAAGCAGAGTACTTCATCCCCTTCTTAAAGATCAGAATCTGCCTGTGTTTTGTTCAAATACACTCACATCTTTTTACCAAGGATCTTATCTTTTATGTAGCTGAACTGCTCCCAGAAACAGGAAGCATTTAACACTAGAAAGCTTTTTCACTGGAAAGACAGTTACATTCTAAATTCTTTAAAAAAAAAAACAAAAAAAAAACACTGCAATGCTCTCTAGCACTGTATTAGCTAGAAAAGCTAGAAAATTGTTTTTTTAACGCAACAGTAAGATGGAAAATAATCACATTTCCTACTAAAGAGGAGACAAATAGTTTTTGGTCAAAACCCAAAATTATTCCCTGTCTGCCTTTAACTTAAGAGCAATAAAGGCAGAAATCAAAGGTTCTCTTCCTGCTGTTGAAACTCGACAGAACATCTCTAGTAGAAATCTATACTTTTTCGTCATCACCAAGTAATGATCTCTTTCATTAAATCACTGAGTTTGCTCTATTTAGTTGAATGCACTCCTATGATCTGCTGCCTCATCTTGAAGAGGCTGAAATTCATACTTGCTCTGGTCTCATTCTGTGCATGAAGCACGCTCTCTTTCCACCTCCAAAAGAAGAATTAAGGACACAGAATTAGCTATTGTGTCTGTTCTTCCTAGAAGAGAAGCCAGTAACAACTGTGTATGTTACTCAAAATAAAAATCCCAACCAATCAGATTTTCACACCTTAAGCACAAAGAAAAAGATGATATGCTTGCCTGACAAATTACAGATTTGGCTCTTACAACTTTTAACTTGGCCTCCCTGTGTAAACTGAACCTCTTTGAAGGCGTACACACTACTTTCAAGAAACAGAAAAAATATACTACATGAATATTTTTCCTCATCTCTCCCAAATTCTTGAGGAATTGAAAGATGCTTCTTTTTGCCATACGCTGTGGAACTGAATGTAGTCAACTGCAGTGACTGATGAAAAAAACCAAACGCTTACTGTTTTCTTCTTCTGCTTCTTGTGGTAACACTTTAAAGTCCAAGAACCAGGTTTCGATCCAGGCAAGTATAAAGGATATGATGGGGAGCACATAGCCAAAAGCACCCTGTGAAAATAGCTTGAAGGAAACAAAAATCACGTGTTACAGAAATTATCTTCAAGAATCCTGCTTCTTCAAGAAGCAAAAACAAACAAACAAACATTTTATTAGAATTGATACCTGTGAAATAATTACTTTTGCTAATAAAAAGGCACTGGTCACTGCCGTTGTAAACTGAAAGAGAAAGGGTAGGAACAGTTAGGTCTAACGGCTGCATTTACTTTCTTATTTTTGCAATTATGTATCAGTTGCAGCTTTAAAAATATTTCCCAATGGCAATATCACAGGTCAACAAAAATTATCAAGTATAATTATTTTAAAATAACCTCCTGGACATCTCCGACATTATGCAAACACTGAACTGTATAAATCGTGATCTTACTGTATAAT
This sequence comes from Crypturellus undulatus, assembly GCA_013389825.1. Lineage (NCBI taxonomy): Eukaryota > Metazoa > Chordata > Aves > Tinamiformes > Tinamidae > Crypturellus > Crypturellus undulatus. The sequence goes on from VWPW01009200.1 coordinate 34,540, forward strand.
GAAGATGTAATATTTTAGCACCAACTCCTCTAAAAAAAGATTTTTTTTTCAGAAAAATAGCAATTATTCCAAATTATTTTCAATAATACTCATCTCAAAGCAATCATTTCAAATAATAAAGCATCTTTGCGTGAGAAAACCTGAATTAATATTGTAATTCCCCTTGCGTTGTGAAAATATGCAACTTTTGTTGAATACTTAATATTCCTATTTCCTATTTGAAAAAGGTGACATGAGATGAAATAAAATAAACTTCAGACCTACTGTCTGTAGAAAAAGGCAATGGACAAGTAGCGTGCACTTAAGCAAAGCATCTAACTATATTAGTGCCTTTGGGCCCAACAAAAAGAAAAACATTAAGTTTCTCACTGGTAAGTGCAAATAGGATTTTAAGCTCAGTGGTTTCTACATGATCTTCAGTGAAGCATTGTATATCTATTGCTTTCCAACACGATGGGTCAACCTTCAACTCATAACTAAACTGTATCAAGTTGGAGGTTGTCACTGTAGGAAATATTCTGAAGCTATATAGCTATGAGTAAGGGGTTTTAAGATATGTGCACTCTGAAATAAAAATCCCATTGCAATCAGAGTAGCAACTACTACTTGTGTATCATGTTAATAATTTCAAAAATTATGAAAAGCAATCTCAGACCACTAAGTAGATTGCATACTAGTTAGCTGAAGAAGGTTATACATAGACATATCTACATACATCATCATAATGTAAGGAAAAATCTCCAAGATTTACAGTATACTGAGCCAGCAATATTCATTTTATATTACAGGCTACAGTATTAACTTTTAGGCAAACACATAGATGGAAGCATGAGTTTGTCATTAAGCAGTTTGCATTCTCTCATACATAGCTGCAATGAAAATATTTGTTCCAAACCAGTGAAAGAAGTATTGTTGGCTGTAATTCAAGAACTTCCTTTCTAAGGAATGCATAATCTACCTTTTGCCTCAGAACAAGCAATACAAGCTTCATGCACTGGCATGCAAATTTCAAAAAAGCTAAGAATTTAGGCGTTAGCACAGAACTGGATATTTGGTACAATGACAATTCCTCTTCTTTTTGGAATACAGTTTGTTATTTCCAGTGCACGTGTATTTCGAACTTCAATTTAGAAGTCAGAGGTAAAAGAAGGTTAAGCATATGTACTGGATTCAAATTAAGCCTTCAGTTTATATTAACATAATGCTTAGTAAAGATCACATCCACTGTACTATTAATTTTGCCTTTAAGCTAAAGATCTTCCAGAATAGATTTTTTTAATCTGTTAATACTTATTGTACAGTGAATTTTTATATATAGCATCAAGATGATTCTTAACGTACAAACGTTAAGAGACATCTAATATTTGTCCGTTTGACCCATTCTAGTTAAAACTCCATTATGCTTGGCTACTACTCACAGCTATTGCCCACCAATGGCGCAGTCTGCACATTGCATATGCAAGTATTAACACCTTAAATCGAAAGACTGCCAGTAGCTATAGAGAAAGGAAAAAAAATATTTGTTGGTTAATTCAGAACACAGAACCACCACAAGATTCTCAGCTCACTGAAAATACTAACTATTTATAAACCAACTTAAAACAGGACAAAACAAGTTCTGCTATTAAGAAACAAATCTGAAAGTGGATTTGCCTAAGATAAAAACAGCGTATTGTTTCCCATTTTTAAAGCACACAGCTGATGACATCACTCACATGATTACAATGCATCAAATATGCAAGCATGTGCAATTCCACAAGTTAGAAATGTAATAAAAAAAAAAAATCTTAATGAAGTATGCTTATAATCATTTTATCTAACTGCAATCTAAGCAGTTCAGTCTAGAGTTAGGCCAGGAAATACCTAAAGTGCTACGGCACATCTCACTAACCTTTCTAGCATGCTACTATGCATTAATACCCTTATAAATGGTCAAGAATTCAAAAATGTATGGAAGAATTTTAAAAAAAATCTATACATTAGATTTAAAGTACATACTGAAATCTCAACATTGCAAAATATAAATTATTCTTTCTGGAGATGCCTGCAGTTATTTTCTTACTGTACTCCCAAAAAAGCCGTACTTTTTCATAGGTAAGCAAGTACTTAAGCATAGCTAAGAAGCAAGCAGTTCCAAACATTTTGCAGCGAAAGAAGGTGAACCACAGAATTTGCTCTAGGGCAAAGAATGAAACAGCAGCAACAAAGAGATCAGATTTCTGGATCAGGGATCCTAGCCCTGTGTTGCTCCTTTATTTCTAGGCTTTAGTCTGCCTCTGACTTCTTTTAAAAGATATACCCACAACCTATAAAACAAACAAAACAGAAATGGCCAAAAGTACAATGAACCCACTTCATACTATACAAATATATAAGTTTGGACATTTGTACCAGAAGGAGAAGCATTCTGCAAATGACTGAGCTATACATCATTTCAATGACCTAGATCCCTTTCATGGAATGAAGGTATATAACTTAGCATTAGATGTTTAGAACCTTTAGTTCAACCATATGCATATGGTTGCATATGCCTGTTCATCCAAATGAACAAATAACACTTTTTACTTCTGCATTAACATGTGTCATAAGAGATATCAGGAAAATAATGAAACTCAAAGACAGAAGTAGCATAATTATTTTTTTTTGGAGTGTGTGTGGGGGGAAAACACTTACAAATATATCAAAATATGAAGAAGAGTAGTCATAATGCAGGACTTCTTTCTCTAAGGTAATCTCAATGCCTCCTTTTACCTGTAAAGGAACAAAGATACGTAACAGCTCTAGAACAGGATAATAAAGCAGAAATATTTGAAAGTCCAAATTAATAGTTCCCATCAATGTACTAAAACATCATAAAATTAAGTATGGGGGGCATACACTCTAAGAATGAACATCAAAACTACTATCCTCCTTTGTCTTTCTTGATTATGATTACTAGCATTAACAAATTGTTGAGGAAAGAAGATGGGCTTAAGTTTGATTCTCCTATATACCATCACTGAGAGTTTTGAATCTTAGAAGGGTCAAAACAGCTAACATGCTGATCAAAAAGCCATGTGGAAAGCCCTACGTAGCCACATAGTGACAATCAAAACCACTAAGATTTCTTCTTTGATACTTCAGCACTTGAAATTTAGTTTCATTACTGAAATCTTATTCCTTTTTTTTTTTTCTCTCCTGTCAAGAAAAAATATATACTGTTGATTTTACAGAACCAAGCCAAAAACACTGTAAAAAGTAAAGTAACAGCAGCTTAAATCATTAGAACATTCACTCACAAATAACTAACATGCAAGTTTAGCTCTTTCCTTTGCTTGACATGTTTCAAAACTATATCTTCCTTAGTCACACAGATTTTTTGTGGACTTTATTACCACATCTGTTCAAGCGGTGCCAGTAAGAAAATAACTTAGGATATACTGGGTCAGAGATCAAGAGGAATATGGCTTAGCTTGGAGTGAAGAATCTTCATGTTTATCCATATTCCAAAGATTTTTTTTAACATTAAATTAGATAATGAGATTAGATTTAGATGAAATAAGTATGTAATATAGTAGAAAACAACACCAAGAAAAGGATTTAATGTTATTTCTCTGCTATCATCCTTTTAAAGAAAGGAGATACCAAAGCATCACAACATACACTCACCACGTCCAACCAACAGCATGTAGATGAACCAATACTCTTCTCTCAATTATCCTGCTAGTATCTCAGAGGTCTTTTCCAGGACTATTCATCAACCACAAGTTTATTCTGTTTCTTTAACCTTCCCTTCATTTCACCCCACCTCTGACTAGCTGACAAAGATACTTCAATATATTGCTATCTCTTGTTTGCTCTGCCATTATCAGGTACCATAATCTGTTTCCAGCACACATAATAAAGATATACCAGACAACATAACAGAAGACAGAAAAATGGTAACTAGATTTCTCACATGTTTTAGGGAAGCAGTTATGAGGAAACAGAAGGAAAGATGTATACAAAGTAATGTGTATGACACTGCTCCATGGCACTTTAGGTCAATTTAAAAAAGGTTTGCCTGGTCTTTTCTTTCTCCCTGATCCCAGACATGGCTGAGCCCTCTCCTAGGGACAAAACAAAGAAAAGATAAATCAAAGAATAACAGGATGCAACACATCAGCACCATCTGATGACAGAGAACCAAGACAGTTCATGAAATTTTGCAACATGTGGTTGCATAAGCACCTGTGCTAATGTAAAAATGAACAGAGAACCAAGGGTTCATAGGACCCATGGGAACCATAGGGTTTGGTCAGATTGCCATGGAGATGCTCCCTTTACTGTTTAAGCAGACAGACAAAAAGCAATGCTTAAACACGTTTGATGATGGATAGCCAAGAGAAAGCATATTGCTAGTATACAATGTAACTGATTTGGACTTTCATTTTCCCTACAACACTCTCAAGCTAACCATTTTGACCACTGCTCCTACCAAAATAAACTTTGGTGACTGGTCACTCTAATTAATAAATATTAAAAACCTAGTCCTGACAGATTTATTTCAACAATATTCAGAGAAACTCCGGTGACAGTTCTGAAGTCTCATTAGATATTAGTGAAGGACAGGCATAATGCAGTAGTATTTGAACTCCCCGTGAAGAAAATTTAGCTAAACAAAACCCAACCAATCCAAAAAAAAAATTCAATTCATGTATCAATCTTGGCCATCATATGATATGATAGTGATGATACCATGACTTATGAAAGCAAAAAAAGTTTTTGTCATTCTTGCTGACATATGACACTAGAAGAGTTCAGGCTTTTCCAAAAAAAGAAAACTGCTAACTCCTGGCATCTTGAGGTTCCTTAATGCTGTAACATCCAAAATAAAACTTCAGGAGTCAGTAACATTTTCTATACAGAGTCTTAATTAAAGACACGAGGAGAAGTAATGTTTGTGACTCAGTGCACAGACATGCACAAGAGATATACAATCAGATCCTGTTCCTCTTAGTCAAATAGGCTGATGATAAGCTGGCCTAAAATGCATCAGAACGCTAAGCTTCATAGGGTCAGATCAATAGCTACAAGCTGATTATCATGTAAAGGAATGTTGACAAAAAAAGAGATCTTTACTACCCAAGAAAAGGATTCCTCCTATTTTTTGTTTGTCTTCTTTCTTAAACACATACTTCAGTCTACAGTTTAAAACCTAGCACAAGAGCTAGAATGTTACTCATTACTAATAATAAACTATCCTACTGTTTTGGGGGAGGGAGGGAGCAGTGACAAACAGTAGTAACTGTGGGAGTTCATGTCGTTGTTCAAATCATCCCTGTCATAAACAATGTGTGTTACACTAAGTTTGGCTTAAAGAAAACACACCACTGGAAAAGAAAAGCTTTAGGCATTGTAAGTTCTTCCAATGATTAGTATCTCAGTAAATATCAAAGACTTTTTGTGCTACTGAGAAGAAAAACTCTTGAATTCTGTTAAAATTAACACTTCTTTCCAAATTTAGAGTTCAATGCTTCTTGTTTACTTGTTGCCTGAAAAGCTTTCCAATGGTTTGTTCAGTTAGTTAACAGAATGAGTTAGTAGATTACAGGAATGACAAAGGATTTAATGATATGAATAAAATAAGGCACATATCCAGTGACTAAGAACAAGTTCAGGTAAAGAGATACTATGTTCACAAAAATTAAAGAAGCCATTTTAGTTTAAATAAAGACATACAAATCACATATGTGAAAAGAACTTACTAACCATTTCTGAAATTAATTATCCAATAAATAAAGTCCAACAATACCGAAAAGATAACTCACATTTAACTCTATTATCCACAGCAAAGTTATGAATAAGAGGTCAAATGTAACAAACAAACAGAAAGTCCTTCTGACATCTGAAATGCCTTTTTTCTCTCTTCCTTCATATGACTCAATTCTGGCCACCAGCTGTGCTGGGTTGATGGAATGGACATCCCGCAAGGAAGGACAGGATTCCACACTGCTGCTGTGAGCATGTTCTGCATCATCTGGCACCCGATTCATCCTTAGTTTGCTTAGAGAAGTCTTCTTCCTGTTTCACCATCACTAGAAGGTTGATCCATGTAGGGAGATTTTCTTAAAAATAAAAACAGCAAAAAAGGACATTCATCACAAAAACTCCACTAAGGAGCTTCATCTTACCATATCATTTTTTTTTTTTTTTAAAACACTAATCTGACAGCTAAGATTATCTGGCAAGTAAATTCCAAAAATGTTTCCTAAATAACACATTTCTGTGGTCTCTTCTTCTCTCAGAGGATTTGGGAAACAGTGATTTAATGTTCAATTATACGGCTGGGAATGAGATGAGAATTGTCTGTATTCAGAAGGCTGCAATCTCCCTTTAGTTGAATTGAAGACTAAACGTGCATAAATAAAAGGCATGATGTTGTGTAATAAGTTACCTAGACTGAGTGAAGTGCTATCCATAGTAAGCTATTTAGAAGAAGTTTTCCACATAAAGTTGGTGTAGAATGGCAATATTGGGTATAAGCACATGCAGCATTGTCACTGCTGAAGAGATCAGAACTCCATTAACATAACTGAATACTGTAGTCATCATTCTTTAGGGTAAATACATGAACATTTGAACTACCAATAACCACAGCTGCTATGGCAGCTTATGCTGCCAGGCTGGTCTCTGTGTGACTCAGTAAAAGCTGAAGGCAATCATATAAAGTCTCTGCTGACTACAGGGCTTTTAAAAATATTGTCAGGCTAGATTTCTTACAAAAGTTGGACAGTTTGATATATTATTCACTATATTAGTCCATAGGCAACTTTTTCTAATTAAAGCTTCAAGGAAGTATTAACAAAGAAAAGCACTAAGTCTTCAAGAAAACAGGCGAAGTTTTATTTATGCAAATACTCAAAGCACAAAGGTGTATTTCCTGCAATATAAGTCACATCAGACAAGCTTCTGTAATGCCTGCAGCATTATTTTCTACAAGTCAAGAACTGAAATTTCATCTCTTCCTGCATGGACTATCTTTCAGAAGTGACAAAACATTCTTTGAGTCCAAGTAACTAGAGTGTTTCAATCTCAAATTGTCCAAACACACAGCAAGCCAAAGCACAAGGGGAAAAGCAGGTGGGGATCTGTAACACACCACCCAGCAAAATACAATACAGCGACATATGGGAGATGGAAAAGTGGGGTGTGGAGTGTCTAGAACGCACATACGACAGCCCAAGGGAAGGCAGAGCAGACAGCACATTTAGTTCAGGCCACGTGCAACTTCCAGGTTGCATGTTCAAATCAGCTCTTCTTGAGCTGTATCAAAAAAACATTGCAGACCCGTACCAAGATGAAAGTCACTTGTCACTCAAGCTTCTGACAGAAGGGAGCCAGTTAGAGGTGAATGAAGTCGATGACTACGGTATTGTGGGATCCATCTCTGAATCAACCTTAGCTCAATACTATTTAGCAGGCTACTGCTACCTTGCAGAGAATTGGTTTTTAGGACTTGCCCACCCTTGGCTTTCCAAAACCAACCCACAGAATACCCCTTTTAATTCTCAGTCATAAATTATAGGATTGGAAAAGCTGACAGGCCCCTAAAGCAGGGCCTAATCTCTTTTCAAAACATTTTAGCAGAGCACACATGATTAGAGAAGTTAAGAAGAGCAAGCATAGGGCAGAGATAGTCAGTTTCATCATTAACAGTAACAGAGGGCAGAGTTGTTATAGCTCCTTCTCTCCTGTTTTAGTATTTTTTCAAATAGATCTTGAGCTGAGCATCTTTATTACATCTCGCAGTCACTCATCTTTATGCGCCTTTGGTGGAAGGAGGTGTCAGAATTTGTACTTACTGGGAGTAGTCATTACACAATCCTAACTAATATATGCTCCCTCCCTCAGTCACATACAAATTAAGAGTTTAAAAACATGATTAGGCAAGCGGTAAAACTTTGAATTAAAGAGAACCCGCTTCTACCTTTAAATACAAAACAAAACCATACTCATTCAATTACAGTATTGAAAGGTAGGCAGTTTTTTTCTTTAAGAACCTGAATGGGGAATTACTTCACATTGAGAATTCTGAATGCCCTGCTTCTTTCTGACTGTACTTTCATGCATTTTCTATGAGAAGCTTATGCTTCCTTACGCTTCCTTCTGCATCTGTTCCAAATACTGGACAGTCAAACTCCTCTCACACATCACATCAATCCTTTAGTTTGATAATAACCACAACTTACTCCAAATATCTGCTCAAAGTAAAGCATACCATTTAATCTACACTGCTACACATGGATATTTCCAATATATTCAAGCAATTATTAAAGTCTGAACTTCACTAGTAACATCAACTTCTTCACTAGTAACATCAACTTCTTCACTAGTAACATCAACTTCTTCACTAGTAACATCAACTTCTTCACTAGTAACATCAACTTCTTCACTAGTAACATCAGACTCGGTTCATACCTACTATAAGCTTACTGGAATGTCAAAATATTTAAGAAAAAATTTCTCCTCCAAGAATCCACATTAGTATATTTATAGTATATTTTCTCCTCGTTCTTTCTAACTCCAAGAAAAATATATATATATATATATTTGCTTAGCAACTGCATACATTCACTTTCACATCGTGCTTGAGTCCACTTTCAAGACACAAAACCCCAGGGCCCAAGAACTGATGTCTCAACCCACTTGCTCTCCCACCATCATAACCACCAACATCATTCTTTACATAGGTGCTTTAAACCAAGTATATAAGTAAAAACTGGTGTTCTCTCCCAGGAGCATTAGCTTGATTCTCTCAACCTGTCTTTTGACAGCCCCAATATAAATCCAGATTAAAAAATATCAAAAGAAGCGAATCCAACTTCTCTGAAAATGAAAGGCCCCATGATTAACTCCAAAGCATACCCAGAGATACTTTGATACCATTCTGTGCTATAAATGAACTAGAAAGCTTTTCCTGACTGTCTCTCTTCTTTTTATGCAAGTCAGAGAACTCATGTTTCATGAAATCAACTTGTCGTGACCTTCTGGAAGCCATTCTATTTCTCCCTTTTCTGCATAGTGTTTATATTCTCTTCACGGTGCACTCATTCTGTCTTTAATCATGATGCATCATTTCTCTGGGAGCATATGAATGTTTCAATACATTTTAAAAATACTTTAGACTAATGGAAAAATAATCTGCTCTTAACAAGTGTTCCTTAGCAAATATGATGGAATATTAAAAGTTACACATTTGGAAAAAATTAATTGGTTGATCTTATAATTTGATCTGCAAATTTAGAAAACCCAAGCACCTCAAGATGCTGTCCCATCTAACAAATCTAGGTATTATCTAAGCAAGAACACCCTTATAAAGTCCTTGAATTTCAATATCATTTTTCTGAAGACTGGTTGACAACCTCCTGTTCATTGACATGAAGAGCACAGACAGATTAAAAAGTTTCATAGAGAATCTCACTGACACGAAGCAGGCATGTAATTACAGAAAACGGAGAGAATAAAAACTACTGGTTGGAAGGGATCTCTGAAAGTCATCTAGTCCAATCTCCTGCTCAAAGCAGGACTAGCACAGACTAGGATTAACACTAGATCAACTGAGACTGTGTTAAACTGAGACTTCAAAACCTCTGACAGTTTCTCTGGATTTACTTGTACCAGTACTGCACTGACCTACAGTTTTCCTGCAGTTTAACCCAAACTTCTCAAACTGCAATTTGCAGGGTTGTCTCTTGTTATGCCACTTGCCACTCTGGAAGAGAATTTGATTTCATTAGTCCCTGCTTTAAGAAAAAATGTTTAGCCACATGTATTGGTTTTCCAGAATCCAAGCACTAAAAAGAAACCACAAAAACAACATAAAATAGACTTACCATGCAAAAAATTTATCTAAAATTATTTTAAAGCTCCCATTTCAGCCTTCCCTGGACTTGAAACATTAGCTAACATCTGCTGGGAGGTCTTACTGACATATTTCCCATGTCCAAGGATCCTCAAAGGCTTCAAGGGTAACTTAAAAACATCTGCCTTTCTCATATATAGAACTTTTATGTTCATGGGAAGTTGCTTAATGAGTGAAACAGCATGCAGTTCATAACACTGCTTACTCCCCAACAAGTTTGAAAAATATTTGATGATGCAGTTTCTCAAATTAAGCCATCTTATTTGCTTTCCTATTAATTACTTTACAGCACATTTGAGAATTTTAAGACTACTTTGCTTTCTTCCTCCACAGATTTTTTTTTAATTCCAGTTAAAGTCCATCCAAACATTTTGCTTTTACCATCTCTAATTTTAAAATAGGAAGGTATAAAATGGTTGCTCAATAAACACAATACAGTACTGGACTTGTTCATTCAAAACTAAAACCTGCTCAGTGATAGACAACAGCAAAATAGCCAAATGAAAGCTGAAATAACAGTAATTAACTTTCAGAAAAGAGATTAAAATAGAAAAGTTATGTCATTTTACTTTATATGTGACATTCTAAGTAACATGCAGGTCACATTATAGCATCAAAAGGCACAAAGAAAGAAATTATTTATGGAGTTAAAACAAACTGCTTTAAATCAAAAACCAACGGGTTGATCTGGTTGTCCTGCCTTTCCAACTGGAAAGCTTCCCAGTCTTTAAACAGATTGCATACTAAAGCATACAGAGGAGCTTGGGTTCTTCTAAAAGTCGAGAACTGGAGAAGTTCCGCTTCACTTTGAGGATGTTCTTACCTATCCTTTAATCCAAAAGAATTATTCATCCAATATGCAAGATGAATACACAAAGCATACTTGAGGATAGCTTGCATGGCACACAAATTATATTTATTCTTACATTTATATCAAGCACATTGTTTCCTCTCAATAAGGAAACCTTGAAACAACTTATCACCAAGGTTTTAAAAGATATGATATCAAGATGGCTAGGTACCAAACAAAAACAAAGCAAGACCTATTAAAATTGCCTTGCATAGAAAGTGAATGGAAATACTTTTCTGTACTTGTGTTAGCAGAGAAAAAAAAACAACTAAGATGAAGTCAAATATTTGCTTTTGCTAATGATTAAATACTAAGTTATTTGGTTTTGCCTTACTCCCAATTATTTCTTTCATGTGGGATTTAAGCATTATTTTCTCTGAAAAATTATGTAATTTAATCTTAAAGTCATGCTATTTACTTAATCAAGAACAGTTTTTGAAAAATATGTAGGTAACTTCAGCATTCTGATGTCCTTGAGCAAGACTTTTCACTAAATAACTATGATCTCACAGCAACCTAGTGAAAGCAACAACAATCACACAGCTCTCACACAGCTGCTACACAGTTATTTTTCTGAAAATAGTCAGAGGCGCAAAAGAGTTCAGAGGATAGTTCACACGCTAAAAGGAGGAGAAAAAAAAAAGAATGAAAGTCAAAGTTTTGGGTCAGTGGGATGTCTGAGAGAAAGGCAATGTCATCATAACCCATCCCTGGAGAATCAGCCTTAGAGATTCTTAAAGTCAAACCAAAGCGCTCCGACCTTGGACTATCTTTTCCCTGAAACTGTGGACCTATTAGCAAACACTATGACACAGAATACAGCATTTCTTGACTATCACTCTAGTTCTTACTGTGTAAGAACTGAGAAAATGGCAAAGATCCTGTAAATTTGGTCTCTTCAATGCCATATTTTTATTCCCATTATCATTTTTACCTCTGGGTTATTTTGCTTAAGAGCGTGTTTCAACTTTTTCTCCTCTTAAGATGAACAAGCATAGCTTTCTGCCTGTATACGAGCATGCTCAAACAAGACATGGGAAATGGGACATGAAATATCAGTCCTTCAGATCTAAAACAAGACAACTTTGAAAATACTCTCCGTGCTGGAATTCACAGGAGCCTTGAAAATATTTTCCAGAAATCAAAAAATGTCCTAAGTAAAGCTTTTGTTTAATCAAGGGTGTGATTTCAAATATGCAATTATAATCGAAGAAAAATATTTTAAAAATACATATAAAAAAGACACAGCATAACACACTCAGAAGCTGCATCTTATAACATCTTACTCAAGGTATTTATCCACTCCAAATTACAAAACTGTAATGTATGCATTTTATTTCTATTACTGGTAAGTCCATGGAACACAAATAATCTCAGTTACTGAACTGATATCATTGAATTTAACTAAATAATAGGTTATTAACATTTTCTAGTCTTGTCAAATACCTGAAACTGCATCAGGATTCTAAGCTAAACATAATCAGCTTCCCACAACCATAACGTATAGTATTTATACTTCATAAATACACATACACACGTGACAGACAGTAGCTGCATGCAATTAAAAAAAAAAAGGCCACTGATTTCCTAACAAAACAGAAAAGGAGGAAGAGTGGGCAAAATGGCAACTGGTATGAGGACAGGGAAAAGACAATCAGAGAAACCTCTGGCTAATCTTGTCTTAACTCATTTTCTTCATAGCTATTTCCTGCTCTTCCGAAGTTGACTTTGTGGCCTACCTAAATTCTAATGATATTTAGTTTGCCCAAGTGCAACTGTAGAACAAATAAACCTACTTTCAAGTATCAATAGCAATTATATTTTTATAACATCAGCATTCACTTAAGAGTTCAGAAGTTTTATATTTAAAGAGACCAAATATCTTACTGATTGTTTGAAATATCAAGCACAATATTGATTAATTGTACAGGACACTCATGGATTTCTCATTTGCTTGTTTGCTCTTTTGCAACAAAATATGCCCAGGGCTGCTAGCCGTAATCTACTCAAGCAAGAAAAACGCTTATTTTGCTAGCACTGAACTGTGGGCCTCTTCGTTTAATGCTTCAGTCATTCTATTCTTAAGTATTTCTTAATGGGTAACTCTCAGAACTCCATCACCTACACAATTATACCACAAAATGGTGGAAAAGCTTTCTCTAGCAAACTTGGTCTCTAGAAATTCTGCAGAGCTTTTAAGAAATATAGTACCTGAGAACTCAAAGCCCACTAAAAAAAGAAATCATATTTTAAATTTTTCAGTCGTTCATATCTTACAGGTCTTTAAAGGGCTTTCAAACCAAAGGAAAACATGAGATGAAAACATCTCAAGAGTGTTACCTCATTTTTTTTTTCTCGTTATAAGGCTTAAATGGCATTGTAAGGAAATAGCTACCCTGCATAAGAAAGAGCAAATTCTCATAAAAACCTGTACATGAATCTTTAGCATAAAAGACTTCTTACACGTCACTTCCAAGTTAGCTCTTCTGTCAGTGCTAGATACAAATTAAATCCTGATCTCCAAAGTGACAGCTTTTAAGGGCTTCGACTGACATCTACCTGATTTTTGCATGAAAGTATAAGGTCACCAAGAGATATTTTTTCAGTTTCAGATACTTGCTGACATTTTCTTTTCTCTCCCCCACCCCAGTTAATTTTGAATCTTATTGCTAACTGAATTTAACCCAGTGAGACAGGTCACATATGAAAGTTCCCATTTTACATGACTTTTAAGCAGATATACTTAAAAAAATTAATCAAAACCACGTTTGCAATTCTTTATACTGTCTCAGCTTGGCTGGCGGAAGCTGATAGTAATCCAAGCAAAACAACTGTTTGGTATTGTCAATTCTGATTTCCATTAGCACTTTGCCAATCTCTTCTGCAAATGCTCTGATAATAACATACTTGCTGACTTGAGTCATTGAACAAAATCCCTTAATCCTGCTTACTAGAAGTGAGGTTTGGCCTTGTAACACATTTCAGTAAATGAAATTATGGAGACACATATTTAATATGTTGGTCTGATGAAGTTTAAAATGGCAAAAGTCTAAATACATTCACCCAAGTAAATGAAAGTATAAAATAATGGTGTAGAGTACATTTCAAAAGATATGCACTGTTTTGAGAACTTTGGAAAATTACAACACCTCATTTTACTCTACATGCACCAAGAATACCCAAGGCATCTCTACTAAACATTTAATAACTCACAAATTTCAGTATTGTTAAAGAAGGTGAAGTGTTTCTTGCCCAAATAACAAGTTTAAAAAGAAAAACAGTCATCCTGAAAAATCATAACATAATATAAACAGATACTTTTAAGTTACTGGTCCATTTTACCCTCAACACTGTCAAAACACCCTATATCTAGCCTATTTAATACAAGGTTGATGAACAGTATCTTTGGAAAACAATTTTATGTAGGAGCTTATAAACAGAAATGAAAGTGAAAGAAAATCATCTCACAAGGCTGTATAGAGCAACCACCCCTCAAAATACAGGCATTTTCAGAACAAAATGACAACACTCATTATCAACCAGTGCTTTTACATCATCCCGTATAATGCAATAAAAGTCAGAGTGGCAAAACATATGTTAAAAAAAAATCTTGTTAACACTGTACAGAAATACTGTGATGACCCTAGTGTTCTGAGCAAACATGATTTGTTTTTAAATTTTTTCTCAAACTCACTATTAATTATGTATCTACTTATGGCCATCTATTAAGAAGGTGATGACTGATTAAAATTCACCATTATGAAAACAGTATTGCCAGACAAACAACATTCATTTACAGATAGCTTTTTCACCAATGAGTAACTTTAAGTGCCAGTACAATCAAACTGCTACTAGGTTAACCATTCAGGCAACTAGCCAGGTTAGTCCAGCCCTAAAGAAACATGCAAAACATTAAATTTCAGCAATTAATAATGCCCTTGTAACTCAGATGAGATATCGAAATCAGGAAGCCTCTCTCCATAATTACTTGAGCTCAGCCTGACAAGGCAATCAAGGCCTAATGAGACATCTCCCTTGGAAGGGAAATAGAGACCTGGATTTGGCAGGGGTACCAGCGAGGCAATCAGGGCGCTGCGCTGCCACGAGAGGATGAGCTTGCTGAGGCCACACCTCAGAAGAGAGAATAAAAAAAACACATAAGTAAGCAAACACATGAATAAACACGCAAACACAGGTGGTGTTTGGTGTTTGTAGGCAGAGATGGATAACTGAACCAAGCGACCCTCCGGCTCCCGAAACCTGCAGCCAAGACGAACCGCCACCTCCCTCCTCCTCCCTGCCAGCCCCACACAGACGGGGGCGGCCGGGCCGCTCGTCCCGCTCCCGCGCTCCTCTGAACCGCACCGAGAAGGGAGGCGAGGCCGCAACGGCCATAACGGCCGCAACGGCGCGCGCTCCCTCGCTCGCCCCCCGCACGTAGGCGCCGCGCGCAGAACCGGGCCCCGCGCGCCGCCACCGGCCCCCCCGCGAAGAAACGCGCTCCCTCCGCCTGCCCCCGCGCTGCCGGGCGGCGGGGACGGG
>VWPW01009200.1:49872-148328 GCA_013389825.1 Crypturellus undulatus
CGCCGCAGGCCCTGCCGCTGCCGGGGAGGGGCGGGGCCGCGGCGGGGGGCGGGGCCAACGCCTCTCGAAGCTCCGCCCCCCGCCCCGCCTCCCTCCCCGCCATGGCGGCTGGCGGCCATGTTCGCTCATATTTATATATGTAAATGTATTTATTTATTCGGATATTGGCGCTTTATTTTAGTCCGAGCCGCCGATTAAGCTGTAGCGTGAGCTGCGGCTGCCTGAGGTAAGGAGTTTCTCTGCCACACGGAGAAAGGAGTGATGGTCTTTAATGACTTCCTGTCGTTGCTCTACTATTGGACAGATGAACGCCGTTCCTTGGGCTGGGCACGCGTGTGGGAGTCAAAAATCACATCAGTTCACCTCCATCTCTATTGGAAGAGTCAGGATATTTCAAGTTAAAAAAAAAAAGAAAAAAGCATGACCCTGCCTTGGCGTGTGCGCTCCAGCAGTAGTTGATTCAGGTGTGAGCACCTCTCGCTTTTAATCTGCAATCAAAACGAGCAGCCAAACTGGTTATGTATCAGTGGCCTTAATTCCACTTCCCGAGTCTTGTTAGGGCTCAGACTCACACAGAGCCCATGTATTTACACAGGCTGGTACAAGAAAACCCAACCATCGTGAGAGCTGTTAGGAAAATGTGACGGAGACCTGAGCCTCAGCCACCTGAGCACCTCAGGAAGCTCCTGCTGCCCTCCAGGAAGCATCGCGCCGCTGTCCTTACCAAGGCCCAGGGCTTATCGATCGCATCGGCTGCAGGGCTGGCCTGCAATTACATGTCCAACTCAGCAGGGCCAAAAACACACGGACTGAGCGTGTGTGACAGGAGGTGTCACACTGCAGTGCCACTACTGCCCCTCTGCAGTAAAGTGAGAGGAGTTCTGCTACCTGGGAGCAAGATGGGTTTGGTCTAATCATGTTTTCTGATTCACCATCGGGAACCATGAATCTTCTGAATCTCTATGGCAGCCTGTGTTTGAATCACCTGTCTCCAAATAGTTTTGATAGAAGTTGTTGGTCTAACGCGTTGTAAAAACAGGAACGGCTGCCCTCTGCTACTGCATGGATTGAAATAAAGTGTGGTTTACATGTAAACAACAAGATCAGAAGCATTGTTGGTGAAAACAGATGAAAAAACACTGTAAATCAGGCCTCAAGAGGGCTTATCAACCAATAAAAAACAATAAAAATGCCTGCTTTTGGAAAATATAACCAAGCTAAATAAATACAAACCAGCTAAAGCCCATGCAGGTTGTGTGTAACCATAATATCATAAGTGGATCAGAATGCCAGATTTGTAGTTATGCTAGATAGAGTACCAAAAGAATAGCAAAAGGAAAAAAAAATGCTGAAAAATGTAGAAGCAATATAAGGTAGCAGTGAGATCAACAGAGAAAGTTTCTTCTTTAAACTATTTGTATCACCAAGTACAACTTGTCTCTGTATCCTCAGGTCTCTTATGTTGACAGCTCTCAGTATTCGTAGGAGACACTGTAGCTACAGAGGAGTGGAGAGCTTGAGAGAGGGGTGATTGCCTTTAAGAGGAAGAAACAAGGCAACTACAGAAGTAGAAGGTGAAAAAGGGGGTCCTAGATCAGAGGGATTAGAGATTAAAAACATGAGACTCTTTGTGCTAAGATAATGTGTTAGAATCTCTTCTTCCTCGTAGGCTGCTTCTCTCCTCTAGTACTAACTATCAAACTATTTCCTTATGGAATTTCTGTGCGGGGAGGGGAAAAAAAGCAAACAAACAAACAAAAAGCAGTGTTTCTCCTGCCCTTGTGAGTCCATAGAGGAAATCCTGATGAGTGAAAGACTGTTTCATGCCCTCCCGCATGCAGTCAAAGACATTATTACTTCTTGCATTGTTCAAGAAAACTTTTAGAAATGACTACCTAAAATCCTTCATAATTAAAATGCTGCTTAGGACAATATACCAAGGTTATGTAAAGTAGCCAGAAATTCTGGAAGTAAAAATATCTGTGGTCTTGTTGGTGTGTCCCATGCTGTATTATTCCAATGAGTCTTAATTTCAAATCACTTTATTGAGCTTAATTCGGAGAGCTGATAATCAACTTTAGCTCTTGGATAAGAAATGGAGATCTCTGTGGATTTAGGCTCAGTAACCACTCAGATATCTTTAGACAGATTAAATTATTTTGAAGTTGTCTCTGAAAGTCCTTCTTTAGGATCAGATTTAACCTAATCGTCTTGTGATTGACGTGCTAGCAGTGCTCGCATTTTGGACATATGAGCTGAGCGCAGGATAATGGACTGGTTTTCCCAGGCTGTGCAGGGAGATTTTCTAGCATTAGGTGGATTTGAGTCTAGTGAGGAATAGGCAGCATTAGTTTATGCAAGGATTTTGCAGTTTCTGTCAGAGGGTCATGTCTCTCCTTCCTGATGCTGAAATTTGAATGTGAGCAGCAGAATTTTGTGTGCAGGTAAAGGAGCACCTGCTTCTCCTTCAAAAGAAGGGGAGCAGGTTGCTCTCAGGTGCCAGACAGCATTCCACTGGAATTGCCTCCTTGGGCCATGCTCACGTGTTGCTCTTGCAGGGCGTTAGAGAAAGAGTGTCTGTAATCTTCTGGAGCAAGAGAAATGCAAAGAAAAGCACAGGATCGGGACTCAATTTAATTCAGTCCTACAGAAAATAATATTCTTTATTTCAATGAAGTGATTCAATACAAGTAGATGAAGAGCACAGCATAGGAACTGTAAGCTTACCCTGTGATAAGGTGGCGACTAAGCTGAAACTGAGAGCCAATCTCTATCCACCTGCCAGGCATTTCAATAAAATGCCCTCTTTTCTAAATCTGTTGTATGCTGACACAACGTTATTAGTGCCAGTGATAATTGCTGCTTAATATTCAGTGCAGTAGCCGAGCAGCCCTGCGCAGGGTTTTCGTGACCATGCAGTATCTGAAAAGCTAACATGCCACTTTCACAAGAGCTTTTCTTCATGCCATGAAATTAGATACCACCTACTTAGTTTTGTTGTCTCAAATGCTGAAAGTCCCCATATTTCTAATACACGAGTCAAACTTTATAACTCCACGGTCTAAAGAGAACCTCTGCTTCCCTGGAAGACAAACAAACCAAACATCCCACTCTCTCCGATGTTAATGGGAGCTTTATTTGACTGACGCCCACGGCAGTGTACTTGTCAGCTCTGCAACAGCAGTTTCCTTATCTGAGCTCTTGCCTATCATCAAAATGAGACAAAACCCATTTTAGCATAAGAGTTTATTCACGTAGGGAACAAGAATGAAATGCTTGTACTTTAGTTTTAAACAAAAGAACACTTTGAATTTCTGCTAGCTTTTGGGAAGGCTTTGAGTAGACAGAGTGCTACAGGGTGATTTCACAGCTTTTTTTTTTTTTCCTTTTTAGTAATGTACACTCATATTTTGACTTTCTCCAAACTCTACAGTATCTTTCTCATGACTATGAAATTATGAAATTTTCTATTAATTTTCACATGTTGACTTTGTCCTGTTTCTGTACATGACTTCTTCAGATTTTGCTTCCTTCCTCATTACTATTGAGTTTCTCTGTCCTAGTAAAAGTTGTCTCACCCAAACTTTCATGGAAACTTTTGAGAGTAATATAAGTTAACACTTTCAAGATTTTATTTTTATTTTGCTTCTTTTTTTTTGCTAGAATCTGATTATAGGTGGGAATAATCTTAAAAACTGCTCACCTGTAGCTATCAAAACTATCCTGCTATCTTTATCCAGAAGCTTCTGTATGCTTTCTGTATGCTACTCTGTACACACCAATAGTTAACTCTTCTTTAACTATGTTTTGGACCATAAACTGCACTAAGTTTTCTATTCTGGATCTGTTTTATTCTGGTTTGTCTGGTTTTCTATTTTTTGTGGTTTTAATTGTCCATTAATTGCATCCAAATGATTTCCTTTTCGCATAGAAACACCTCAGTTACAAAATCTCTGAAACAGGCACAAATGCATACAGGACCAAACAAACAGCTTCGTGAAGCTAAAAAAGGAAGACTTATTTTTTCTCATTCTTGTGATGAGACTTCCCAAAACTGGAACATTTGCATGAAAAACAGGAACTAGCATAAAATCAGAAAAGCAAGCAAACAAAAAGGCCTGAGGCTGTAAGTATGAATATTCAATATATTCACATATTCAATATATTTTGCTAAAAGAGGAAATATTTCCACATTACTGTACAGAAGCTATCGTGCAAGCAAGACAATTTTTGTAATCAGATCTGATGCTACCCAAGAATTGTTTATAGAGCTAATTCTTCAATGCCTAGGACAGCAAACTAGGGAGGTAATCAGAAGTACAGCTGCAGCCTTCAGTAAACACCTTTACATTTATTATCAGTATGACGTATTCGTGACCTTTGTAAGAGCAGAGATAGTCAGCACCTCACTGCAAATGATCAATACCTCTGGATTTTAGTCTTAGATGTTTCCAATATACTATACATAGGAACTGTTTCCTAGCAAGTACTTTGGGTCCAGATTAAGTTTTGGCAATATTCCCTGAAGGTAGATGAAATAAAGAGTGAGTTGGTCCCTCTAGTCCTTGTCTCATACCTGCTCTTCCTTTATTTTGCTGTAAGGATATTCTCATAGGAACAACACTGGTGGCTAATACATTGTTCCTCTTTGAATGACAGATATTTTCCGAACAAAACATTTGTGGCCGAGTGAATAAATGGAAAAGAAAGCACTAAATCATGCAAATAAAACAGGAGAGAAGCAGAATTATGCAGTTGGCATGGAAATCTGGAAAATTCATTTGACTAAGTCTTTTACTTTA
Source organism: Crypturellus undulatus (assembly GCA_013389825.1). Lineage (NCBI taxonomy): Eukaryota > Metazoa > Chordata > Aves > Tinamiformes > Tinamidae > Crypturellus > Crypturellus undulatus. The sequence goes on from VWPW01009200.1 coordinate 54,675, forward strand.
TTTTTCCTCCATGCTAAAGCATGTGACCCCATAAGTAATATCAGACTGCAAAATACCTGCACTCCTTTCTCACAGAGCAATATACAGAAGTAGAGTCATTCTTTTGGCTGCAGAAACAACTTTTTAATTATCCCTAATCAGATTTAATTAAGCTTGTATATTCTTTTGACTCATCCCTGTGTGAAAGAAATGGTCACATACTAATTTCCATCTTTACTCCTTTCCATCTCCTTTAGCGCATGAGAGTTTCTCTCATGCATTCCTTCCCATGCGTTTCATGAAATTCCTGTGCCCTTCGGTATTTGTCTTCTAAGATAATATATACTGGATGGAGGTGGGTACAGAGCATACTGGGGACACTTGCAAGAATCACAGGGAAGATCTCCCCACCTGAGCCAAAACCTGGTGATCTCTGACCAGCAATCAGTGCAACCAGGACTCTAGCCTATTCCATGGCAAACTGTCCCATCCTGCGCACAAACTGAGGGGAGAAATGCTTTTCTCTTCGTCGCTTTTCTGGTGAGAGCAGAGTAGCCATCAGGCGTGGGGTCAGGTCTGTTGCATGAGGAGGGTCAGGTGAGGATGGAGCAGCAGGTCCCTCTCCTGGCAAGGGAAAATGCTCCCTCCCTGGAATTAGACAAAAAAAAAAAAAAAGAGGTTTTTATGAAGCCTCATGTCACAACTCGTCACCCGACCCTGACCTCAGATTTTTCTTCCACAAATCCTGTCCTTCCTTCCCTGCAGTTGTGCAGCTGCAGCAGTGCTGTCATGAGCAATGTAGACAACCCCCTCTTCTGGACAACCGAATTTCTGCACTTACTTTTTTTTTTTCAAGTAAATTTCCCATTTCAGTTTTTCCCCAGGAAAAGTAAGTATGAGGAGATATGTCTCTAGTCACTGGAAGAGACAATGAGACATTAACTTGCAAGAAAATGAAACCTCACTCATCAAATAAACATACCCTGAAAAGGAGGAGAGTCAAAAATTCATATAGCACAAGCAAAAAAAAAACAACACTAGAGGCTGGCAGAAGGCCTTTCTGTCAGCATTTGTTCATCTAACAACTGAGCACTTGGCTCTCACTCTCTTCTTGTTCTTTAGCATTCAGCCTAATGCTTCTGAAGCACTGTACCTAAAATGAAAAAAGAAATCTCTACAAGCATGCTTAAAAAAATAGTATATGACAGTGCAACTGTATTTGAATTACCTCTTATAGAGACTTTTAAAAGAAAAAAAAATTCTTTTTTTTTTTTCCAGAAGGGTTTCCTCCCTTCCGAAAGATAACACACTCTAGGGGAAACTGCTTCTTATGTGAGCATCCTTTTTATCATGAAAGGTATTTTTGTCATTTATGTCTCGATGAACTGTAACTTTCAGAAAGTATGGCAGGATATAAGTTTGTAAGCATTACAGGCATTAAAGATTATTAAAGGATTAAAGGATGTTTTTAATTAGCAATATATATGCATGACATGCATTGTGTTTCATAATATTCTGAGCCAATGTAGATTAATTCAGAAAAGAGAATTGTCCAGGCGTGCATAGTGAGCGTTAGCTTTCTTTATACACATCCTAGGGAAAAATACTTCAGATGTAAGAGTAGGGCCCAACCTTAGTCCCTCTTTTGCTGAGGCTGTGTTCCACTCTAATTTAAATGCAATCAGTGACACAGCAAGTTTAAATATAATAGGTATTTTTATATTTTGAACATATTTTGTTCAATCTTATGCTGATATATTTTGATAGTAATATCCATGAGACAGTACCGTTTATATAGATGTTAAGTGCATGAGAAAATACAAGTTAAAGCAAAGACAACCAGTGTTGATCAGCTTAAAAAAGAAATCTACCATTAGATTTAGAAAACTAAACTTTTCTAGGATTAGGCAAATTTTGGTAGTAGTGGTTTTTTTGTACTAAGAATTTTTAAAGCAGATCCTAAAAAAAGTTGCTTAAAATTACTGTAAATATAAATTGTTAAAGTTTAAGAAACTCAATGTCAAATCAATTATTTCAGTTACAAAACTATGTGCTGGATATAGTTGCTTAAAAAGAGAGACAGAGAGAGCTATTCGAAAGCTGCCCTGAACTTTAGCCCTCGCTACAGAAAGGGGGGAGGAAATCCTCAGGTTTGCAATACAAGTGTCTAGAACAACCTTCTGTTTCGGCAGGAAATCCCTTCCGTATATCCAAGGAGGAGCGTAGTGCAGGCAGCTGCAGGCTGCAACAGCTGTCACGGAGCTGGTACAAGATGAATTTGATTTCTGGGATTTATTTTGCTGGATAGTCCAGTTAGGTTACGCAGCCAGTTCCCTTTCCAGCGCACATGAGGAACTCTTGAATCGGCATCTCATGGCACCGAGCCCGCAAAACCGTGCTCCCTGCAGGGAAGGCTTTGATTTTGTACTTGCTTCTTATTAATTAAAGTCAGTGCTGCCAGGATTGCGACTTCGCTTGCACAAGCCTCATTTCCTCAGGAATACCTCGTCGAACTTTTCCTTGCAAGTCATGCCCTGAGCAGCGTTACGTCTTGCCGCACCCCAGGAAGCCAGCAGAGAGCTGGTCAGTGCGTCGGTCTTAGTTCAAGGGATGATGGAAAACGAGTCCTTCCTGATGTCTAAAATAGGGCCATGCCGTAATTACAATGCAGTCCCAAGTGCATTCACTTTACACATTGTTGCTTCCTTGCTGGAAAATATTTTCTTGTTCTTTTTCTTTGATTGCACACGCAGGAGAGAACCTTGCATTTGACTAAGTAATGATCATTCGTCTTGAAGCTGGCATCTGTTGCCGCGCAATGGTGTTTACAGGTTAAACCTTTCCCACACAGGGCAACAACTCTGCCAAAAGCTGCTATCTGATCGCATGAGGCTGCAGCCATCCTGGGCACTCGCTCCACGTTAGCACTAGACTCTTTGGGAGTCTTAGGATGCACTGACCAGAGGAGGAACGTGAAGTGGAATTCATCCCATGCTACCTACAGATCTTGGGAGATTTTGGAAACCACCTACACCTCTGTTTTGTTAATCACTGTGTTAGCAGGGAACACTTCTAGGGCCTTGTACAGGAAGATAGGATTTAAAACCACTCTGTTTAAGCATAAAGGTGTAGCCAAATTTATTGTGCTTGTGGATTATGGCCAGATTTTAGGGGGTCTGGAACAGGAGTTCCTAGAGGTGTTTTGTATAAGGAGGGACACCTAGTAAGTGAGGCATCAGATGAAGAGCTAAGTAAGTGAAATGCAGGTCAAGAAGATTAATGCAAAAAGGCATTGGACAAATTCATGGACAGTAGGTCCATACGCAAACAGTAAAGGGACTTGAGGAGGATGTATGTTCTAATATCCCCAACCCCATAATTGCAAATGCTGCAAAAATTCAGGGGAAAGTGAAGCACAGAAATCATTCTTCCTAAAAAAAGTCTCTTCTGTTAACCACCATTGGAGACCATAGTAGGCTACAGGGACCATGGCTCCAACCCACGAGGTCCTGTTCTGCATTCTTAGCTGCCAGCTGTGTGAGACAGCTCAGGCAGAGGTTCAGAAACTGTAATTTGTACTAGCAATAAAGAAAAGGTCCTGATTTTCTGTATATATGTGGTCTCTTCAGAGTGAAAGATCTGTTGCCTTTCCCTGCCTTGTGTTTACAGATGACAAGTACATGGGATTTGGGTTTTGACCCATTGAAACTACACCAGATTTCCACTAGCCTGCAGATATCTTACATTACCCTTGGAGAAGAGAAGAAGGAAAAAAGGGATCCAGGATACATACTAGATGCTCATATATTTTCACGGGGATATAATGCATGTCTTCCATTGTCTCTTGCCCCCAAGGCAGATGTGGTGTGAACAGCAGGAATGGACACCTTGCACAGGGATAGAGAGCAGCTGGGATTCAGTCCCTTTTGTTTGGAAATCTGCTTCAGATATGGAAAGCACAAATCCAACTTGGGACCTTCATAATGAAGAGAGCAGTGCTGCAATAGCTGAGCACCTCTACAGGCAGGCATGCGGGGCCAAGTTGTGACTGAAGAGTGCACTGATGTCTGAACACCTCCATCAGCAAATGCATTGCCTGTAAAATCTAATTCTTAAAATATTAAATAAATTGATTTCTCCCATTCAAAACATGAGCACAGAGCTCTTAGGGATACAGTCAGAAACGGTGGGCTGTATCTGGAGTTACTGGGAGCAGGGTTACGGCCATAAGGTCTTTCTCCAACAAATGTTTGTTTTCACAGTATTATCTGCCTGAGCATCTATGAAGAAGAACTAGGGTCAGCTTGTTTGTTTTTTTATCACTCTTTGGAATGGAATCCTAGATTTTTTAGCATCATGCAGGGAATAGAAACAGTTCTGCTTTGGTTAAAGCTAGTGTTTGCTTTTAGAAAGAAATTTTGAAAGAGGGAAATAGTAACAAACACTGAAATGGAAGGATGTATCAAGGCCAAAGTAAGCTTACTTAATGTCTCTGTGGCTTAAACCATAAATATAAACAAAACCCTTTCTATTCCTAATTTTTTCAGAGATAACTTATGAGACATTTAGGAATAATTAGAGAAGTATTTTAATTTCTCGAGCTTTTGGAGATGTAAGAACTAGTCCCCTAATGTATTCTGAATTACATTAGTTAATTCTGAAAGCCAAAGAGAACAGCTCACTCAGCAAAAACTCAGTTTGGTGCTGTCACTTTTGGAAGGTGAATCAGACGGCCTCAGGTGTTTGGCAGCACACTGTGAAGGGGAGGTGGTACCTAGGAAAGTACAAGGTTCCAAATACAGAAAACAAGATGAGTGTCCAAGTTTGCTGCTGCTCTCATAGCAAGATATTAAACTAATACCTAGAAGACCAACTTGCTGACTTTTGGCCTGCATGCAGATCTCCCAGGTGTCTTACTGAGTGAGTTACCATTGGGATTATTCTGACATTGAATACGAAGGCAGAGCGACATCACAGCAACCTGCACCCTAGACTGAGAAGGGTAACAGATGCAGCTGGGAGACTGCTTAAGGATGGCAAGGTTGGAGAGAAGCAAATCTGTGGGAGGGAAATGATGCTGTGGGTAAATAGAAAAGTACATGGAAATGCATGTTGATTTAATAGATACCTTATTAGAGAGGAACTCAGCTAAGGAAGCATGTTTTATCAGTAAGGTACCATACAAAAAGGCAATCAGAAAATGAATGTTTAAAAGCAGACCAATCTATTACTCTATTAGTAACACCTACTATCAAAGCAAAATAAGCCAAGCAAGCTGCGTGTAGACAGAATTATGGCAATGTTTTTATAAAGATTGTTCTGCTTACAACTTAGGAAAAAAAAAGCAATAATGACTTGAAAAATACTTGTTTTAACTGAAAAAAATACTGTTTATTGGGCACTAGCATACAGTTACGGTAAGCCTGAACTTTTCACATCCCATTCACGAGTGATGGAACAGGATAGAAAGCTGATGTTTCACTTGCGGCTTGGTCCTATTCTATTGTATTTTATTATAATTGCTCTGGTTTGAGAGTGAAATTACTGATGAAGTGGCGCATGATTCCCATGTCAACATAAAACCTCTACAAACAGGGGTTTGGTCTCTAAAGTACACACATCACAACACATATCCTATCATTTACATCTGACAAGACATATCCAGTGTTTTGGTTGGCCATCAACTGCAAGACAATAGCCAAGTTTCCAAAAGCCTCACTTTCCAAACTCCAAATGAGACTTCAAAAGCCATAGAAATGCAATACAGGATTATGAAGTCCTATACATACAATATCAAATCTTTCTAGAAGGAAAAACTGTGGGAGCAATTATTGTTATGCTAACTTTGACATAGTTTCAGGAAATTGCTTGTGATTTCTCATGGAGGCTTTAAAAATCTTTTCCATCTGTTCTTTTTGCTGGTTATTTTAAGGTGCATTTATAGTAAAACATCCACAATAAATTGTGGCCACAATATATAGATAATGTTCTAAATATGCATGTCTCTCCAAAAGCTGTATTTAAAGTAATATGAATACTGACTCCCCTGAAGAAATATCCAAAGGACTGAGATTGACTGAAGGCTCCAGTCAATAGTCTGGGAACCAAGAAAAGGAAAATTCACTTGGTCAATAGTCTCAGAAAATGGAGCATGGTCTTCCTGTATCTCAAAGTCTGGGAAAGAACTGAGCTTTCTTTCACAGGGGCATATTTCAGCAAAATGTAATCCAATCCACAGCAATGTCTATCCCCAGAAAACTGATCATCTATCCTCCAAATATTAGGAGACAGCACATCCTGTGGTAAGTACAGTACAGTTATTACAGGTTAGTTATTAGCTAGCCAACATGCTGACACTATGCAAAACACTCTCACTGCATTAAGTCTTCAACTGTGGACCAGTGAAGGATATGCATTCCTTGTGCTTACTTGGATGTCTAACAGATCAGGCACGCCAGACATTTTCTTCAGCTGCTTTTCAGGACCAAAATGCTTATAATATTTTTATGTAAGTGAAACAGTTGTGCAAATACTCACAAATTTAGGCTAGAGCCTTGAAAAAGTCTACTAAGTCAACTTTCCAAGACAAAGATAACAACTATTAGATTGTTCCTTGAATTATAATGACATCTTTTGTAGTATATTTTGCCCCACTACATTCAACAAATCCTCATAATAGTAGTTTTACACAACAGAAATTCAAGCATAAGATGTTATTTCTCTTATTTAAAACACAATTTAGTTCAGGACTAAGTAATTATCATTTTTATGCACATATCACCTGAAGTTCTTTAAGTAATTTACAAACATTAACCTAATAAGTTTTTGAAAGTTTACTTCATTTTCTTCACTTGCAGAATGGGATAATAAACAGTTCCTGAAAAATATTCTTCATTTTCTTGTGAATGTGGCAATGATAATGAATATAAATGATGTCTTGCTTTTGCAAGTCCTGAACTTTAATGTTCTGACCACTTAGATCAACTAGAGCATTTGTCTTACTTTTACAGTAACTAAATGTATAGGATCATGGCTAGCAGCATTTTGACTTACTTTTGTCGTATCAACAATGCCATAAATGCTTGTTCTGACTTTAAAATTAACATAAAAAAGGAATGCTGAATTGTTGTTTCCAAAAGTGTCATTGTCATTGATCCTGAGAAAATTCTCTTTTCTCTTTTTTTTCTCTTTTTTTTTTTTTTTGGCAGGGGTGTGTTCAATCCAAGTCTTTCAAAAAAGGAAAAGAACAGTATTCTAGTTTATACAGAACTCTGTGAAAAAAAAGCTGACATATGGACGTTATAAAGATGCATGGATAACATTCTACTTCTATGCAACACCACATTCATGAATTCCAACCATAGGTCAAGACCTCAAAAATATGTTTAGGGAAGGAAAGGCAGGTTGACACCAACCTCCATTGCACTATGGAGGATAAGCATTGCTCCAGCTGCCTGAATGACTAAAATCAAGGCAATCACAAAATATAATTAAAATATAATTGGAAGTTGGCTGGATCCTGAAAAAATAATGTTCTAGTTTCTCATGGTTTGTTATTTTACAGGGACATTTATACAAATGAAAAGTAGCACTCCCAGCCCTTACTCAGGACTAATGTCTTCAAGGATGTGTCCTGCTACCCAGTTCCATGACAGTGGGTTAGTCTCTCAGCCTCAGCTTCTTCTTATCCTCTGTCATCTCCAAATACAGAGGTCAAGCAAATTGTTATTTTTCTTTCTGGACACCAGATGCAAATCTAGGCATGTTGCCATGTTCATGTATCCTTGAACAGAAATAATGAGAGATCTTCTGGGAAGAGCAAGAAGGGAGTTCAAAGGGCAGATAGCCTTCCAGTTGCATTTATGTTATGTTATACAGGGCTCTGTACCCTCACCAGAACTAAAAACAAACAAACAAACAAATTGACAAGTTTAGCAAGGCAGAACTATGGAACTATCATCAAAGAACGATGAATTGTAATTACTGCATTAATTGCTGAAGGAATGTCAGGAGGCATCTTATTTGGCAGTAATCACAACATAGGAGTAGCATCAAGTAGGTCAGAGAGTGATCTGTCTTTCCCTGAAAGCATGTGAGGAGCACCCAGGCTCCGCAAATAGCTCTTGAGCTTGAGTTTGCTCCACCCCATTTAACTGTAAATAAATATTAGACCAAGAATGACAGGATAAGAGAGGAAAGGTTTATTTGTTCCTGTGTGGGCTGCCAGGAAAAGCAGACATTTTTCTTTATGTGTTGTGAGAGGAGCCCCATGGGACCAGATAAGGACAAGAGACGGCTGCTACCAGTCTCTGAAGAAATGCAATGTCAGAATGTGGTCAGTAAAGCGCTGCTGATCTGAATTGCCTATTGCTGAAACTGATAGTGATAAAACTACTTTTCCTGAATAACACAGGAAGCAAAATAAGACCTATTTCTTTCTGCACCAGCCTGGGCATTTGTTCATTGTCTGCCCAGATCATGGTGAAAGCAAAATGGAAGGTGTACTTGAAAAATAAGTAGACCGAGTTCAGTGTGTTTATGCATGTCCTACTCCTCATTTGTCAATCTGGGGCACCTATTGGGGTGGCTGGTAGAGATTAGGGACATGGTGAAATCTGTGGGTGCCAAAAGGAGTGAAACTGATGGATTTTCATGTGACTATGATTGCTGTCACAGAAGGCTGGAAACATCTCCACATATGTAACTCTGGTATCCACAATCCATTTTGCCTGAGATGGAGCTGTGCCGTAGCACAAGCCTGGCTGGGCAGGGAGATGGAACATTGAACATGGATCTGCAGATGAATAAGTCCTTGACTTGGGATAGTAACCATAAAGAGTCCAGTGACAGGCACAGAGGCCAGTGCTCAGTCACATGGAGGATTTGGCAGAAATCTGGTAGTGACTTTTAAAAGTGCTAGTGGTTCCTAGAGGGACGCAGAAGCAGTGAAGCATCCATCATGATAGCAGTGCCAGCTTTGATAGTGATTTGGAAGAGCTCTTTGATCCCCACATTGCTGATCCCTCCAAGCTTCCCACTGCACCAAAAGGATTAGTTCTGAAGTCCACCAGGCCCATACCTCTGTTGGCATTTTGCTGGCTGAGTTGCCCCAAAGGGCCTTAGAAATGAATTGTGCCCACAGGACACAAGGACTGTTCCAATTTGCAGCAACTTGGTCTCCAGTATGACACCCTTCACAACCATAAAAGTAAATCTTTCATGATTTTCAACCAAATAACCAAATAATACCATCATCTTTGATTTCATTTTTCCCAGTAATACTGAGGTTGCAATAATACTAATAAGGTAGGGTTTTTTGTTGTTGTTGTTGTTTGTTTGTGTTTGTGTTTTTTTTTCCTTCCTGGAAGATCTGCTGATCTACACAGCTGGACTACATCAACCAAAACACACACTCACACACACAAATCCACAAGCACTATGTATTCCACATTACAAGCAGACCAAATGACTACTGCAGCATGCAGTGCAGCACTTGCTTTGTTTCTATTTTAAGAGCTCTGAGTAAGTAATACTGAGCAGGGTTTGCTGGTGTACATGTGTTTGGAAAGCAACTATTGGGAAACTGAATCTGTCTTAGTGATTATTCTCATTTACTAACAGACCACTCAGCTGTGCTTCAAGCAGCAAGTATGATTACAGAGATCCATTTAACTTACTGTAAAAAAGAGATGTATATCTGCACTGAAGCTAAAATAATGTTTACAAAAATGACACATCAGATTATTTGCTCTTCCTTGCTTGCAAAATTTTGATTGATGCATCAAACTCTGAATGAACATCCTGTCTGAATGGTGCAGTTTTGTTTTGTTGGTGTTTTGTGGTCACATGAACAGTTGAAGCAAGATGGGGTTTTCAAGAAATTTTCCGAGAGATGCCTACCCCATGAGTAGAGCACAGCGTTGCTACACTGCATGGCCTGCTGCCTGTCTCTGGATGGGTTCATCCATCATAAATATGTAAGCAAGGCAGACCTGCAAGAACAGTTTTATATCTGTCTAATCCCTGAACCCTTCACTATTTGCCTGAGCTCATCAACTCCCATCGCAGTTCCATAAAAGGATTTTGAAGCAGGACAAAGTTTCAGGTCAGGACCCTCAAAGAGGATCAAGAACACAAGCCACTGTATTTAGGCAGCTGAGGTCTGTAGTATCAGTTGTTCTTGACTGTTGTATGGTCAAATTATGGGTTTCACAGGACCACCACTAACTAAATGGAGCAAGCCCACGGCTGTTTACAGTCCCAAGGAGCTTATTTTTGGCCTTCCTGGCCCAAGTTAAAGAATGTTTGTTCCTAACATAAGTAACTTGATCAAAGAATGCCCACTGGCGATGAGTAGCTAGGTCTAAATCCTTCCAAGACTGATTCTTTGTGTCATATCTTCTCTGGTGATGAAGATTCTGATTTACCTAATTTCTAGCAGCTTCTTTTCTAGCAGATCTTCTGTGCTTTAAATCCCTAAAGAAATGTTGGCAGGACTCAGATCTAATAGAACTGAACTTTGATAAGAAGCTTCACTTTGTTCTGTCTCTAAATCCTGTCCAGGTCTTCACTGCTGAAGCTTTTAAGCCAGTTCTCCAGATCCAGTTCTCTATGCCCTTTCATCTTAAGAGCTGTATGTTGTTCACTGCTGGTTTGGCTGATATCTTGAATGTGTTATGTCTTAGCATTTGAGGACAGAAATCTGAGTTTTCTTATTTTGTCAAGAAACCTGTGAGTGAAAAACAACTATCACACTTGAAATTCATTAGTACTCTTTTTAGGTTTGTCCCTGCTGAAAAGAACATCATAGTTTTGTATATTAAAGTAATTAAATACCAATATATTTCTTTTTTTATTTTGAGGTATAAGATAAAGAACCTCAAATCATTTCATTCTGGAGAATTTATGTAAACAACTGATTAAGTCAGTGACTGCAAACACAGGAAACATTGCAGTGAGAAAAACAGGAATTTTCCTTTAGCATTCCAAATACAGACTTAGAGTTTATGTGTCTTAATTATATGCTTGTAATTTCCATGAAGTTTAATTAACCAGCCACTTGCAAACATTAACCCTTTCTAGATGGACTGGGCCTCAGCCAATCTTTCCTGTGGAGGAAACCAGAACAAAATGCCATGATGTGGATGTAGGGTCTTGTTACAATGATTATGCATAAAATAAATGTATTTGTTTTTCAGTGGTCAAAGTGGGTTTTGAAACACTATAATTACTTGTGGCTGAAAAACATTTCTGAAAGGATGTTTGGTCACGAAGGGAGGCTATGTGTTCACATTGTTCTTATGGGTTGTATGTACTGTAGAGTGTGCAGCATAACCTCTTCCTTTGCATATTATATTTTTTCAAGCATAAAATACATTAATATTTCTCATTTTCCTATAACCTAAAATATTAAACATTGCTGTGAATGACTTAGCCATTTTCTTGTTAAATGGCATAGAATGGAAAATTTTTATGTTTTCTACAAGAAATGTAACTCGGTAATGAAAGATGGTATTATAGAATCAGCATAAGAGCGCTAATTTAACATCATTAAACTAATAAGAATCATTCTGATACTCTGTAAAGCCTTGTACAATGGAAATATTTTGTATAATGAAATATGGGAATAATAAAGTTCTTCAACAGACTTATAGAGTAAAATCTGTGAAACAGATCCACTAAAATGTCCTGTGTTTTCGCTAGACAGCAATGGCTTAAGAAGTTGCTCACTCAGATATAGATAAAAAAATCGCTTTACCAAACAAGATTTTTTTTTCTGAAATGACTCACCAGACAGAGGGGAATTTTGAAGGATGGGGTGGGAAGACAGAGTTTTTATTAAATTTTGGCAGATGTAAGCCATGAAACTGCGCATCTTCAGAAATAATTTCTACCATCAGAATTATTTGTTTTAATTAAACCAGAAATTCCATTATCTTGGAGTCACCAATATGAATAGTAAGGACAAGAATCTATAGCAAATTGAGGCATAAACTGAATGGAGACTTCAGAATCACTGAAGTAAAATTCAGTAGATAAGCACAGCTAAAATGAAAATCCTGAAGGAATAAATACAATAAAATAATTGACTAAGCATCATTAGCTTTTCTTTTAAACCCTGTCTTATATAGATCCTTGTAGTATATACACGGGACTGACTATTAGGCTTTGTGATCTTCTGTGATCCTTTTCTAAGGATGTGATTGTTCAGCTTCCATGAAATTAGATTTCAAGACAATGATCTGACAAAATAGAATTCTAAACTGGAATTCTAAAAGGGAATCCAAGAGTTTGAAGATTTGTACAGTCTTCTAACCAGTGGCATTATGTACAGCGCTTATGTGTGTTATGTGTCATGCAGTGAACTTGCCATGTTTTCATTGCTGCCAGAAAGGACTTCCTTTATTCAAAGTGTTCTCATAATAACTAAAACCCTGTAATTTGAAAAAACAAGTACTGCCACTGCAAAGCATTCGAGAAGCCAAGTATGATATTCAAATTCAAAAGCATACCAGTACCACCGAGGAAAGGAACTGCCAGCCAAGAAAGTAGAAAGTAGAAAAATTAGGAATTAGAATCATCAGGAGTGAAAAGACCATGTGACACCATGTATAGCTGGACATGTACTTAAATTCGGGCCCCTCTTCCATTTGATGATCACAGGAACAACCTACATCCATTTCTTATGAAGAAACTGAGAAAAAAAAGAAGACCCCCAAGAACCAAAGATGCCCTGAGCACCTCAGAGGTCTCTTGGCTGAAGGACTAGAAAGCTGCATGTGATTTTGCATGGATGCATAGATGCATAGCTGAGCCTGTGAGACTCACCCAGTTGCACAAGGAGAGGCCTCCCAAGGCAGGGGACTGCATAAGACACTGCTGCTGTGTCAGGAGTAGGAGCACACAAGGACTTGTAACAGGTCGGTGGGGTTTTTTTTCCGAACCTTGGCTCATAAAAATGTAGGAGCAGGAGATGATGTAGAGATTGNGCACTGCTGCTGTGTCAGGGGCAGGAGCACACGAGGACTTGTAACAGGTCGGTAGGAGCAGGAGATGATGTAGAGATTGCGCGGGATGGAATTAAGAATCCCATGTGATATTTAAGGGAATTTGAGAGACGGCTGCTTGTGGACCAGCCTTTATGCAGGCCTTCTGTCAGACACTGAGTCAGCTGCCAAGGGTCCTTGTTATGCATTTAGACAGGAACTCAAAACCCAACTCACGCACCTACTCAGAAATATGGAAAGCTTCATTTGACTCTTAACTCTAGGCACTTAATGAACTACTTTTTCTTAGAGTTTAACACAGAACTTCATTGTAGGAGCAGAAAAGGTGAAGACAAAAAAACCCTTCCAGTGATACCAGAGCAGTGAAGATTACAGCTGACTGAACTGCTCAACAGCTATCCTGCTGCCAACTGCTTCCTACCATGTTTGTGATCCCATCCTGAGAAGCCCAATTCTGGTGGACATACGGCTTTGAAGTCTTCTTTTTTGACCTGGTTTCACTGCTTTGGGGTGAGAAGTTCTCCACAGACCGTATAGACCTGCCACTGCTAAGCCTTCCCACTAAAGGGTTCCCCACTGGCTGCTATTTTTCACCAGGGCTGCCCGTTTTGCCTACTGAGTGTGTTTGCAGAAGACTGGCTCGCGTGCAGTGACTCTCTAGCCGTGCCAGCCGGGGTGGACCTCACAGCAGCCTATTTCAGTGACTGACTCGTTTAAAGAGGCTACAGTGACTTGCAGGATCCACACAGAGTCCTTGCCACATAATAAATAAAGGCTTCCTAAACAGAGTCTCCTCCTTTTGAAAAAAAAAAAAAATAAAACTTCCTTGTCCAGCATTTCTGTAGTCTAAGGCTACAGCTTCTAATTAGGACCATCCAGTCCGGGCATGTCATGCACAGCAGAGATGCCTATGGTTTTCCCCACAGGGATATAAATGTCCACATTTCCCCACCTTTAAGAATTCAGCTGTTTTTAACTGAAAAGTCCTAAAATATGGTAGCACTGGGACATGAATTCGATATGTGTAGAGCCACCTTTCCCCTCAGCTCTACGCAGGCTCCTCCAGGAGGTGGCCAGGCCTCAGCAGGACGCAGAGGCATTGACAACTGCCCGGGCTCCTCGAGAGGAGCTGCTCTGCCTCCCCTCAGGCCACCTGGCAGTCCCTTGCAAGGCCAAGGAGATCAGTTAAGCCTTAAGTCAGTGGTTCTGGAAGAAAATAACATGTGGGTGTTAGTTGCAAAGGTTTTGGTTTGATTTTTAAAGAGATTTTGAATAATTAACCAAAAAAAACCCAAAGATATATTTTTGGGAAGACTTATATGCACACACACAAAGGCACACAGGTTGTTTCCCATGAAAACAAGGTATATTCAGCATAAGTTTGGCTTTATTTTCTGAGCCTTTTTCCTACATAATAATCTTAAAGAAAGGCCTGAAGGTAAAATTACTTCATGGTAAAGGAAGGGGAAAGGGGAGAGCGATGCAAGTCTTGGGCAACTGTCTGAGGTACAGGAATTGCTCCAGTGAAGCCAAGGAGGTCTGAAGACTGTAGAAGATCTAGCATCCCAATTTATTGTGCTTGGTGAAAGCAACATAGGGAACAAGGAATTCAGAGGATCCATTACCTTGCTTTGCTAAATATGTAACCACAGAAAATGGCTATATAGATAATTTTATTGGAAGAAAAGAGCAGCAATTACACATTACACATTAAAATGAAGAGAAAAAAAAAGTTAGCCTTTAATGTAAATCTTGATTTTATGAGCTTTAGTCGTAAATGCAGACACTCTAATGATTACTATGATTTTCCTTTTGGGAGGTGAAGGAAGGGGGTTGTATGTATTTAGAGAATTTCAAGATTAATTTTAGAAATACTTATTGTCTTAGTGACCAGTGTGACTGCCTCTTTGGTGTGTTTTTTGTTTTGGTAGAAGCTAAAAATAATTTAATTGGTTTGTGTAAGCAAGAAATGTTTGGCTTTTCTTCTGTGCTGCCATGTGGCATAGTCTGGGATGTGGGTTTTTAATGGCCCAAGTAGTTTGTGCTTTGTCCCCGCAGTATCATCAACACCACATGCTCCAGTGTACCCTTATGTTTGTACAAGAAGATGAAACCTCTGGTCACTGTAGCCCTTCTTTTAATATCCCTTCCACCTGTCGGACCACAGTCAAAGTTAGATGATGCAGCTTTCTAGTGTTGCCTACTGCTTCAGTAGTAAGCTATGTTTAAAAGCAACGTGGGATCAAACCCAGCCAGGGTGTGCTTAGTCCTTTTACCAGTCACAAAGCTATATGCTGCGGGACTTCCACATTAGGTAGGAAAAATAGGCTTGTGGGGATCACCGACCCTTTATGAAGGGTCTGTGAGGAGATGGGCTGTGTGAAGAAGTGATTTTTCCCCATACCAGCTAATGACTCTAGAACTGAAGAGATAAAAGTATCTTAGATCACTTTGATGCTTCTGTGAGTTTCTCTTTTATTAATACATCAATACTTCTCCCCCTGGATGTCAGAGATCTCATCTTCATATATCAAAAAAAAAAAAAAAAAAAGAAAAGAATGTGGATAGTGGACAGGGCTCCCAGTGTCTGAGCTTTAGTAGATTTATTAACAAAAGGAACTGCATGACCTTGTTGCTGAGTTATTGTTCATTCCAAATAATGACACTGAGAAATTGAATAAGAGTTACTGGCTTACACTACTGTCCGTAAATCTTTTAATTTATTGTAGCAGCAATTGTAACGATATATTTGGCACTACAGGTCTCTAATCAGCTAATCTCTTGGACGCAGGAGGGAAGAAAGGCAGGGAGAGGGAGGAAAGAGGAAAGATCACTCACCCTGTAGTCATATATTACCTGATATTTTAATTCTATTTAGTATGAGTCAGCTTGTATATCAAAGTTTGGAGGGCAAGGCAGGATGTGTCTCAGACCGGAATATATGAAACAGTTTTGTAGACTCTTATACAGTGTCACTGGCTTGTGGGTGCTAGCTGTTTATATTGACTGATCAGTCTAGTGCTTTCATGTTTTGGTTTCTAATATTCTGTCTTCCCATGGGTTTTATTCATCCAGCCTTGTTTGAGAAACAGCTTTCAGTTCTTTTCTTTCAGTGCTCCTAGGATGACCTGGCAGAGCCAGTTGTGCTACTAGATCTACTAAAGTAATGGCCTCACGTATCAGGGCAGAGTAAAAAATCATCCCTTTAAAAAAAAAAAAAAAGGCAAAGCTAATGATTTATTGTCAAAAATCTTGCTTTAGCTGTATTATCTATAGATATTCTGGACAATTTGCATCAGCATTTCTGAGCAAGGACTGTTTAGGAAGATGAGTATGAAACCTTCCTTTGTATTGCTGCAACATCCCTCCCGCTCTATCTTTCAGTAAAACTTTCCCTGCAGAAAGGGATCTGTGACTCTTCAAAGACCCTACGTCTGATGCAGTTCAAGGTTCACAGCTCCTGCTGCTCACAAGCTTCCACCGTGTCCAAACCAGTGGACAGTAAGGCTTTTATTATAGCCACTCCCACCACGTAAAACCTACTCATCCTAATGATGATTCTAATGTCAAAATCCTTTTGCATTTTTCACTTACAACTTAAAAAGCTCTATGAATGTTCTTCTAAGGAACATTTTAAACTACATTCCATTGTTTTATATGCTATGTGCAAATGTGCAATTTGCTTATTGGTTTCTGGTAAAAAACAAAAAAATCTTTACTATGTGTTCTTACATGGTGACATTTTTGAGGAGATACTTAAGCAAGTCATCACCAGTCTCTTTTTCCTTAAATGAAAAT
Organism: Crypturellus undulatus; assembly: GCA_013389825.1. Taxonomy (NCBI): domain Eukaryota; kingdom Metazoa; phylum Chordata; class Aves; order Tinamiformes; family Tinamidae; genus Crypturellus; species Crypturellus undulatus. Next base: position 71,459 of record VWPW01009200.1, read on the forward strand.
GGTAGTTATGTCAAATGAACAATAGAAAAAACAGTCCAGTCTCTGTTTTTCATGCACAGAATGATGTGTAGATACTCACAGTGCAAGGAAGATTTTGCCTTCCTCTTTGTCTATGACCACCGTTTGTCTCCACCAAAGAGGTGCAGCTATGAAGCTCCACCTCAACAGCATAATCAGGTTGCCTGTCCTGAGGAATAAAACCATGGATATCTGATGAACTATCCCATTGGCATCTTATCATTTTAGTGCACCTTGAAAGCTGATCTAAAAACATTCATAATTCAGCCACACATTTTTCATAAATCAGTCATTCAACAACAGCCATGCTGAATTTTCTCTGTGCTTATCCTAAGTTTTGCAGTTTTGCTCTATTTTCTTTGGGTGTGTGTACAGTAACTACCAGCATACTCAGAGCTGGAAAGGTACTGGATAGCTAGAGGAAACACGAATCTATCAAGATAAGATATGAAGTATAGATCTGACTCAGGAACCAAACTTATGAGTGAACATTAAAATGTGGCTATGAAACGGGGTATAAAAGCCACCATAACCAACTGATTAATGTCCCTAAAGGATGAAAATCATGATAATTACATGTTAGTATGGTCTTTACAGCCATAGGAAATTTGTGGTAAAGAACAAACTGAAAAGCCAGCACAAAAATACTCTCAGCATTTCCAAATAAGTGCCAGATTTTGACAAGAACATAAAGGAATAGTTTTTTTCAAACCTGTTTTTCACCTATTTTGGTGTCCTAATGCAGAGGAAAGCCAAAAGCCATAGCTGATAATTATGGGAGAGCATATTAGCTACAATATCTCCCTGTCCCAAGAGGAGAGGGGAACAGATGTTGAGCTGCAACTAAAGACCAGATGGCCATTACCACCAGCACCAGTGCAGCCCAGTGCCAGCCCGTGCTAGGCCTGTTGAAGCGGTTCGGAAGGACTCAGGTGCAGCAGAGGGAGGTGACCACGTCTATTCTACAGCCCTGGAAGCTTTGGCTGTGGAGGGAACTTGGTCTTTGTATTGTTCTAAAACCTTGAACCATCCTCTAAAGGTTTTGAAGTCAGCTCACTCGGGGGTTTTAAACAGCAAGGAGAGGACGTATCTCTCCTAAGGTGTTACATAGTGTTCCCTAAGTTCTCTATAACCTTCCAGCTATGGCATGGTTTCAAGAGAGGAAATAGAAGACGGGAGGGAAGAGTTTTGCTAATTACTAAATACACCGGGCATTTTTAGTGGGGCACTGCTGCTTGTTTGGGGTACTATCTTTGACTGTTTGTCTAGAGGGCAGTTGTTTTCATAAACTTGGACCAAAGACTTGGGCCACATTACTGATTGCTTCCTTAAAACTCCCAACTTCAAGCCAGTCCAGTTTCTCTGACAATCGTGAGGAAAAGATCAAATTCCAAAGTAGAAGGGCAGACAGAAAGATAATGTCTTTCTCAGGATGAAATGACAGAACACATGCACATATTTCCACCACATTAGTTCTCTAGAAACATGCAGCTGGGAGAGTGCCAAGCAACAGGGCAAGTGCAGGAAAGGGGAAAATAACCATAGCCGGAGCAGGAGGTGGTAAAGGGTGACCATCACTTTCTGTATGTCCTGATAGACCTGACTTTCTGTCTCCAAAAGGAGCTGTTGTAGTCAGCAGGGAAACTCCTTAAATTAACAGGAATTTTAGCAGATGGGCAGTCACGTTCATCAGCAATCTGGGGTGCTTCCTGTAACAGATTAGGCCACTTGCATTGGACCTGCCTCCCTTCGGCTCTTTGGGTTAGGAGTTGATGCCTTATGACACTCCTCGCAGTGTTTTGTTTATGTTTGAAGCCAGAGGCGTGAGGAACGTGACCAATGGCCCAAGGGATTCCCTGGGCTGCAGCCACAGCAGCAACCATTTGTTTTCTTTTGACAGCCTGTGGAGGCCCTGAAGGCAGCTCAAATCCACCAGTTTACTACAGGCTATAAACCACAACCCGTCTCTAATGTTTTAGAACATATACCTGATGGGAATACAAACTTTGGAGGCCTTAGTTCTGCTCTTTGAATTGTCTCTTACATTTCACTTTTTTTTTTTTTTTTTTTTTTTTTTAACCCCAGGATTTGCCTGCGGCAGCTTGCTTGGACTTTGGCAAAAAGCAGTAGTGGTAGCCTCAGTCCCAGTCTTTTTTGTCGACAGCTGCAGAAAGAGGTTTTCAGAGGCATTCAAGAAACTGCAGTACCACAAAGGGTCTGCAGAAAATACTTTATCTCTTAAGACTAGTGTCATGGCTGTGAACTACATTGTATAGAGAGGATATTTCACTCCCAAACTTCTCTATGATATTACTGTTTTCCAGTTCAAAAGCAACTTCCTAAAAAGCAGAGATACATGGAATTTAAGTGGCTTTGAATCCTTCCACATCTGGTATCTGATCTCTCAGTTTCTGTGAAAGATGGGGAGCTTCCTGTAGGCTTCCTGGTGGATAGCCGTCTCCTCCAAACTCTGTAGATCAACCCTTGGGTGAACAGCTGTTTCCCAGGTCTACCCAAGGCTCTACCCAGCCTAGACAGGCAGGCTGGAAGAACTGTTATTGTACAGACCTGGAAAGCAGTGACAGGGAAGGTGTCTTTTCAATGTAATTTACACAGCAGAAAGCTGACCCCCCACTTCAATGGTAGTGCATCATTCCTGCTGCTTTAAAGAGACAAAGACTCTTGCACAATGGCTGAAGGGGTATGAGAAGATCTAAAATGATATATGATGCAAGGAAACAAGAGATACAATGTGAAATAGCCCTTCCAGAGAGTATAAGCCTGGAGTTCAGGAGATGAGGAGAAAAAGACAGACACTTTCTGCTCAGGACTTTATCATAAACAGGTAGTTCTGAAAATCCTTCTGTAGCAACACACAGCTGAAAACACAATATTATTTCTAGAAACCACCCATGGCCTCAGTGCTGAAAGATGCAGAGGGGCCTCAGTATGAGGAACATCAAGTTCTCATGTTCCAGTCTGCGGTTTCCTTGCACCTTTCCATTTTGGCTTAAGTTTGCAAAGTCTCTCTCAATTTTTAATATTTAAATATTAGCTGATGAACCAAGAATATTCTCAGGAAAGTGAGTAGCTGCAATTCCAATAGACTTAGCTGGGAGGGGGGAAAGTAATGTCGTTGTATAGCTCAGGGCAAATGGGGCAGTAAACTAACTACATGAGCCAGGAAATCCAATTTTGCCTTATTCAGAGAATAGGTCTTACTTATTGCTTCAGACTATGAAGATGTTGGTTAAAACTAGGTGATTCATGTTGATTCACTACATTAAAAAAAAAAAAAGGAGAGAGAAAAAAAGCCTCTCTGACCAAATTCTTTAGTGGGCAGGAGAGCCTTTGTTGAAAACAAAACAAAAAACACAACACACATACATATTCACACACGCTTAAAAGTTACTGTTTTTTCCCTGGAAAATGTGGTTTCTCTAATTGAGGGTTGTAAAAAAGAAAAAGCCTTTTCAAGCATCCCACTCGATTAGTCATTTCAGGGTGGGTCAGTCTTATCATGTCACGTGATGTCCAGTAATGGTGATGCAATAAAACAGATGCTGCCCAAATTTCATGCCATCAATCAGCAGCAAAACTATTCAGATTAAACCACCATCCTTTTCTAGAAATTCCAAAACATCCCATTTCCTTGGGACACTGTTTTTAATAGTCTTGTCTTCCCAAACTGTCTGGTGAGGAATTAAATATATGCTGATTTCTTCAACAGCACATGACAAGAGTAAGGCTCAGACTACCGGGAACCTACCTAAGCTGAAACTCTTCCTTACAGAGGGTCATTACACCTTCTGGGAAGAAGAGGTAGGAAAAATAAGATTTCCACATATTGATTACTACTGATTGATTTCAATTTAGAATTGAAAGAAGGATGATGACAAAGCATTATTAATTCTGTTTCTATTTTGCACATTTCTCATCTAATATCTGAATTCATAGAAAGGAGAGGTAATGAACTGGACTGACAAAGTTATTAGTTAATTTATTTAAATGCATTTTATTTAAATATTGTCATGATGAAGAGTATGACTTCAAGGAACTAATTTAAAGCAGCTCTTACCCAATAAATGAAAGACCAATAAAAATGTTACACCGCTTTTTTTTTGCCACAGAGTGAAATAATGTTAGCAATATATGAAGAAAACACCAGGACACAATCAGAATGACTAACACCAAGCACAGCAGTTCCTGTAAATCAAACTTTATGAATAAGTCAGAAGATATGATTTTTATGGTGGATCTGGTTTTACTTGAAAAAAAGTGGCAGTATTTCTGCTGGAGGATGAAGTCTTCATGTTATTTATGATTGAAACTTTTATCCGTTCTCCAGGTGCCAACAACATAGCTACAGCAACACTATCATCTTCCTTTAAACAAACACTTTATTGAGATATGTGTTTGTCTGAACTGTGGAAGAGTTTTCTATCTTATAATTAAGGTTCTCTAAAAACTTCTGAAGTTTCTTTGGATATCTAAGTAGGCTCTAACAGGAACGAAAAATGCTCCAATTGCACTTCTAAAATTTGTACATATGCATTTTACAGCTAAAGAAATAGTTTCCAAGAAAATTTTTTTAGTGTAATTAATGTCATAAGAAGAAAAGACATGATGGTAGTCGTCATGAAGCAAGCACAATCATGTGAAGAAGACATTACTGCTCTTGGCCCCAAATGATCCATGTAGACATGTCTCTATTAACCCTAGAAGTTTGCTCAACAGCCATAAGGCATGCACAGCCTAGAAATCAAGTGAGCTAAACACAGAGCCCTGCCATAACTGAATTATTCCAGGTCTTGTGCTCTCTGCTATTGTAAACTTCATATTTTTTTCTGTAAGCAGTTATGGTGACCCAGGAAGGCTGAGGTGCCAGAAGCTTATGGCAAGACACTTCTCTCTGTCCTGCAGCATGTGATGATGCAAGCAAGTAGTTTGTGGGAAACAATCCAGGAATACAAAACATTTGGAAGGATCTCCAACTGCCAGCTCAGAAGGATATCATGGGAATTAGACTGGAAAAGGCCTGGGGTAAAAAGCAGCAGTGGCTAATGAGGGAAAAACTTGGAAAAGTTGCAATTGGGGCAATATAGTGTTTGACCTGAGTAAGTGAGAGAGACTTCTGGCAGGTTTTCAGTACAGGAGTAGTTAAGGAAACCTAATTTGCAATAGTCCAAAAGTGAGGTTTGTTTAAGGACTGAGAGCTGGTAAAGGAAACCAGAATGAAACCATTGCGTTTAGTGGAATGACACCTTTCCAAAGTAGTCAAGTTTTTCCAGAAACAAATGTTCAAAAAAGCCTCAGCAACGCTCGCAGAAGACCTACAAAATTACCATTTGTGAATTTTAATGCAGGTGATACTTATTCTTGCCCTTTGCTTGGAAATACTTGGCCAGCTGTTGGGTTTCCTGTTCAGTCCTTTCTCTACTGCCACGATTGAGAGCAGCTGACACGTGAAGGCTGAGTGTCTGATATAGCCATAGCCTCAAGGTGCTGAGAGAGGCATGCCTGGGCTCATACCTAGGAAAGGGCTGGCAGTATTGGTCTCCCTTGGCCATACTTCAAAATGGAAAAGCCCTTCAGTCTCTGCACCATGTACAGTCAGATCTTCCCTAAAGCAGGACATCCTCTGTCCCCAAACTGCATGGTGCGTGAGGTCCTAGCAGGGCACATCACACCAGTGAAGCAAAGAGCAGCACTGGCCAAAGGAAGCTGCTTGGCTGAGCTGGGACTGTGGGCATACAAACAGGACGCAAGTGACTTTTGGGAGAGAAAGAGCAGTAACTGAGAGCTGTCAAGTGAAGTTTGAGCGAAAATGGAAATATAAAGGTCTTTCCCTCAAAAATAAGAACTTCAAAACAAATACTTAAATACTCCCTACAAAAGAAATTGAAGTAACTTATCATAGTCAGCAGTGAATATGCAATGTGAGTGTGTGAAGCTTAAAGGCACCATATTATTGTAGACCACAGTTTTTACCAGAAAAAGCAAAGATATGCAATGGAGTGATATTTAATTTCAAGAAGGAACACATTTTATGAACTTTTTTTTATTTACTTGTTTACATTTTGTTTGAGAGAAGCAATTTTGCCTCATTACACGGTAATGCCTTGTACATTTACCCAGGTGAATTTATTAGCTAAATACAGAACAAAAAAGACCTCATTCTGCCTGAAGAGACATTAGTATGAGATTTGCAAAGTGGAGCAGTTTTACAAATGCGCTTGTTGTAGTGAAGCACATTGTAGCAGCATGCTACATGCTTAATCAATGGCCTCTATATATGCTACCTATTAATATGAGCTTCCTGATTAAAATAATATATTGCATGAAATGAAGGAATAATACTGGAATAATTTATTTTTAAATGTTTCTGTGTCAAAATGATTAAACTCTTTGATTGGAAATTGATGATATGGTGTGTGAAATCAGCAATGACAGTATCCATTCTACTTGTTTCTCTATGATACTTAATAATCTTTTTGACATCCCTGTCTTCAATGTTATGCGTGCAAAGAACATTTTGGAGGAGTCCTGGAATCAAGAAACATTTTGTTAGATAATTTGGCAAAAAAAATAGGACTGCAAGAAAAAGAACTGCTTTTCCAGGCTTATAAATAGCCAGTGTTAACAGGTCTCTAATCTTGCACAAATCTGTCACTTGACAATGTAGTCATAAAATAGAGAACTAAACATTTGCATTCTAGTGTTTCCATTCTTAATAACTGAAACTCCTTGCCAAGCATAAGGAAACTTAAATTCCAAAGATGCACTGATGCTGTGTCAAAGAAGAATCAATCATTTTCCAATAGACGATGTCCAGGAACAATGACTGCCAGAATCTCAGTAGGAGGCTCTGAAGGCATATTTTGTATAACAGAAGGCAGAATCAAACTCATTTTATATAGTTCTTCAGCATGATTAGATTTTCCAGTGTCTGGTACTTGCTCAGAAGCAATCATGGCTGTCTCATCTTCCTTTCCATATTTCCAGTGTTGTGTCTTTCATTACCCATTCTCATTTGCAAGGTTTGTCAGTTGCTGATGTTTATCATTTTTTGTATGTGGCAAATGTGACCTTTTGTATATGACAGTGACATTTTTGTGGATTAAATTACCCATCTATGATTTCTGTGTGCTGGACTCGTAGAGTCCTTCAGGTAGGAAGGGACCATGAGAAGCCTTTAGCCCAAACTCCAGTTTAAAGACGGATTGGTGCTGAATTCAGGCTGGTAGTATCTTGAAAACCTCCAAGGATGGCTCCTTCTTCTCAATAACCTCCCCGGCCCTTTCGGGAGACTGCTCAGTCTGGCCCTGTACCAGGTGCCATGTCAACTTGATTTTGCCATTGGACTTGAGCTGGGTGTTTCCACAGAAGCAAGTGTTAGAGCGCAATGTGCTGTGAGAGAAATATTCAAAGACTTCCTTTACCTTTGAGTCACGCTTTCTCCTGATTTCACATCATTGTTCCAGTTAGTTGCCCAATGAAAGGATGTCTCGTGGAGGGTTAGCAAAGACCTGCAGATTCTCCCTGTTGACCTAAGGAATTATTTTTTTAGAAAGAGCAGACTACCGAAGGGTGCTAATGCACAATAGTCACGATTGCAGCACACCACATATGAATCCTGTGTAGGAGAATTCACGGAGCCAGAAATAAATACAACTTCTATCATTTCTCTGCTAAAATTGATTTCTGCTTCTGTTTCCCCCTCTTAGAGCTGTGGACTTGGATGGACAAAGGAGGAAACCTTCCCTTCCCAGAATTTTAACCAAGCTGGACAAACTTCTGGGATACAGCTTGAGTGGGTGACACTGGTGGGAAAGATAATCAGTGCTAGGTTGAATGCTTCACTTCACTGAGTCAGACATTGCTCAGTTAATGTTATGTCCAGTATTTGCAAGATCCCAGCACAACCCTTGTGGCTTTCCCCATTGGTTTATTTCATTGGATATCAGTTCCTGGTAAGGCCAAAGTGGAAACAGGAGAAGATAGGCACAGCAAGAACAGTAGCAAATCGTATGAGTGGAAACTGAGCAGGAGCTCTATTACAAAATAAAGCAAAGAAGTATAAGCTAGCCATGAATAAATTTAATCTGGAAAGTAGGTGTCTAGCTATTGGAAGAGTGAGATCTTGCAATATCCTTCTAATAGGAGCAGCAGGAAGCAAAAGAATGTGACTAAGATGGAGCAATCTGTATTTGTAAAATAGGCAAAAGGACTAATTGTAATAGCAGGGACCTGGCCCTGATGTTCCAAGAAATGTATTTCTGATCCCTAGAAAAGGTGAGTTTAGAAAGTTGCTCATTCTTGTAGCTTAAAACAGGCATATTTTTCCATATTCTAGAGGTCTCTTGTAACAGGCGCCTTTAATGTGAATGAGTGAGGAAAGAACGCTTCAAATAAAGAGTACTTAAACACAACAAAGAGTCAGCCCACTCTGCATTTTTGCTTTTTTAATTTGGCTTGTGGTTAATGAAGCCCTGGGAACATTCTCCTTGCCCAATTAAGCATCAGTTCTGACAAAATGTTTGAAGAGTTATGCTTTCGGGTTTCTTTGGGGTTTTCTTACAATAAAAAAGAAAGAAAACCTTTTCAAAGCAGATGTGCTTCTTCTGTTTACTACTGAGTAAACACATCTTGAATTTTGGGAGTTTAGGGTTTGTTTTTTTCTTGATCTATTTGTGCCACAACAGCCACTAGCATCTAAAATGCATCTGTTGCTTTCATTTTGGCTCATGCATACGAATAAAATACACAAATCTAAATGTTAAAAATATGACTGCCAGAGAACTTGCCCGCTCCTTTCTTATTGCGAGCCATGGCCTACCTCAAGTTGCACCACAACAGCCTCCCCTATTTCTGTACAATCAACCAATAAAACCTTCTTGATGTCTTGCTGGTCTTCCACTGAGAACTGGCCTTTTGCAACCACTGAGCTAGAGCTCAGTGATACTTTACTTCCTGTGAGGAATTTAATCTAATTCTGATTTTAAATACCCATCCGGATAGTTCATCTATAGCATTCTCCCTGGGCATGGCCCACCACAGCTACCTTACTGTCTTTGTAGTTGTCAAGACAATTTGATTTCCTCCTGTAACAGTCTTCGTAACAAAGCAAAAGTTCACAAATAAGAGAGGAAAACATTGTCCAGATGAAATGAATATCCCATAAGAGAAAATATTCTAGAAAACCATACTCAAAGCAGTCATCTATGTCTGCTGTCAAAGCAAAGGGATGTATCATGTAGGGTTTCACCACAGTTTAATTGGAGTCTGGTACTATGCAACAATTTCATTAATGACCTGATGATAGAATAAAGTATTGTGTTAAATTTGCAGATGATGCCAGGTTGGGAAGAAGGACAAGGTTAGAATTCAAAGTGATTTTGTCACATTGGAGATCTCTTGTGGAAACAAAACCAAAAACCTTTCAACGGGAGCAATTATGAGGTTCGCAGACGCTGAGGAATAGCAACTTCTTCGGCAACTTGTCAGTAGGAAAGGAACTACAAGCAGAACATGAGTCAACAATTTTATAGTGCTGCTCAACAATTTTGTAGCGCTGCTACAGGAAAGTAAGAACTGGGTTGTATAACAAGACAAAAACCTTTAAGACACACAGATGGAAAAATCTAATCATTCAATTACAACATAGCCTCGTCTGGAGCTCTGTGTCTAGCTGAGGGTACTATACATTATGGAGGACATAACTGTTTGGAAAGAACCCAGAGAAGAAGACGGAGCAAGATCAAAAACCTAGAAAATATAGTCTATGAAGAAAAAATGAATTGACTCACTTTTAGCCAGGAGAAGGGAAGTCTTAGTGGGACTTCAATTTTCTCAAAATATGAAACACTGATGCAGTGGAGAATGGAATAATCTTTTCTCTCTGTGCATAGAGCAAGATAAATGACTCTGGGGTAAAGAAGAGCAAAGACACCACTATCAGCAAGGTAAGCCGTGCATGGAATAGGCTATCTGAGTGAGTAAATGCAGGGTAAGATTCAAAATTTTCGTAAATGGATGAAGGTTCAAAGCTATTTTAAAAGTGAGCCCATACCACTTTGAAGAAACTAAAGCTTCACAGTATTCCTTCACTGCCTGGAAATGTTTGGACAGTTTTTCTGTGGGGAGATGAAGCTGCACACCATCATCTGAAAGATGTTGCCAAAAAAAAAAAGTTTAACGCTTACGATCAAATGGCAACAATGAGAAGTTATGTTAGTGCCTGGTTTACTCTTCCCGCAACACTGCAAAATACCCAGGAAAGCATTTATTCTACATATCTTAAAATGCTATATATGCCCCTTAAGACAGGGAGAGAATAACAATGGAAGAGATTTGGAGTATAGTTCAGGGAGTTTCATGTCTCAAGACACATGCAGAATAGGAAAGCTTCCTCAAAAGAGCCTGGAATTAAGCAGAAATCAGGTTTGCCGGTAATCTTAGGGGCTGTCATCAAGCACAGCATGGATAGGAAGGCTTTGATATGCTTGAGCCCCTTGCAGATCCCACTCAGGCATGTCCTGACAACTGAGCCAGCCACAATGTTATAAGGGAAAATACAGGATCTGAAACAGCCAGTGGATCCTGTGGCTGTCTAATAAGAGATCACAGTGCGTAGCTAGAGCCAGTCCTGGTGTTGCTTCAAGGACAGGAGAGCTGCTGACTTGAAAGCCCTGTTTGGTGGGTCCATCCTGCAGTGTGAAAGGACAGAGACACGGTCCTTTCCTTTAACTCTGAAGAACTCCAACTACAAATCTTCTGAGATGTGTTTTAATATGTATTGAGACACCATCTCTGAGCGAAAGCACGTATGCATTAATATGTAACAGTGCTTCTGGTGAAGCAGTATTTGATAATGCCTTGCGATGGAAGGCAAATGTCTAAAAACTCAGAGGAGTTGATATAAGACATAACACTAGATTTGCTCTGTAATAGCTTTTGGTTAAATGTTATTCTCTTGCTGCAAATATCTTGTGTTGTTTTAGAGTGTTTTGGTGGTTTCATGCTCATGAAATGTTTCACTGAGAACTGGAATTGTGACTGAAATTGATACAAACATTTACTTACCTAAACTAGTAACCGTGAAGCCTAAGCTCTGTAATACCTTGTGATGAGCCCTGAACAGACAGAACCCAACCTGAGCTTCAACAAACATTTGTGCTAAGATACAGCAACACAGAAGGGTGGGCTTCATCCACAGAATTGTACTATTCCAGGATCTTGCTAGTCCATTACACCACAGTGGACTACTACAAAACAGATAAAATAAATGTTCTCTATCACTACCTACTGCCAATTTTATTCTCAGCAGAACCAATGAACAAAAACCTGCGCGGGAAGGTAATAGTGAAGCTGTCAAGACAGTAAATACCTAACAGCTTTGTAGAGCTGCATAAGCAGGATTTTGAATAAGAGTTTGGGGTTGAAAAGGCATACAAAGCCCTGGAATACCTTCATAGAAGCCAGACGGGACATGAGACAAAGGAAATGTCAAGTGGGAAAACAGTAAGCAAAGGGGGTCAAATATAAAACACTGAGGTGGCAACATCCTCGTGTTTAGTAAGCCAATGTAGGAAGAAATTAAGAGGTCTCTTTAAAGGGACTGCTTTAATTTTTGAGATAAAGAAATGCATAGAGGATGGGAAAACTTGTTCATTTCTTAGACTTATCTTATTCGTTGACAAATTCAGGAAGATTTTGTTGTTTGTATAGCCATTGTTTCAATGATCAACACCTTCTATATTTGAGTGTTGAGATTTTCCATCTGTTTGATGATCAGCAGGGTGAGGTTAAGTCTGTCTTTCAGCTCCGTAACTCATGGTATCTCCTAGACCTTAACGTGACAATGTTTTCTTTTCCAACTGCTTTCTTCAGAGAAGTGAAAACAGAAAAAAATAAAGCATTCTTTGTAGTGTCAGAAATTAGTTTAATGAGCTTACAGTTGCTAATATAAGAAAACCTTATTTCACAAATTTTTGTGATCAGAAATATGAGACTGTGTGAATAATTATTATTCTCCATTTGCCCTAGCTTACACTGTTGCAGTCAGAACTTGGAAATTGAGAACATTCTCATGTAGTAAATGACATTTACTATTGACTTTATTTTCCTAACTTCAGGCTGTGTTGCCAGTTGATTTCATCAGTTTGAGTAGTTTGAGTGTCAGGTCAACAACAAACAAAAGAATTATGGTGTCAAGTGTATAGTTTTCCAGATATGTTTGGCATAATTCTATTTCATGTAACTTTTTGAACTTGCTGCACTGCCATTTTCTTGGGAGGTTCTTTACATGTGAAAGACAAGATGTCCTTTTTTTAAAACTGAAAAAAAAAAGCTTTACAAGGAATATGATCTTACGTTTACAAATGAGTTACTAAAGCAGAGGCAACTCACCTAATTTGCAATGGTAGTTTAAACGGGAAGCCAAGAGGAGTCTAGTTCCACTAGGTTTCTGAGGTCCCAAATTTTTATTTAAGTTCCTAAACATCCTTTGAATTCAATAGAAAATTATCTGCCTGAATACTTGCATTTAATCTGGTCTTTTGATTTTTTGGTCAAAGCTCCAGACTTTTTTTCAATCACATTCTAGATATTGAAAAGACTTCTAAAATACAGTTTGAAATTGATGTGTAAAACATCTGCTGATAGCCTGTTGGCAATCATTTGGATACTGGTAACAAAACCCTTGGTCACAATCTCAGTTAAAACAAGCCCCGTCCCTTGAGCAATGTAAATGAACTGCTTTAAACAAAGAAACATATCTCTGGGGAAGAATTTCAGTGCTTGTCTTGTATATGCTGTTTTGCTCAGTAGCTACGGGTGAAGTCCTAACAAAACGCTGAACGGCAGAAAGAGACTAGTTTCTCTAAGCAACTGGGAAAGGAAGGGTCAAGGGAGGAAACATTTTGTTGTCTTGAAGTTGGTTTGAAGCAGTTTTTGAAATGCTTTATGCTTTAATAATATAGCTGGGGGAGTGGGGAGTTTTCGCTTAGAATAAAACTGGAAGAATGATTCACTGCATGTCTGCAACTCTTCCTTGATCCCAGTTAAGTTTGACACCACTAACACCTATGAGTCAGCAGAGGCTCCTTGGGATGGGCTTTGCCTGCCCTGTTTTGAGCTTGTTGCAGTAGGATCTTTACCCAAAGCTGGAAATTGGCTTCCAGCATAGCCTGTGTCAGTTTTTCCTACCCACTATCAAATACCACCGTTCTCTGCTAAGAGACGGGGTCTATTACTGTGTCCCGTGATCTGCGGAGTACAGCTGTAATCCTGAGTCTGTCTCTTACCGTTTACTTCCAGGATCGCAGTGTTGTTTATCAGCTCCGTCTAACCAAGATAATGGATGTTTCCACAGGGATTTTGGCCCTAAGCTAAACATCTGGATTCAGCAACACATCCTAAAAATGGGCAGCTGTCATAAAAAATGACCATGCTGTGGGAGAGGTCTGCACACCATGCCCAAGCATCCCTTGTCTCAGCTTGTATTTTAATGCACCATGTGCTTAAGTTTAGAAAACAACTCAACTTCTAAAAAAGCTGATGTCATTTGGGGATTTGAAAAAGCAGAAAATATGGGAGCTCTTCCATATACGATGTCGTGTTTTTCAAATCTCACAATATGTCTTTCTTTGTCTTGTGTGATTCCAAGATTCCTCAGCCTCTGAGCTAGTTTGGTTTTCTATCTTGACTTGGCTTATGACTCCCTAGACAACTGTTACAACGTTTAAGTTTTTGGCTAATGAACAGGCTTCTATCTTCTGGAGCCATTTCCCCCCTCCAAAAATGTGATGAACAAAGAGTAAGGGGAATACTTGGAAGCACATGTGGTAGATGAACTTGGTACATCCGTGCACAATTAGAATATTTTACAGTAGTCCTTGTGATTTCTTTTAGTCCCATACCTATAACTAGTTTCCTGGGAAGTGAGGTTAATTATTTTCTTGCTAAATAATCTCCTCTGTACTGCAGTAGGATGTACTAATCACTTGAGAGATGCATTTTCCTTCAGATTTAGATGTCAGCCACCATGTCCCTTCATAAATATTTTGAATACAAAGCACCTGGGATCCTGTGCTGTGGAAATGAGAAAATAAGATGAATTTTAGCCATTTTCCAGTAGTCACAGCAAGTCAGCAACAGATTTGGAACAAAAGACATATTTTTATGTGCAAGCAAGTGAGGATGTGTTTTCCAGATTTCACTCTAAAGTATTCCTCACAACGTGAAATATGTTGGGCAGTGCTAGTGGATAGTCCAGATAACAAAAAAGATATGATTTCAAATAAATTTCCATGCCTGTAGTGCCCTGCACATACTAATTGTAATAAACTGAAATGTAAACTTAGTTTGCACGTGTGCAGTCTAGCAGGGTTTTTGGAAAGCATTCAGTGGATGTTTAAAAAATTTTGCAAAGTCCTTCAGATGGAAAGTTATCTGCCAAAATTCTCACTTTGCAAGAGGTGATCAGTAATTTGCCATGTAACTCAGCCTGAGTAAACTGTCTCCACAGTGATATTACCTGGAAACATAATAATTAGGGGATTAGTTAACATTCATGTCTATCACATGTAGTCATCATTACTATTGGTGATTGTGGGTTTTTGGTAGGGAGAAATATTTTTGTATCTTCTCTAATAACATCAGTCTGAATTACTGTCATATCCTTTGTACAAGATTATATTTTATGGTATTCCCAAAACTGAAGGCAATGCAGGATTCAGGTTTCACTCAGTTACCGGAGATTGCATCTTCCCAAAGTGTATCATCACACTTGTGTGCTTGGAACCAAAATGCTCATCAGTTAAATGCTGAGCAGTATTTTGTCATATTGGTTTTTGTTCATAGAGACTTTAGTGGGGTTGAAAAATATTTATCTTGGTCTCTGTCTCTTCCTGTGCCATGCAGTCTCTAGTCCTGGTCAGAACTAGATTCCTATTTGTTGATAGATGATACAGCTTTCTTTCAGGAAAAAAAAAAAGATAAAAAAAAAAATCCACTGACATTTGGTTTCCTGGCTTTTCTGAAGGTACAGAGTAATCCAATTGCATCAATTTTTAGGCTACACACTGATTTTTTAACTGACTTTGATTTATTACTGAGTGGACAAAAGAGAGTTCTTGGAATAGACTGTTTCTTTTTAAAAAAGAATGTTAGAAAGCACTTGCAGAAAAAAAGAACATGTTTAGCAAATGCTAGCACCAAAACTTCCTAGCATTCTTTGTTGCATTAAATTGACTTCAAAATTTACAATCTCAAAGTTTGACACTGAGAGCATCCTACTTGAGCTTATACATTCCACAGAGAAGTGGGAGAGGCGAACATGGGAGAAACTGAATGTAACTACCAATTTTAAAAGCTACTTTAAAATTTGCAAACACTAAATTGGTCTTAAAATTTGGCTTTGGACTTACACCCCTTCTTCAAAATGGAGGAAAGGGGCATTGGCTTCTAACAGTCATACTCTTTCATTCAAAAGCTCATATGCATTTTTAATCTCATAATCTCCAGAAATCTAACTGTAAAAGATTATATCCTTATCAAAACATGGTATTTGAACTAAAACTGAGGTCAGACTCAGAAAAAGGTAGTTCTACAGCAGCCTAGGTTTTGCAGCCTTCTTCAGTCTTGTCCAATCACCAATCTACTCCTCTAGCACTTCTAGAGGAAAATCAAGTGAGAAAATAATTCAATAGTTTTATAATTAGGTTTATATTTTGAATTATAACCTGTAACTCATTATTCTTTATCAGTGATGCTTACTCTCAGCCATTTTTTTCAGCTGAGTACCAGGATAGGGTGAATGCTCTAACTCTTCAATTCATTTTTGTGAGGAGCAGAAATTTACTCCAATATATTTTTTTCAGACTGTTTCTATTTTTATCCTATCTTGAAAAGCAGCTTTCTTGGTTAAGGATGGTCATGGTGGTCATGGCCCATATTTCCCTAAAATCCCATCTGCCATTAGAGTCCTACCTTGAATTTTGTTCATCTATGTGAAAGAGATGTTCTTTCTAATTGAATTTAAATTTAATTTCTCCATCAAGATTAGCACTTGGTTTGTTCCACCAGTACAAAGATACTTTCTTGTAGGCCAGCCTGTTACTCACCTTTCTCCCTGGGAACATTAAAAATATTGTGGCAGCCCACTTATGCATTGGATTTCTTAAATCTTGAATTTGAATTTCTGTCTTCAGTTAATCAAGACTGAGTGATTGGAACAATTCAAAGAGGTTCATAAGACTTATGTAACTTCGGAAAAATGGGAAAGAAGAGAGAGAATAGTTTGGAGTTTCATTGTCGTGAAGCACACTGAGATATTATTTGAGGATAAAGAGTTTTAATCTTTAAGGTAACTTTGCCAGTGGTACAGGATTAATTATTATTATTTAAAGTTGAACTATGTTAAAATTTATTTACAGGAAGTTGAGTGTCTCCATACTAAAAAACAAATGCATTTTCTTTACAACAAAAGACCTCAAATGGTTGTTAAATTTGTTAAAAATAAAGCATTCAATCGAATGGTTTGGTTGGTTTGGTTTCAACAGATAGGTTAAAATAAAGGGCTATTTGGAAGGAATTTAAAAGTACTTCTGCCAAGAAAAATTATTTTTGCAGGCTGATAGCAAGGTTAATATTTGCAGCTTCTATCCCTAAGCATTCTTAACAATGTCTTTTCACTATAAATGAAGATGCCCTATCATTAACCAAACACCATGATGGTTCTGCTGGATTTTCTATAGTCTTCCGTAAAGGAAGGTAAAATTTTAATATATGGCAAGTGATATAAGAGAGCTGGAGGTGAAACCTTTATTCCATTAGAAGTTCTAGTATTTTAAAAATAAATGGCTGTTTTTAAATGACACTCAGGAATTTCCTTCTAGACTGGTCTTGTAAAATGTAGTGGCTTTGTCTCTCATGGTTTGGATTGAAGGCTTGTTGGTAAATAATAGCTTTTTTTAGTTCTCCAATTCCTTTAGATGCAGTCTAATATCTGTTTAGGATTCCTTTCCAGGTAACTATAGCATTCCAGTAAATGCCTATCTTCATATATAAATATTGGTTTAGGAATGGACATTCAGCTACAGCTAACTTCCACTGTCAGTTCATCTGTTAACTACTTCTCCCACCAGAGTGGACAAACAAAATTATTTTATCAGTCATAAATCAGCATTTAATGCTCTTGACATGTACAGTCTTTGAAGGAATCTCCGGAGAGCTGGGGGGAAACACTTCACTGTTTGCCCTTTGTGACCCAAGTACTGGCCAGCAGATGAGAGGACAAAGCAAAGCTTCACAGAGTCTTTACGAAATGTTTGTTGTCAGGGCAATTTACCACCTCTCTTTTAAAACGATGCCTTAATGAAGGAACGGTGCTACTGCTGTTATTATTACTGCTGTTATAGCCGTACAGTACTCTGCTCCTGGGACCAATATTGTTCTTTCAGTCTAGTAGGGACTTTTGCAGTCCAGCTCTTTTCAAGGTATGCTAAAGACCCAAAGGTTCTGATAGAAGTCTGTAAATTGCTTTCGGCAGCCACAGCACAAAACTCTATAAACAAACTGGGTTGCAGTATTGAAGAGATTGAACCCACTTTAGAAGATACCAAATATTTATTTTAAACATAAGGAGATGTGTACAGAGGAAGCCCTAGGGTACTAGTGAGCAGATCTCATTTTTTCTGCTGGTCAGGAAATGGCTGAACTTCCCTGTCCCCGAAAGGTTAGGACTTGAGTTAGGACCTCTTTGACTTTGAGGTACAGAATGGAAATTTTCATCTGGAAAATTCTTAGGTCGTTGGAGGAAGTGAAAAATAAATTTGATGAGAATGATTGGTCTCCCTAATTATATACACAGTGCTTTACTTAGTTCAGAAGTGGGTGAATGCTCTACTTCAGCTAGAGCAAAATACTTCTATATTAAATTATTGGTTGTGAATTCAAAATGTGAATTTACATCAGTCGTTGAGGTTGTGTTTGGAGAAACCACTTACGTTTAAAACTAAAATTTGCCTACCTTCTTCCAAGTCTCTGTTCTCTATATTCTTTGGATTTATATCCCTCTGAATTCTGTTTATTTTTTTAAAGAAGTCATCCATCATTTTGAACATTTGAATAAAAAGCTAATGGTAGCTAGTTGTGAACTCTGATTTAGACACCGTTCTCACTTCAGGGATGAAAGCATGTAGAAAAAAGAGCAGTTCATGCCTGCATAAGACCCCCCTCAGCATTATTTTCCTGCACCTGCTATAGTCATTAAAGAAGGAAATGTCCTTTGCCAGTCTAAGCCACAAATCTTTCTTCCCCTTTGCATCAAAATTTGAAGTATTTGTTAAACAAAGATGAAATTTCAGTTCTAAAGACTGTTTCTCAGTCTAAATGGCAATGCAAACAAGTCAACTAAATTGAAGTTATTTTCCTGCATGGTCTGAGGGAGATCAATTCTCATGACATCGTTTGTGTAGTTAGATGTTTTGAAAGTGTTATTTGAATTTAGAAGACTTTAGTGACCCTTATAAAAATAAAACTGGTACTGTTGGGAGTTGTTTCAAGGATATTATACTCATAAAGATAATATAATAGGAGACCATGAACTTCTAATTTCCTAAAATAAATGTGTCTATAGCTGTGGATAACTATACCATCTCTGAGGATTTTATCTATTGAAGATCTTCCTTAATTGTCTGATGGAACAAAGTAAGGGTACCCTTCAGTTTGTCATTAGATATTAGTTTTTGTTATTAGATAGTATTTTTTATCATTAGGTATCTCTCAGTGTGCTCCAGACAGAATGTGACCCACAGGCGTACTCTGTACCACTGACCTGATAAAGAAAGACCTGCCAAAATAAGGGTTTAGACATCCTCAGGTCCTTAGGTTATAGAGAACATCCCACTAAGCTTTCTCATGAAAGCATTTCTTGCAACCTACACTGAGGAATTAGTTATCTTCAAGAGAATTTAATTCAAATCCTTAAGTTAGTGGCAATCTTGATATTCAGTTTCATGAAGCTGAAATCTGTTGCTATCTAGAGAAATATAGATTCTAAATGGTCTAAAAGCTAACTCCTCTTCCAGCTGCTTATGGGATGGTGGTTTTCATTTTCATTTAAGAGAAAATTCAGGTGAGAAAACATTCACTGTATCTGTAACAATAATATTACAGTAAGTATAAATAAGCTTAAGTAAGTGTAAATTTCTAAATTTCTCACAAATGTTTTTTAATATTTGCTCTCTGTATTTTTTCCAGAGTAGGTTTTACTGCCTTTCTACATTCTGAAAAAAAAGACAGGAAGAATAAAGATGTTCATAAGCCAAGTGATTAACTTCCTTACGCGGAAAATACTCTGAAAGGAAGGCAGTAAATCTTTTGAAATTGTGAGTATAAACTGAATTCCCACAATCATTAAATCTCATGCTAACTTAAGGCCAACTTAAGGCTCAATATCAGCTGAGACTTTTTAGTCCTCTACTCATTACTCAAACGTAAATGATCAGTTTTCCACATTGGAAGTCGCATCTAGAAAGGAAGATCACCCTTGGAAAAATGATGTTCAAAATGCAAGGAAAAAAATGACTTCATGAAGGAGTCCATGAGTAATGACTTTTTATACTGCTTAGGTTTAAAATTCCTGAATAACAGTGGTTAAAATGTTTTAAGTGCTAAATTACAAGTTAGATTCCGAGACTAATTCAAGGGGATGGTACGCTAGATTGCATACCCAACTTCACATCTTTTCCTGGAGAGGCTAATCCAGAGCCAGGAGAAGCTAGCTGGAGTCTTTCCAGTGAATTTGCTTTGGGCTCTGGAAGATAAGCAGTGTGTAAGAGCTTATGCCTTGTTAATCCTCTTCTGCACTCATGCAGGACGTGCAGAGAAAGAGGGAACTGATGAGCTGATGCAATCTACTACGTGTTATGTCTGACCTGCACTAGTGAAACATGTTAAATACCCCCTTTCAGTGCAGTCCACTGCAGACAAGTATCGGCAACCACCTCTGTTAAGGGGTGACATGATCCAATTTTTGAGGGTGCAGAACTTGCAGAGGCCCTGGTTGATCATCAGCGGGAGCTAAGTCCTTCCTGGGGTCTGCACTGAGCTCCTGCAGCCGCTCCTGATTAGGATGCCAGCAGGTGATCCCTGAGATGAACCCTCTGTTCAGCTTGTTGCTAAACAAGCTTGAGGCTACCATATCCCTATTATTTCAGGAAAAAAAAATCTTAAAGGCTGGACATCTGCATCCTATAACTACAAAAAAAGTTTAAAACTGCACTTCTCTCTGCACTAGCTCCAGGCAATGATGCACAGACCACTAACAAGGAGAGTGTTTCCCAACAGATTTCTGGGGATTTAGATCAAGTTCAGTGGCAATCTTGGCGATAAATGCTCTGACGTAGTTGAATAATTGATGAAAGCGGCTGCTGTGGAGCGATTATCAAGGCACTGAAACACACTGCCTGCTCTGGCTTGTTTCATTAGAAACATTTGCACAACCAAAGCCCAAGCCTGCTCTGCTGCCCAGTGCTGAGCTAATTGCTGTTTGCCTCGCATGACAAACTTTTTTCCCCTTTCTAAATGCAAAACTGCTGACTTGGCTCATTTCCCTCACTTCTTGGTTAAGTTTTAGCTGAGGACTGAGTGCGATTTTCTCAAAATCTCCCATGTACACACCACTCAAAGAACAGCCTCTATTTTGATATACTCCTATACAATTTATGTGTATAATTTCTAAATAGTTAATGTGGCTTCTAGCTCATTCTGAGTCTTCTTTTTGTTTGTTACCACAATTAACCTTTTTCTTTGGGGTAGCCGTCTAAGCCTAATACCTGCAGTGCAGTGAACAATTATTAAAAATTTCCCTTTCTCAACTCCCAAATCCACACACTACCTATAAAGCTGGGGCTATTAGGCCTGTGGGCTGACCTGAGTAAAACCTCTCTCTGAGTGTAAAACACCACATACAATGAGAAGTTTATAAGGTGAAAATAGACTTAGAATGTTTCAAACACACTTTTCTAACTTAGCTGTTGGAGGAGTGGAGTTGATAAAACTAGCTACAGTCTGGCTTTGACAAATATAAGGGGTTAAGGTGTCCAACAAACATGAGACTGATGAGGAAAATTGGGGCTTTAACTTTAGTGGGACTGGAAAGCTGGTCATAACCAAGATGTTCTGTGGACAAGTAGCTCTTACAAGCTTCCTGCCTTCAGGCAGAACACAAAAGCTAGATAAACATCTTCTTCTGAAAAAATAGCATGTCAGTTCTAATAGAAGTGGTCCTTCTGAAATTTGTTTATTGGAAAATTAGAAGACTGAGAATTTATTCTTAAAAAAAAAATCTGTGGCAATCACTTTATTAGGGGCTTGTTATATTTCACTTAACAAACACAAATTGTTTCAATAAGCAATTTGTTGTAAACAAAACAGTCTTTTTACAGTGTTGATACCACTTCTGGCAAATTCTTTTTGAAAATTACCCAGAGAATTCAATGCACTTCCATGTCACAGGCTTTGGAACACACCAAATGAACATGCATGCAAAACTGTTGGATTTTTCCTCCTCTCCTCTCCTCTCCTCTCCTCTCCTCTCCTCTCCTCTCCTCTCCTCTCCTCTCCTCTCCTCTCCTCTCCTCTCCTCTCCTCTCCTCTCCTCTCCTCTCCTCTCCTCTCCTCTCCTCTCCTCTCCTCTCCTCTCCTCTCCTCTCCTCTCCTCTCCTCTCCTCTCCTCTCCTCTCCTCTCCTCTCCTCTCCTCTCCTCTCCTCTCCTCTCCTCTCCTCTCCTCTCCTCTCCTCTCCTCTCCTCTCCTCTCCTCTCCTCTCCTCTCCTCTCCTTTTTTCTTTGTTTTCTGTTTTTTTTCTCATCTCTTTTTCAACTTAATTACACTGCATTTACACCCTGCAGTGATCCCTGTGGAGACCAAGGGTCTCTCCCTGCTTGAGTAAGCCTACTTCTTTGCCAGAAATGGGTATGAGGCAGAAGTCCTGTCACTCTGCAGGGCCAGCTAACAGCATCTCCTCCTGGCTGGAGGGAGTTGGATGACCAAAGTCCTTCTGCTGTACACCAGGACCCGGACCTGGTTGTGCAGAGAGCAGGCTTCTGCAACACTTCCTTGCTTAAATGTCAGCTACCTGCCAGTAGCAGTCTTTGATATTGACTTTCAGGAATACAAAAGTAATGCAAGCAGCAAAGAAAATCTATGATAATCAACCCTGGGCACATGGACAGAGGAATGCTGTCTGGGTTAAATATAAAAGGCAGCAATAAAACATCCCACTGTTGTGAAGCATTTCCATCCAGCCTCATGAAAGCTAGTCTAGAGCCAAAGAAGCCTGTCTGTGAAGAAGGTGGAAAATTTCACAGTGAGAAATGCTTCAGTCTATGAAAAGAATCTGGATTCACCCTCCAGAACAGTTCAATAGGTGTTAACTCCACAAGTGGTGAAGGGAAAGAAATTCTTAAGTTTCCATTGCCATCAAGGGAAAAAAAAAAGGTGTCCAAACTGTGTGGTGCTACGAGGGGGCTTGGTAGGGGCCATCAGCTGCCTGCCTGCCCCTCCTTCCCCCAGGAGACTGCCACGTAGCCACAAAATCCCTGCAGCAGTGAGAATCAGTGTGCCTTCGGGGACTGGTGCCCAATAAGAAGATATATGTAATTGTAGCCTCTTCCAAGAGTTTTGGCAGCATGCCTGAGAAGCAGTTTCATCCCCACCATGGTTGCACCTTTGAGCACGATGGGAAGGAGGTCTCCGCAGGTGAATGCAGCCTCTCCAATGAGGACTGGCTAAATCAGACAGCAGGAGCGGGTTCCCAGTCCTGAGAGTGGAGAGAATCATTCCTCATTTTCCCCAGGCCTTTCTCAGCTGCTGGAGAGAGTCCAGCGCAGGGCAACGAGGATGATCAGGGGCCTGGAACATCTGCCCTATGAGGAGAGGCTGAGGTAGCTGGGCCTGTTCAGCCTGGAGAAGAGAAGGCTGAGAGGGGATCTGATCTGTGTCTATAAGTGCCTCAAGGGAGGCAGTGAGGAGGATGGGGCTGGCCTCTTTTCACTGGTGGTCACTGACAGAACCAGAGGAAATGGCCACAAATTGAAGCATCAAAAGTTCCACGGGAACTTAAGGAAGAACTTCTTGACGGTGAGGGTGACAGAGCACTGGCACAGGCTGCCCAGAGAGGTTGTGGAGTCTCCTTCTCTGGAGATCTTCAAGACCCGCTTGGATGCAGCCCTGTGCCACGTGCTCTAGGTGGCCCTGCGTGTGCAGGGGGGTTGGACTAGATGACCTCTAGAGGTCTCTTCAACCTTAGGCATTCTGGGATTCTATGATTCTCGGGAAAGCGGGCTCCCTTCAGCACCCCCTGTGTCTGCTAGCACAGAGGAGCATCAGGTTGCTACCATGTGTCTGAGCAAAGAAGTAATGGCACATCAGCTGGCAATTTCATGGGAATTTATTCTAAGCCACTCTTGTTATATATGGGAGCATTTCTGTTCAAGTTTGGATGCTCAGGGCTGGCAAAACAGCCTGAATGATGGCATTTGGCAATTCATATAATATTTTCCGCATAAGGTGAGCCAATAAGCCTGACGCTGCTGGGGCCAGCCAAGTCCTCCTCCCTGTCACACTGACCCCTTATGTGCCAAGAAAGCCCCACGAGTAGCCGCACGATGGGTGGGCAGCAGCCCTTTCACCATTCTCCGTGTAGCCCCCAAGATGCCGGAGGAGGAATCATGGAGGAAACCTCACTGTGCCCACAGCCTGGCAAGCAGGAGCTCTCTCTACCCCAGCCTGATGCGTGATCCTTTATTTGGATAGCACTCCCTGGGAGTTTTGGTGCCGCTGATGATGAAAACCCAGAATTGTCCCCAAAATACTGTACCTGACTGTGTGGAAAAGGACAACTGTCTGCTGCGGAAGGAGGAGCAGATTGGGTTGTGGTTACTGACCCCGTCTGCGGCCGATGGAGGAGCCTCCGGGCAGCCCTCTGACGAGGCTCCCGATCCCAGAGGTGGCTGGCAGATGTTGCTGATGTCTTTGGCTGCCCCGAGCATCCCTCGTTCAAGACCCTGCAGAAAATTCACTCTTCTGCCAGAGGCTTTAAAAAAAAATAATAAAAAAAAAAACAGCCTTATATTTTAAAAATCAGTTTGGAAAATATGCTGCTTAAAATCAACCCCCATTTACAAAGAAATCAATTCAAGATGTTGTCACTTCCTGAGCCAGGAGACAGTGGGAGCACAATGCAGGAAGCCTCTTTGGCCCCAGGCCCTCCCTTCGGACAGGGGCAAGTTACTGCAGTGCAAGTGAAGCAAAAAGGGGCTCGAAGCACCCAGAGAAAAATTCCCTTTGCCTGCATGCAGAGTCTGTGTAACCGAGCCGGTACGCTGCACCTGGGGGACAGAAAAGAAGAGGCTCTCAGACATTTTCCAGTTATGTTTTCCCTGAACTCACCTTGTTCCTTACGGATCACGCATGGCATCCTGTACGCACGTTGGCGTGACTCCCGCGCTTGCCACGTCGCTCTCGGGACAGGGCTAACGAGGGCTTGGGCAAGCTCAACGCCAATCCCGGCATAACGCCAGGGAGCAAAACGCTCCGCGCGCTCCAGGGGCAGCCACGAAAGCATTCGCACTGCGGCTCTGTGCTGGAGGCTCCCGCCTGCGCTCGGAGCCTGCTAAAGAGTAGTCAGAAAAGTTGGTGGAGAAACAAGAAGCAGTGCACAGGACAAACCAAGCAAGAGGGCTGTCGGGTACAGACGTCAGCAGGATGGTGATGCTGGGCAGTGCAAGGAGGCAGTGAGCCACCATACACGTAGGAATAATTAAACCTCTTTTAAGTAAGCAAATCCTACTTGGCCAGTACAATATACATGCTAAGAGCATAGAGGCATAAGGATGTGTATCTGCTATCAGTTATGCTGTTACCACAAAATATACAGTCCTGCAGGGCAGCACTGTCACACACATGATTTGAAGGAGAGAGGAGAAGGAAGAGCTTTCCTATTTTTTCGGTTTAGGACCAGATCCAAATGCCTCCAAAGTCAACGGGAATCTTTCCAGGCTCACTTTAGGTTTCAGTATACCTTTTTTTTCCTCCAGTAGAACAAAGTGGTATTATTATATAATGCAGAGAAATCCTCTGGCACCTTTACTCAGCAGTAAGTTTCTGTGCAAGAGAGACATAGCTTGTGTTTGTGAGCCAGTATATTGCTTAATAACTATCTGGCAACATGGGAGGTGTGTGCCTTTGGAAGAACACCTGGAACTGAACATCCCAGGGAGAAGAAAAAGGTAAACTGGTCTCCACAGGGCATATAGGTATTCTCTCCAGGAGCCCATTCTTTTTCTGTTTCTTTTGTTCGTTTGCTTGTTTCTCATTTCCTCAACCAGGTAGCCTTTCCCTTCCTTCTGTTACTGTAAGGCTTTACTTCAGTGAGCTAATGCCTGGTGTATAAAATACAGATGCCGGGATGTGTTTTTTTTTTTTTTTAAGCACTTTTAAGGCAACTCAAATTTGATTGTTCTTCATTCTGTAGTGTTGCATCTCTTTTCAGTGTAAGCTCCTCCTGTAAGTGGAGGAGAAGAAAGTAGAGCGTGAAGTAAAGATTTAAAGCGGGCAGAGAAGTATAAGCTTCATTTTCAACACATATTGTACTTGTCAAAACCATTTGTAGAATTATTTGAGGAGCTGTATATTTTAATAGGAATTTTTAAATATCTATAGTCTCAACCCCATGTGGGTATATATAGGTAAAAATGTAGTTAAAAGGTCTAAAAAATTCTAAAACAATGTTTATATATAGAATATCATAGCACTGAAGTCAGATCCTTCGGGATTCTACACAGGACACTCCACAGATAGGACTGTATTTCTTACATTTAGTGTTATCAAATTCTTGACTCTAATTTTTTCAAATGAATGCCTGTAGTTAAGTCCTAAATTCATTTGAAATACTTTGAGTGTTTTTTCCAGAAGTGATTTTTTTAAGAAATCATTGTGTTTGAAATTATCTTATTGTATAAACATGAATTAAACATAATTTTGAAAGTTCACCTCCAGTTGGCCATTCTTAAGAGATCATTGGCTTAATCCTAACCTTAAGACACATATCTGTTCCTTGGCAGGAATTACTTTCATAAAGTGATTCGAACAAACAAAAGTATTTTCCCTTCTCACATAAAATAATACACTGCAGAGATTAACAAATGATCCCTTATGTTTTGATGGAAAAGTCATTTTCTCACTGAAGTTCTGACTTTATCCTCAGCTGTAGAAGGAGTGTTTGCCCTTTGTTTAAGTAAGTTCACTGAATGACCGACTGCATACGAAAATGTTTCAATTTCAGTTCAAGCAATAACAAAATAAAAAAGAGTCTGAGAAAACAGTTATTGTATAATAAAGGAGTGTGAGAAACTCAGAAAGAGAATCACTGCATAAATAACTATCACTATCCAACAGTGAAAATGGTAACTACTTTCTCTTAAAGTACACAGTATGAGACAGCAACACTCACACCCAAAAAAAGTGATCTTGGGTGCCTGGATTTTGGAGCTTTGGACAACCAGTTTCCTTTAACAACAGTGGAAGACAGAGGAAACGTTCATGAGGCCCACGGTAGATGTCAATTTGTTGTATGTGCTGGAGATTGATGAACAGGTTCCCTTTTAGTCAATAATGGTTATAAATAGACATTTTGGAACACTGATTTGTCTCCTAAAGTAAACTCCTCACCTAGGTCATATAGCTTATACCTTAAACTACCCCTTTGTATTCCTTGCCTCTGAAGGGAAACTGAGATTGCTCAGTACAGGGTATTTCTGTAGAGAGTTTCCCATGCTGGTATGGCTAGGTAAAATGAATTCTGCCCAAACCACCCAGTTTGTATGTGCAGCTTGGAAAATATCAGGCTGATTCCTAATTGAGAAGCCTAAATATATAACCTTTATTTGCATAGATGCTAAGCTTAACAGTTCCTCCTGGAATGAAATATTTGGTTCAGTTTCACTAGAGAGAGAGAGAGAGACAAAATCAGTCAAGAAATCTTTGATCTAAATGCCTATCTGTTTGCATAGACTTTTCCCAGAAAATAGAAATAAGCAATATTGCTCTTTATGTTCTCTTTTAAAGCATGTACTATTATTAAATATAAAGAAAATTCATAATCAATTACATATTGCTTCTACCTTCAACTGCTTTGCCCTTTCACAGACCCATCTAATGTGCTGTGCATTTTTTTTTCTCATCAGTATAGAAATAATTCCTGTCCTAAATTTATCCCTGCACCCAATTCCAAAATATATGGAAAGAAGTGGGAACCCAAGAAGTTTACCACAGTTCCTAACACTTTAATGCCCTCAGGGAAACTTGGTTTCTTAACATTCAACTTGAGTGTAAAAACTAATAACAAACCACAAATGCTGGAAAGCTGAAGATTATAAAACATTAGGAATAACTTTCTAGATGTTAGAAATGGGGGTATAAAACTGACAAAAGCTATGAAGAAATAAGGGTTAGCATTGACAGTACTGAGTTTGTGCCAGATAAATTCTTGTCTGGACAAATCATTCCATAAAATCCATTATAGGTCTGTATGCCAATATCCTTCATAAAGTCAGGGAATCACGGTGGGAAAATTTCCTGCTTGCCCCATGCAGATTCAGTTGTTGAGTACTGAGAGAGAGCAAATGGGCTGTGTTTTAGGTCTCCAGTTCAGACTGCAACACTGCATGTTGGGGGTCTACAAAGCTGAGAAAAAAAGGCAATCCTTGCCCATGAACTGTTCTGAGGTCACCTTGAGGCCCTTGGGTCAGCCTTTGGCTTGAATTTGGATGCCACTCCTCCGGTTAGGGCTTGACTCTCATTTTAAGTCTGTAGCATGTTGTGATACAGACTCATATGCCTGTTCAATGAGAATCAAAAGTCTGTATCACAACATCCTGGTGTTTCAGCACCTATCTACACACTATCTTAATTTTGTTATTATGGCTCAGATTTTCCCCTCATATTCTTACAAATATCACAATAGCCTGAGTTTAGATTCTCTCAGAACATTTCTTCTGACTGGAGCAGATTATACTCTGTTGAGAAGAGATGAACTACATTGTACAGAAACTTCAATAAAAGGGGGTCACTTGGATTTGCAAGCATTCTTGTACATGCACGAGAGCTTGGAAGGCCAATTTTCTTCCCCTTCTTTGGGAAGGGACTCTTCTGTAACTCTCCAGATGCATGAAGGTTAGACCCATGGGGTCTACCCTCCAGATGGGACTCCCAGGCAACACCCCATTTCCCGTGAGTGATGCTAATGAGGACGGCATAAGAAAAGGCTGAGCATGAGTAAAGCAGATGCCATTTGTGCAGAATGCCAGCTTAAAGGGCTCACTGGTCTTGATCTAATGAAAAGCGCTTACTGGCTGTGCTGCTGACTGCTATTTGCTTCCACTTTCATTATTTGCTAGACCTTTCCCTTGAACACAGTGACTGCCACCACTGAGCGGTCTGGCATGTCCTCATTACAGGATGCTGAGCCCCTTACAACTCACACCAAGAGCTCATTAATTACAAGAGCAGAAGTGCTGCCTATTCCAGGAGGTGGCTCCCAAGACTTTGATGCGTTTATGCAACTGCGAACAAGTCAGCGCCTGCTGTGCCTTGCAGGAGGAAATGACAGTAAATTCAGGGGCTCTCCCATCCACTGTTTATGCTAAAATATTCTGCTTTCATCATGCCAGAGTGGGACCAATGTCAGTGCTCAACATTATGAGGTAACTTCACTGACGTCTCTTGTCCCCCAGCCATTGCACTGGCACAATGTTTAGGGCATTGTAATTTGGCTCAGAGGAAGTTGACCAATGCACGACAGTTTAGGTCAGCTAAGATGAGGTAAAGCACGTAATGGAGAAATACGTTATTTGGCCTCACAGCTCACTTGTACCTTAAATTCAGAACAGCAGTCTGCCTTGATTTTATGAAGAGCAAGTCATAGATGAGGATCAGTTCCTCACTTGGTGCCAGACAACAGAGCTCCCCTGGATGCAGTGGGCTGACACCAGTTTGCGCCATGCAAGGAACCGGCTCATGTTCTTTTGGGCCTCCTGACTTCTGTGAGTCACCCACATTCCAAATGAAAAATAAATCCATTTTAAGACAGTTTAAAAATGTAAAAATAGTGCTTAGTTTCTTGACTGCTAGCATCAAATCCAGCCAAGGCAGCTATCTGTAATTTTAGAACGTCTCAAGAAGATTTATAGATCTCATGAAAATACTCTTTTCCATCTCCCTGGTGATTTAGCCTTCCACTTGCTTTTTAACTTCAGTCCATCTTTAGATCCTGTGGAAACAACACCAAAGTTAAACACAGAATGAGAATGATCTCACACCATCTGCAAAGACTTCTCTTCTGGAGAGCCAGTGTTTAACTTAGGAAGACCCCTACCAGGGCAGCGGGAGTTCAAATGAAAAAGCTTTCTGTAATAAATGTATTTTAAGGGTGTATACAGTGATACAATTCAACACTCCAGCTGATATTTTTTCCAGGATTCATTACAAGTGACTATGAAAATAAAAAAGAGTAGTAAGAATAGATGCCAAACTTTTTAAACAGTAGACTGAACCACAACTTTGTATTAAAAGAAAGATAAAGAAGTAAGCTTGCAGAAACTTAATATAACGATTATGGCAGTGATGGATACTTCCAAACATGGTAATATAACCATTTTATGTAAGATGAAGAGGCTTCTTAAACATATGTTCCCATGTAAATAATCACAGCAATAATGACTAGTGCTTTCATACTTGGCATCTATATACAATATGCTCTCTACTTTATACGTAAATGTATAATATACATGCATTATATATATATAAAAAATGTACTGTTGAGGTTGAGGAGTGAGGTGTCCCTAAGCCATCTGAAAATGTGTCAAGCATTTTGATACCTTAAAATGGGTGGTTTACAATATGCTTGTGGGCAAGCTAGAAAACCACCTCATCCTATTTCTATCACTCAAAAAATGGAAGCAGTAACATCAAGAGACTGGGGAAAAAATGGTCTGAAAGAGTTTGAAAAAGAGGCCAATTACAGCATGGGTACAGAAGGAAGTTCTTTTTACAGGAAAATGATAAGCTTAAATTTAAATGGGTGCTGGACTCTATAGCTACTGCAGGTAGTTGAAAATAAAATATTAGGAACTGTAGCACCTACAAGCCTATGCTCTTCTGAGAATTTCATAAATTTAAGACATGAATTTTTCATCTTGGAGCCTCACAGTCTTCCAGAAAGCTGTTTCACAGGGGTAAATCAACAACCACAATGAGCAATGACCACTCAGGGAGCCTAGATCACTGCCATATGGCACCCTGAACTGAAGATATTTCCTTTCACAATTTTCCTTCA
Source organism: Crypturellus undulatus (assembly GCA_013389825.1). Classification (NCBI taxonomy): domain Eukaryota; kingdom Metazoa; phylum Chordata; class Aves; order Tinamiformes; family Tinamidae; genus Crypturellus; species Crypturellus undulatus. Next base: position 101,882 of record VWPW01009200.1, read on the forward strand.
CACCCTTCTGTATATTACAGGGCCCTTGAGACTTCGGCTACTGAGCATCATATTTTCAAGGATAATTTGTCTGGAAGGATGTTAAACTTGCCAGAAAAACTTAGGGCTGAAAGTCTGATCTGAAGCTGAATATTTTATTCCAGTTATCTTATGCTACTCAATAGGTAAATTCATTTTTGGTCAATGAAATAGAAAAAATAGACTCTCTAGTTGATCTTCCAAAGTCTGTGTGGTATGAGGAAGATTTTAAAGTCTAACTAAGTTGTCCTTGGCTACGTACTTGCATAAAATTGCATAAAATTTAGACTTTTAGTTTTCTAAAAAAATTGCATAACACAGTAGTCCAGATGTTCTTCATAGAAGGCTATGAAGTATTTACCATCAAAACTAACAAAAAAGAGCTGTATTCTTTCAGACATTCACAAATTTCCTTTATGTAGGCCCAATATTTGGCCAGGTATGCTGCTCCCGTGAGAAAGGCAAAAAATGATGGAACTGTGCATTTCTGCAGAAACTTGTTTATTTACATGAATGTCTAGCCTTTTCCAAAGCTCATGAGGAATGAAACAACAAGGAGACATTTATTTGCCTGAAATGCCAAGGGTTTTTCAGTAAGCACTTGGCTGCAAAAGCACTTTCAAGACCACATATCACAAAGGTCTCAAGTGGTAACAGGACTGTTTTTTTTTTTTTTTCTTCCTGAATCTGTATCTGTATTCTATCTTTTCTCAAGCTATGTGCACACAACACAGTGAAGAAATCTATCCAGAAAAATTCTTCCATGCTTCTTCAACAACCTGAGCAGCTCTTCATTTCTGTTCACTGTGGATGGGAGCATAAGCTTTGATCTTTCAACAGGTAGCTTATACCTTAAGCTTACTGCTTCCATTTCTGAGTAGTAGAAAGGAGATGGCACAACTTGTTAGCTTCACGAGTACATTATAAGCACTCACTGACTGGTATTTAAGTACTTTTGGCTTGCTCCTATGACCAGTATAACAGCTGCAATACAGTTCAACCCAACCTACATCACACACCACAGAGGAATTAACACAAAAACCATGTCCTGCCAGGAGCAGGCTGATGTAATCCAGTTTTGCTTGTGAAATATCACTTGGAATCTGGTAAAATGAAGGCACAAGAATACTGCATGTCACACATCCCATACAGCTTGTGGAGAACCCCATGCTTTTGAGAGTATATGGGGAATATGGATTTCTAGATGTTTTGCATGTCTCTCTTGACAAGGACAGCACAGTCAGCATCCAGCACAGCTGTTAACAGGCTCCACCTCTCCAGGCCCGATAACAGTCTGTAGAGATTCCTCCAATATCAGGAATTACTGGCTGTTTATCTTCCTGGTGAATGTCCTTCACCCAGGCACTGCAGAGAATGAACACGCTGGTCTGTAAACATTGTTCCGTCATAGGATGTACTTTATTTTAACCACAATTCCTTACTGAAATTTGACATACGGAATAACCCAAACAACGGGATTGCCTGGAGCCAAGAGAAGGGATACCAGCTCAACCCAGTCTCCTCCAAATCAGAGACAGACACTGGGTCAACCCACAGACGATGCAACAATCTTGAAAATATGTAACTAATATTGTCAAAACAAAATTTAACTCTAAGATATTAACCCTTGCCAGAAATAGGAAAGCAGACCAATGCACAAAGGAGGCTTTCTTGGGAACTGTTTAAAGGTTTAAGAATCTTATTTTCTCTCATTTTCTTGATAATGATTTTTACACCCAAATTTATATTTTGATATTCAAAAAGAAAAATCATTCCCTGCAAGGTATAATTATTCTTTCTTTTTAGTTTCTAAATTATTTTTTTCTTTTAGTCTTTGATAAAAATGTATTCAATTATGTATATCATTTTGGATGCAAAAAGGTATTACATGCGTCAATGACAATCATACTTTTTGCCTGAAAAATTGCGAGATGATAATTCATCTTGCTCGTCTGTCAGTCAAAGGGAGCTGTTACTTTGTGCTGGGCTGCAACAAGGACCATGAATGGACAGCCCAGATCAGTCACACTGCTTGGCCTGTCATACTCAAAAATTGCTCTTATCTGCATGCCCCCCATGGCAAAGCAGCTTAAGAACCACCACGCTGCAGGAGAAAGCCATTAGGTATAATGGAAGTAAGCTTAATTTCAAGGAACTTCAGTAAATTTGAGCAGGGGTGGCCACAGTTTCACCTTTTTTTATTTTAAATAAGAGGTAGATGCATATGAAAAGAAGGCTGAATTATCTTCCAGTACCTGCAATATATTTGTCTCTGTAGGAAGGCTGCTGACTGCTGGGATTCCATACCTTTCTCTCACACTTTGCTTTGAAAAGAGTTGCAATATCTGTGTATTTCAGATTAGTCTCAATATAGGAAGACAAATAAATGAATAGTAAACAAGACTAGACTATTAATTCCTATGTGGATTGTGCCGGTTGACGTGCCTCACTGTCCATAAATGTGTCCTACGTCATTCTGGCTTGGAGGATGGCTAATGCCAGCTCCTGAACACCTACTAATTGCTGTTTCTTCTCTCAGACTGTAGCAGAAACCTAAGTCGCCACCAAAAGACTACCCTTGTTGGCCAAGCTCTTCTCTGTGCCAGAATTAATGTTCACAAAGCCACACAGTGAGAAGGACTAGGGAATTGATCTGTCTTAAAATGAATCCCTTTCCAGGGGTGGGGATTATTTCAGCAGCTACAGCATGGAGGAAAGTGAAAGCACAACTGGAGCCATAGGTTGGGATGGACGGTGCCAATAGACTGCAATGGAAATAACGCAGGGTTTTAAAAACAAGTGAACGGAGGTTACACCATTGTGGTTGAAAGGTTGGTAATTTTCAAACCTAGAACAGTTGGATCCATGCCTGAAGCACAATGAGGTAAACTACAGCTCTTCCAAACTGTAAAAATAGCCGTTGCTGCTATCACCGTGACATCACCTTTTCCGACTGAAACCAAGCTGCACGACTCCTCTCTTAAACGCTCCAATTGGCCATGTTTATATGGGATACAATACCCTTTCAGCCATGTGGTAAAACTTTCATAGCTCCTTTGTGACTTTATCCTTCTTGAGAATTATTTGTCTATCTCATTTTTGTGGGACAATATTCAGATCTTATACCTGGCAAATACATTATTTCTATAAGATTCTGTATTTTTAGCAGAAAGTAACTTAGATTAGCTCCTGAAACAGTAAGGAAGGTACTTCTCCATTCATTTTGTAGCTTTGTGCCAAAACTCATATGTACATTCAGCTTATGTAAATACAGGCATTTATACCATACTTTCATTTGGTTGTGGCGATGCCAGGGATAAAAGACAGGGTTCTGTTTCCTCTGTATGAACTTTTGCAGACCCTTGGAGAGCATATGTTATTTCCTCCCCATTTACATGCCCCAAATGACATTTATCACTACACCGTTTATTGTGAGGCCTTCTTTTTGTAAGAAGTGTGGAAGAAATGAATTATTTTGTGCACTTCTGCTATAAGGGTATTTGTACTAAAATAGTTATTTTCCTCTTAGGCCTTAATTGCTGATATCTTTATATGGAAAGTGATTGTAGCCCTCTAAACTTTCATCTTGCTCCTCTTAGCCTTCTATCCCAATACAAACCTTCCGTTTCCATGATCTGATTAGTTCTTGCTTGCCGTCATCACAGACTGAATTCATCTTTTTCGAACTTGAGTAATAAGAACACTTCCCTTACTGCTGAACCAGTAAGGGAACCACCAGTAAGGGAACCAGTTCCTGGAGGTTGAACCGGTTACCAGCACCTGGTGAACTAGTTACCAGCACCTTGCATAATGCTTATCTTTTCTATGCCAATATTTTGCCTGACATTATAAAGATAAATGTGCCTATATAACATTTGCGGCTCACAGTCACACTGAGGTCAGGTTGTACTTCCAGAAATATTTGCCTACTCAGATGTTTGCCAACTGCAGGGGAACCCATGGTGCTGCCTTTGATGCTGTGTTACCTGTTTCCATGTTGCAGTTCTTTGCGTATGGGTTATTGATGAAGGACTCTCTTCTGTCAGAGCTTCAGTTGGTGCTGAGCACAGGGTTAACGGTGTTCTGTGTTGGTGGACTGTGAACATGAAGCTGCTGGTGCCAGTCCAGTCACCATAAAAATGGGAGCTTGCCTTATCGGAAGGAAAGTAAGTACAGTTGGCATCAAATGACCTTCCATTTTGGAAGGTGAATTTCGGGAGTTGTTATATAAAAAAAAAACTTCTAGCAAATGCTTGCTAATAAACCAGTTTGCAAAGCTGATTCAGTAACTGTAGGAAACTGACAAATTATTTTTATCCCAGGTAAAGTACCTCAAAATTTTGATAATACCTCACTGTGAGCACACAGGTCTTTGAATGTGTCCAACATATGGATGTGACAGAGCAGCAGGCAGAATGAGACAGGGGTTTTAGGAAAAAGATAGTTAAGAACCAAGGATTCATCCTATGTGGAATTTTTAGTCTAAGACCTGGGTTTTGAGTTATACTTGAAAATGAACTGGTAGCCAGTGCACATTAAGACTATGTCTTTTTTGCAAAGAGCTCCGCAAAGAAAATGAATGCTGAAATACCACATCCTGAAAAAAAATAGTTATAGCTGTACTAATTGCATTCCTGTATTATGCTGTATCTAGCAGAAATCCAGACTGGAAGTAACAAATTCCTAGATAAATGCAGTGATGGCTACATCAAATTAAAAAAAATGCATCTTATAGCCAATGTAGATGGAAACATCTTTGGAAGTGCAGGTGTTACTTGCCTTTCTTCTTTCTTTAACAATCCATTTGGCTTTTCTTTCTTCTTTTTCTTCCATCTCTTATTTTTTTTTTAACTTTGGCCTTCAATGGCCAGATCTTGGTTTTATATCTCATCCCAAATGTTTTCATATGAACTCCTATTACTCAGCAGGGCATTTTAGGGCGACGCTTTTCAGTATAAAGTGAGTGCTGTTTACAGCACTTGAAAGCAACACTTCCATACACACCCTTGGGTACAGGTGGCCCAAAGTTCATTGTACCGCTTGCAACACCTGACCAAACACATGCCACATATGTCTTCCTCCTCCAAAGCCCTTTGACAGCCATGTTTCTAGCAGCTGCTGTAGAAATAAAGAAGGAAGCTTTAAAAATGTATTGTCTTTGGCCAACCACACTTGGTGTTTTTGGCTGGCTGGAATACAACTTGCTGTGGAGGCATTATCCAATGTTTCCTTCTGCTCTTAAAAAAGAACCTCCAGAGAAGGCAGTTTTGTTTGCAAGCAACATGTTTGACATCATGCAAGTGCTGTTTTAATATACACAATATTAGCACCAATCTTTGAAGTGCAATAGTGCTTTGCTTCCTGTGGCTTAGCTTTCTCATTTGCCTATTTTGCAATTCCAGCTCCAGTGGCTCATATGATGGGAAAGGCAGCAGGTGTAAGAGAACATATCATGCCTTGTTTCTTTCTGGACTACTCCCTTTGATTATTTCTCATAATGTTTCCCATTGGGACCGTCTGTCCTTTTCATCCACATCTGTAAGAGTGAAACTGTTGGAAAAAATAATCCTAAGGGCAATATCATTTTGGCAGCGTGAGCTAGCACAAGGTGGAAATTAAATGGAAGGGAGTTAGGCGCACTTAATGTCCAAATTCAGCAGCTCAGTTAAGAAAACTTTTCTTGGAAAGAAAAGAACAGGGTCATAAGCGATGACTGCTAATTTCCACTGGCTAGATATGATTTCACGCTCAATCTATCTACTTCAGCGGGAGGTGCAAATGTTTGGCACTTCCTTGAAACAAGCCCGAAAGGTCAAACGCGCCTTGGTGCAGAGCCCGCACAAAGCTGCTGTCTCTGCAAGCCCCTTGAACGCCCTGGGTTCATGGTGGGACTCTGGCCCGGGCTCACAGGGGCAGGACGGTGCGCAGGGAGCAGAGGCGATGTGAGCCAAATCTGCAGTTACTTCGTGAGTCTGTGAAGAGCCTTTTGGGGCTTGCATTGCTGCAGAAGGAATGGTGATGTTCAGGAACCTTTGCATTTGGAGTGACCACGTAATTTCTTTGTCACCCATAAAAAAGACTAACAAGAGGCAGGCAAGGACAATTCTCTTTCTCTCTCTCTCTTCCTTTCTTTCATTGTTGCACTTCGTGAGTGTGTGGTTGGTTTCTAGACTATAACAGTCTTGACATATTTGATTTTTGATCATTCTCACTTCCATTTTTCTCCTTACTCTTTCTTTGCTTTTTTTCACCCATTCTCTCCATGTGAATCTAAGGCAGATTCTCTGCTGGCATAAAATACTATTTTTCTTTGGAAATCTGGAGAGTAATGAGTATACTTACAAGAGCCCCATCACTTTGTCAGGACAAGGTTTTATAGGAAGAGGCAATATCTTCCATTTCATGAACTGGTACAGTTAGACAAATTAACAGTCTTCAAGCAAAATCCCATCTTCAATTTATCACTAGAAACAGCCACTCTCAAAGCTGATTACCAGTTGTATCTACTTACTCAGTGTTTAGTCCTTCTGACAAGCTTAATTCACAACATTTGTGACTTAATCTTAGGGTCAGCTGTTACTGAGGCAGCTTTACTCTCCTGAGAAAATTTATTCCACCTGTAAAGCAGAGAACTGATCATCAAATAAACATACATTTATTCAATGGGATACAGATTGATCAGGAGCAAAAATATAGTCATATCGGGAATATCTCCTCACCACTGATCTGCTTTGCAATGGGATCTAGTAGCCTGCAGCTAACCAGGACCAAGATGTATAATAGTAACATAAAGCTAAATGATATTCCAACAAATCCATGGCCCTGATGGGATGCACCCAAGGGTTCTGCGTGAGCTGGCGGATGTCATGGCTAAGCCACTCTCCATCATCTTCAAAAGATCCTGGAGAATGGGGGAGGTGCCAGAGGACTGGAAGGCCAATGTCACACCAGTCTTCAAAAAAAGCAAGAAGGAAGATCCAGGCAACTACAGGCCAGGGAGCCTCACCTCCGTACCTGGAAAAGTGATGGAACGGCTCGTGCTTTCCATTGTCTCCAGGCACATGGAGGACAAGAAGGTGCTCAAGACTAGTCAGCATGGATTCACGAAAGGGAAATCATGCTTGACTAATCTGATAGCCTTCTATGATGGGATGACCCGCTGGATAGATGAGGGGAGAGCGGTGGATGTCATCTACCTTGACTTCACCAAGGCTTTTGACACTGTCCCTCACAACATCCTCCTGGACAAGCTCCAGAGGTGTGGGCTGGATGAGTGGTCGGTGAGGTGAGTTGGGAATTGGCTGGATGGCAGAACTCAGAGGGTGGTGATCAGCGGTGCGGAGTCTAGTTGGAGGCCTGTGTTGAGCGGTGTCCCTCAAGGGTCAGTCCTTGGTCCAGTCCTGTTCAATTTATTCATCAATGACCTGGATGAAGGCACAGAGTGCTCCCTCAGCAAGTTTGCAGATGATATGAAGCTGGGAGGAGTGGCTGACACCCCAGAAGGCTGTGCTGCCATCCAGAGGGACCTGGACAGACGGGACAACTGGGCAGTGAGAAACCTCATGAAATTCAACAAGGCCAAGTGCATGGTCCTGCGCCTGGGGAGAAATAACCCCAGACACCAGTACAGGCTGGGGACCGACCTGCTGGAGAGCAGCTCTGCTGAGAAGGACCTGGGCGTCATGGTGGACGACAGGTTGACCACGAGGCAGCAGGGTGCCCTCGTGGCCAAGAAGGCCAATGGCATCCTGGGATGCATTAAGAGGAGCGTCTCCAGCAGGTCGAGGGAGGTGATCCTGCCCCTCTGCTCAGCCCTGGTGAGGCCACATCTGGAGTACTGTGTCCAGTTCTGGGCCCCCCAGTACAAGAGGGATGTGGAGCTGCTGGAGAGAGTCCAGCGCAGGGCCACGAGGATGATCAGGGGCCTGGAACATCTGCCCTGTGAGGAGAGGCTGAGGGAGCTGGGCTTGTTCAGCCTGGAGAAGAGAAGGCTGAGAGGGGACCTCATCAGTGTGTACAAGTATCTGAAGGGAGGCAGTGAGGAGGATGGGGCTGGCCTCTTTTCACTGGTGGCCACCGACAGAACTAGAGGAAATGGCCACAAACTGAAGCATCAAAAGTTCCAAAAGAACTTAAGGAAAAATTTCCTGCCAGTGAGGGTGACAGAGCACTGGAACAGGCTGCCCGGAGAGGTTGTGGAGTCTCCTTCTCTGGAGATCTTCAAGACCCGCTTGGATGCAGTCCTGTGCCACGTGCTCTGGGTGGCCCTGCGTGTGCAGGGGGTTTGGACTAGATGACCTCTAGAGGTCCCTTCCAACCTTAGGCATTCTATGATTCTATGATAAGCATCTCTGATTTCATACAGGAGTTGCCTCAATTGCATTTAGCAAGTGTAAAGCTAAACAGTATTTATGGACAGAATACAAAATATTGTCTCTGTTTACAGTCCTGAGAGGGACCTGTGACATGAGGGCACTAAAGCGATCACTTCCTCCTGTGTGCAAGGAGCCATGTGGGCTCCACTTTGAGGCCTCCTAAGAAATTACTGTTTATTTTTACCCTTGATGTGTTCAAAATCAAGTTTTTATCCATCAAAGTTTCTTTTCTGATAACAAAAATGTTCTTAATTGTCATCCAAACAATTTTTAAAGCACCACTTCCTTGTAATTTTTCAATTTCCCATTTGAAAACTGAAAGTTTTAAGGCTGAAAAGCTTTAGCTTAAAACTGTAGATTTCTTTATCTGCATAGCTTGGTGTTTCTTTCACCAAGTCTTTGGAACTTCTCACAAAATATTTCTTTAACCTCAAAGTCATCTTTTTCTGCTAATAACTGAATTTTGCATCAATTGTGCAGGATTCTTTAACTGGGAGAAAATGTCTGTTTTTCTCTCTGCTTATGAAATGACTGCTCAAGTGAGATTTATGGTCATGTGCACAGGTTTCCATTTAAGTAATACAAGATAGTATTTTAATATGGCGTAAGTGCTGCTGCCTATTTTTGTAGAGTTAGAGCAGCTTTATTTCCAACCACTTCACCCACAGTCACAAGTAAAGGCCTAGAAATGTGTTGTTCATAATTTAACTACAGAGTTTTAAAAGTTTCAACACAAAAAAAAAGTGTTGAAATTTCTGTCTGCCTCAGCTCTCTTGTGGGCAGATGTTTTCTAGCAGCTGGGAGTACATTGTCCCTTTGTTGTGCCAGCAGAAATCCAATTAACTTTAATGGGCACAGTCTGGGGCCTTGGCGGGCCCATTGGTGACACATAGCTCCTATTAAATGCTTCATGGCTGCTCTTCCTGCCCAGCTGGGGAGCCTTGGGGTCCCTCAGGATGCGCCGGGCGCACTCGGTTTCGGGTGCTGAAGAGAATTACGGGCGGTTGGACACGTAGGTGCATATGGGGGAGGGAGAAGGCACAGCTCACAGCACCGGCGCCCTTTCTGCTGAGACTAGCACCAATGCGCATGTTGGCACACGCGCTGGATGGAGGCCACCTGTAAAGCACTTTGGAAAGGGGCTGTAGCGTTTCGCTGTGAGGACACGTGAGGCATAGCAGTGCTGCATCTAAATATGTTCGAGTAGCACACCATGGCTTGAAGGCCCTCCAGGAGAGGCCCTTCCTACTATGTAAAAAGGCCAGCATGAGGGCTACTGAAAGAAAAAAGGCACTCCTATCCTCATCTGCAGCTTCTCAGCATTCCACTGGCCCCTCTTCCCAAAAGCTCAAAGTTATCACAGTACTTGGTAATCACTTTGGTCATCAGTATCAGGCTTATTGCTCTGATTCATCATTACTAAGTATTCTTTGCCATACATGCTCTTATTAGTGCAAGCTGCCACTGTCCTCAAACATGTTTATCACTACAAGACTGGCCTGACAGTCACTTAGTATGAAATACTGCAGTAATAAGCAAGGGCCACTGGCCAGTAGCAGTAGTGATAGTAAAACAAGCAAGCTCAGCATCCCTGTGGCAAATCACACCATTAAATTAACAGACAGTTCTCATTTAAGAAGAAGAAAACCAGGTGAAGTAACAATATTGAAAATGGATTCAAAACAACAGAAAGGACCTAAGGAAAGGATCTTTACTCATGTAGCATCCTATGCCAGGTGCTAAGCCCAGGCATCACTAGGTGAAATATATCATCTGGGAGATGGCTTGAGAGCTGAGGGCTCTATCCAAGGACAAGGAGATGAATCACGTTATGGAGCGGATGGTTCTTCCTGGGACCACCTGAAGACCACTCATGCTTTAGGATAGCTCTTTCAGTACCATTTTATACATTCTTGTCAGCTAAGTAACGGATCTGTGAAGCTGGATTAGCAAAAGCCTAGCCAGCAGGCCTAGGGAGATGACTGTGGGATGCTGGGGAGAGGACTTCTGGAGGGCTGTGCCCAGTTTGGGACTCCCCAGTGCAAGAGGGACATGGACATACTGAAGTGAGCTGAGCCCAGCTGGTTGGGGCTGTAGCAGAAGATGTGTGAGGAGAGGCTGAAAGACCTGGGTTTATTCAGCTTGAAGAAGAGGTGGTCCCAGAGGGACCTAGTCTTCAGCTCTCCAAAGAGAGAGTACAGAGAAAGACAGGGCCAAACTCTTCTGGGACGTGCGGAGACAAGGGATTCAGCTGGAACAGAAGAAATTGCAATGCTAATGGAAAAAAATATTATTGGGGGTCAACAGAGTGCCCAGAGAGGCTGTGAAATCTTCATCCTCAGAGATATCCAACCTGACTGGACACTTTGACCTAAGTGGCTTTGTCATGAAGACCAGCAGGCCCTGTGTTTGGAGGGGAGCGCAGGCACTGCTGTCAACTTGTTTGTCCGTGGAAGATGCTGGCTGCAGAGAACAAAACGGAGAGGCTGAAGAGGATGATCCAGCAGCCCCCAGAGGTTTTCACAGACTTCCTTCTAGGCAGCTGCGTAGGTTGGCTGTGAGCACCCCCTTCCTGGCGTTCCCTTGGCTGGTGTGCCTGCCTCCAAGCTGTGGACGTAAATTCCCTCCCACTAGACCAGCACGTCTGCAGCAGACACACTTTCTTGACCGAAATTGATACTGAATTCCTGACTCAGCATGAAGGGTAATTTTAGTGCAGGAGAGGAACTCGACCCTCTCCTTTGGCATACTACCGTCTGCAACGTAGAGCTGACAACTGAGCCGCGGCTGCTTCAATAACATCAAAACTCTTTATTAGAGTTGGGCAAGCTGGGAAAAACCCACCTGGTGTGAGCCCAGTGGGTTTCTTTTTCTTTCCCTAGCGAGCTGCGTTTGCCTGGCTTCACTGAAGCCTGAGCTGAGCTCAATTAACAGGGACAGCCGGGCGCTGAGGTCACGATTAGCAACCGAGCGCACCTGGCGAGCACGCAGGCCTGCAAATGTTAAGCCCATTCAACCACGTGGGTAACACACACAGAGTGTTATTTCACGTTGGAAGGAAGACACTGGGAACTGCCCGTGACATCATTAGTTAAACGACAGCAATGTCCAGTGACCTCCCCAGGCCCTCCTGTGTGAGGGGATGATGGCAGCTTAAAAAGATTTTATAATCAGTGAGGCAAAGGCAGGTGAAAAGCAGGAATTATTTCTCCCACTTTGCAGACTGGAGTAGGAAGACAGTTCTTATGCAACAGGTGAGAAGATGAGATGGTGAGAAGAAAAAAAAGTTCTACAATGTGAAGTGCTCAGCACCCTCTCCAAGGCAGCAGGCAGCAATATTTCTGCAAAGTTCATATTCCAGTAGCTACGTAACTAGGTAACCTGGTGCTGGCTCATTCTGGAATGGTGTGCACTGCTCTGCTGTTTTATCCTTACTTCAAATAAAATATCGTACCACAAGCACATGCATTATTTCATTCTACATGCAGTTTCAGTGTTTATTCTGAAATGTCCACATTAAGCCACACAAATCTTTTAGAGTATGATAAATCACGATGCACTAAAACTAGTTGAAAGTAGTTTCGTATTTATGATGATTTATCATTTTTTTCCTAATTATGTATCACCGCTTTCATGTGAATGATGACTTTCCAGTGAAACCATGGTTGACTAAGACTATTAGGGGATTACAGCAAAAATGGTGAAATTTCTGATGAATTTCTCTGAAAAAAATGAATTTTCCTTAAATTTTTATTTCAGGAGGGAAAATTAAAAACAGAAGAAGGCTTTTTTTGTGGGGAAGTCAGGGCAGAGATCATCTCCTTGGTAACTCACAGGGGATGCTCCACTGGATCATAAGCATTTTTTCCCTTTCCTATTATGAAGCAGTAGAGGCTCATAGGTATTAAGAGTCTTCAAAACTCAGTTCATTTGTTCACATGCCTAAGTGCAGATGTGAAGATCAAATGTGTACATGCCTGACTACATGTTGGACCTGCACTGTCATAGAAAGACAGCCCAGTGTCTTTATACAAAAGATCTTGGTCTTCCTGAAACACATCTCGGCACTTTCTTGCAATCTTCATTCATCTTAGGGAACAGCCAACTTGCAGGTTATTTCCCTGGGCCCCTTTATGTCATCTTATTGTTGGCCACCTACACATACATCAGAGTGTGTTTGATCACATTTTGNCTATTATGATGCAGTAGAGGCTCAGAGGTATTGTCTTCAAAACTCAGTTCATTTGTTCACATGCCTAAGTGCAGATGTGAAGATCAAATGTACATGTTGGACCTGCACTGTCACGGAAAGACAGCCCAGTGTCTTTATACAAAAGATCTTGGTCTTCCTGAAACACATCTCGGCACTTTCTTGCAATCTTCATTCATCTTAGGGAACAGCCAACTTGCAGGTTATTTCCCTGGGCCCCTTTATGTCATCTTATTGTTGGCCACCTACACATACATCAGAGTGTGTTTGATCACATTTTGTTATGGCCAGCCCTGCTCTTGCATTTCAGATTAAGACTGCCGGAAAAATAGGAGAGGTCAGGCCCAGATCAGACCCATGAGGTACACAGGTGCTGAACTTACCATTGAAATGAGTGGAAGTGAGAGTTTTAAAAGCCATGTTGGAAGTGGCCTCTATGACCCACTGACCTTAGGAAGGACGGTGCTGAGAAAACAGCAGCAACTTTGCAACGAGGATGGTGACCACTAGAATGAAATGAGCTTCAAGGTAGAAAACACACTTATTTTTTTAGCATGTCCCAGAATAAAAATATTATATTGTTTAGAGACTTCTTCAGTAAAGGTCACCGTTAGTTATGGTTATGGTATTTCATCTCATCATCTTCTGTGAAAGAGCCCCTTGGTTTGCCCTGATAAACAGAAGCAATTTCATGGTGTGCAGCATGGCTTGAGGCAGCAGAATTTGGCCCTACTACTACAGCTAAGCAAACTGTTAAAATAGGAACTGAACCAAATGTCCAGATCTCCTCCCCAAACTCAAAGTAAACCTGTTTTGAGGTTCAGGAATGTTTGGTTAACTTTAAATAAAACAATGTTGTGTTTCTACACATCCTGCTTTCAGCTAAGCCTCCAAGCAGAAACACAAAAATATGGCAGGAAAGTCTGTTTGCACTATTTCTGGCCCAGGTGAAACCAGGAAGCGTTGGAAATCTCACAAAAACAGCTTTGTCTCACCCAGTATTCAACTCTGAGGTTCTGTTACTGTTACCTAATCACATTTTGTGACAATTTATAACTAATTTTCCACCTAGATAATTGTGATAAAGAACCATCAGACATAGAAAAGATACCTTTTTACTTCACCATTACAGCACAGCTTATGCCTATTTTAAAGTTTTTTTATGCTCATACTTCTTAAGACGTTGGTATAACAGGATCAAGCCAAAATGTCTTTTGCAGTACACAATAACAATCTGCAGCAAATGCTAACAAACTAAGCATACACTTTTCTGCTTCATATCTGGTTCATGGCTAATTTAAGCAATAAGCAAAATACCAAAAAGTCGGTTGTTTGCCTTTTATTTGACAACTATCTTTATTGAATTTGCAGAGCAAAGACAACAGCATTGTTTTCAAGGTACATATTTGCCATACAAAATTGCCCTGGATGTCATTGCAACATTTTTAAAGCACTTCTGTGTTACAGACTCTTGCTAGTTCATATTAAAAGGAACATTTAATTTTATTGCTAGAAATTATATCATGGTCAGCAAAACTTAATACATGCACTGTGATTATATAGCTATCTGCTCTACCACAACAAAGTCATCCCAAGTGATATGGTACTGTAGCTCCCATGTTTGCTAGCCAGATGTATTATATTTTCCAGACTCCAAGAAGAAACAGACATTAAGAAATGTGTGTTAATCATTGCCCTAATGAGAACAATATGCAGTTAACTTTTAGATTGTCACAAAAGTATTGAGGGCGAGTACAGACAATGCATTCTACATTCGAGGAAACTCAATCTGTTTTTTTGCTAGTCCATTTCAATTAAATGGTCGTGTCTGATAGAGTATTTTGAATGAACCACTGAAATTTCAGTGGGTATGTGTGTATGCTTATTAAGCACAAGGCTAACTAAAACACCATTCTGACTACAACCATCAAAGGAAAATACCCACTGTACCACTTAAGTACAACAAGCTAAGACAATGCCGACCATGCAAAGCCTGCCCAGCTCCACTATCTTCCACAGTAGGTGCGAGCCTTTGGTTTGTTATATATGCTACTACCAGCCAGTATTTTTGTAAGACTTACTAACCCTGGCAAAATGAGTCATTTCCCTTCATCAGAAGTTATCCTAGAAAATTCCACGGGGAAGAGCCCAACATCCACTGGGGAAGCAACAGAATTTGGCAGCCCTGCCCAAAGACCCACTGAACTCCCCCACGTTGCACTGATTTCAGTTAGGCAATTCCAGAGAAAACTACTACCCAGCAAGTATAGAAGGATGAGAATCCCTAAGCAAATAACAAATTAAATGCATGCATATACTTACAGAATAAGCCAATTAATCTGATTTGGTAAAAGTGTGAGGCATGTTATCATTCTACACTCTCAAGGACCTGAAGGTTTGTGCAGATTTGGATTTTCTAAAGCAAAGAAAGATGTGCACTTCCTGCACTTTAAAAAATTTATTTATATATATATATATGTGTATTTTATATTTGCTTGGTTCAAGGAAACATTCATTCTGTCCACCAGAAAAGAAGGAGGTGAGAAAATAAGGTCTGAAACATTGACTGAACAGCAAACATAGCATCAATAGAGTGAAGGCAAAAGAAATCATGATTGTCCTCTTTGCTTAGGTTGCAGTGCAGTCATACAGAAGGCATCCAAAGCACCCTTTCTTCCCCTGTTTCCTCCTCCTACCTCATCCCTGCCCCTCACAGTTGTCTTTCTTTCCCTCTATCTACACTGCAAAGCAGTCTGAGGGGTGATACAGCCTTTATTAATGAGGTATAGGAACAGATGATTTTCATTCCAACCTGGGATTATAAAAGTGTTTCATACTCTTCAAGAAAGGAAAGTCCTCTGAAAACAGGTGCAAAATACTAAAGTAACTTAGAGTGCAGTACTTCAGAATATCTTTGCATAGGTTAAACAAACTATTGCCTTGATATGTGTGTGCTAAAGTAAAATAAAATCAAAAAATGTCTAATCAACTCATTTGGAATACTTTCCTGAAGACGTAATAAATATAAGAAAACTTTGGCTTAATTTATTGAGATATCTTCTTCCCTCCTTTCCTTCCTTTCACAATGTTCCTCAGGAATAAAAAAAAATATTGTATTGTCAACTAGTGTTATATAAACACAGTTACTTCCATGCCTTAGGAGAAGAAAAAAATCAACCAAAGCATTGGATTATCAACTTTCTGAAGAGCATTAAGCAAAAGCAAAAACAAACAAGCAAAAACCAACACACGCGAGAAAGAATTTCCATACTTTTGATGTAATTCTTTAAAATAGGCTATTTTCTGACTGGGGATTAGGTCTTACCCAGGACATAATTCCCTTCTCCTTATCTGTCCAGAAGTAATGACAACAGTACAATCTAGCTTTTTCTTCATCATATTACCCTCGTAACAGACTGCTTGTATTTTGCATTCCTGAAAAAATAAATAATGAAATCTTTACAAAAAGAAAATCACCCATAGCAAATACAAATAGTATCTATAAATACTACCTTTACAGTAACAATATAATACTGCAAGTGCATCACTGAACAAACTAACGTGGTGAAAAAGACCTTCTGTTACATATGTCAGTTAAATATTTATATTCTCCTTCAAGGGAAAACTTACAATTCCCAAAAGCGCAACAATCAGCTTGAAAAATCAGGTTAGACGTCAGCAGTTGACTATTAATAATTATCCTCCCAGTTATTATTTATTTGTCAGGGCAGCCAGGGTCCATAATCAGCATTCATCTTTCATCTTTTTCAGCAGGGCTGCCTGGCAGGTGCTGGGCGGCGTGAACACCGAAGGGTCGGCAATGCCCAGCTGCAGGTCAAAAAAGCGAGTGGAGGTCGTAACGCTGTAGTTCCTTAGATAGGTCTCCTGCACTGGGTAACAGTCTTTGACTGTGTAGACACCGACCCAGGATTCCACTGTAATAAAGCAGAAATTCGGCTATTTAGATCCTCAGTATGACTGTGTCACAACAGTTTCAAGGCACTGACCTTCCAATGCCCCCTCCTCAGGCAAAGCCTATGGGTTGGGACTTCCCATATTTCTAAACAGAGTCATATCTTTCGGAAAGCCTTAGCGGAGAACTGAAAACAAAAGCAATCTAATAGAAGATCCCAGAAAAAAAATGAAAATCCTGTATCACTCATAACAAAAGAGGTTGACTTTTGTTATTTTAAGGGTTAATTAGCTTCACATGTCTGCTTACCAGGACAGCATCCTGTTACAGGATACATGTCAACATGAAGAAAGGCCACAAAAGTAGCATCATGGACACCACGATGATGTTAAACCTTGGTGCCATCTTGCATGTTGAGAGTCATGGTACCACCAAGGTATCGGTATGTCACCTTTCAGAGGTACTTGTTTGGAAGGACCAGCACTTATGGTTAGTCCCAAATTTAGCTATACTCCGCACAAATCTGATTTCTCCCACCTTTCGTGCCTGCATTCATCCACTTCAGCAGTAAACCAAGGTAATGCTCAGGGAGTTGTTTTCAGAAAAACACGGATTTTTGTGCCTTCAGTTTAGGTAGCATGTGGACATTTTACCTTACTCTCTGCTCTTGACAAGTCAAAAGGTGTGGTTGCTGAAAATTTTTGCTCCATTTGACATTGTTGGGATTCAGCAGTCTTGACACACTAAAGCACTCAATCTCCCCAGCTAATGTAGGACATCTGATTCTTTCCTGTGCACAGTTCTGCACTCACCTACTGGATAAACTGCTTGTGCTCTGCTGTGGTGGGGGCTCCTTCCGCACCACAGCTCTCCACTGCAGACATCCCTAGCATTTTACCCTCAAAGCCCTTTCAGTCATCTGAGACCTTTACCACCACTCTTACGCTGATGATACTTACCAAATCCTTAATTCAAATAAACATGACGTTTCATGTCATATTTCTTCTAGTTTACTGTCTCAAACAGTGTTTTTTTTGGAAAAGGAGAAACATTCCCAAATACAACTCTACTGTCTCTATCTCGTCTTAACTGTTTCCTCCTGTTTGCTGCCATCTATACATATTATCACAACCCTGTTCATTTTTGAAATTCAGTTCCCCTCATATATTTCTACTGGTCCATTATTCAAGACTCCACTCAAAGCTGAACTCCTCTGTGTACATGATATAGCACTCCTGCCCCTTTATCTCCAGTTTAACTCTGCAATATACTTGAGGGTTTTTCTCTCTCACTCTCTTCTCTCGTCCTCTGCCATCTCCTCACTGTCATATTTCTGCAGTCAATACATTCAGGTGATTTCCCTTGCCCATCTTTCACTTTTAAAACCTCATTTTAATCTCTTTTATTTCTCCCATGTACTCCTTCAGTGATCCTTCTTTATCCCTGTCCTTGCATATCACTTCATCTAATTGTTTCATGTATTTCAGACCTCCCGATAGCAGAAACTCTCATTAGGTTAGAATACAAAACTACCTGCTGTCATCACAGATCAGATCCTTTGCGTGACTCCTGTTTGAAATTTTCTCAGTTCCCGGGAGATTTATTTTATCTCACCCAAACAGCAATCAGACATGATTATTTTTTTTTTGTCATTTCAATAGTGTGTAATCTGCACTACCATAATCACATTATTGGAAGCAGGTAAGCTGTGTCACGAAATGCCCGTAGAGTATTTATAAAAGACTTGCAAACTGAGCAATATTTAAACGTATCTCTCCTGTATACCCTATAGGCAAAATATAACGATACTGAGGTATTCTGTATCTCTACTGAAACCTTCATAATATTAACAGAATTATAATTTCTAGAATCCAAATGAAAAATACCAGCTGAAGGATGACTGGGTAGACAAGTTTCAGATTTTTTTTTTCAGATTGATCATGCAAAAAAAAGTACTGGAAATACCAAATTCTATTGGACAAAAATCACACATCATTAACTAAAGGTATCTGGATATTAAGTTCCATAAAAGTTCCAAAAATACTGGATCTGAAAAACAAGATTCTTGGAGTGAGGGATAATTTGTCTCTTGTAGAATACCAGATGATACATCGACCTACTTACAGAGCTATAATGACCTTATCCTTCATTTTCTTTCTACTTTTATTCAAACAAGAAATATTTTTTCCCTTTACTAAATACTCAGGTTCATAACCTACCCATATATTAGGAGGCTATAACCCTAAGTATTGAATTAACTTAATAATATCATAAATTTAATTGGATTTTAAGAATTATTTTTATAGCTGTCTGGGTCATCACTAAACCACAGATGAAACTGAGCCAATATTCTAATAAATGCTATGCATTCAAAACCTAGTATACTGCACCTTGGAAAACTGGGCCTACTTTCTTTTATGATGCAGGTGTTCAGCTGCCAAGTGCAGAACTAGGCTTTGAGAAGGGATGTTTCTCACTAGCATTGTGGATAACAAAACGTAGGTGCTTATCGAAGATGCTCACTGCTGCAAAACAGCTTATTGGATGTACTTCATGACAATATTTGATAACAATGCGTAGACAAACACGGATTCCTTCTTTGTTTCTATACTGCCTTTTAACAGAAATCTGACACATTCTAGTTGTGTTCCTGTGCTGAGTGTGTCCCTACTTATATTACTGATTTTTCTCTAGATAAGTTTTGGATTCAGGCTGCTGCATTTAGATGCAGAATGGAGTTCTATGCCAAAAAATGTATGATATAGGCTAGAATACAGATAAGTCCCTTGGATACGTGAAAACCTGCTGAGGTGAGAGATAGTTTCTTAATAAAATACATTGATAATAAAATGATACACTGTACATGGGGGATATTTACTATGTCTTCCAGCAAACTTTATGGAAGTATGTGAGTCTGGGGTGAAACATGAACAATTTTATTTGTCCCCGGGTAGCAGAGACAATGATTGCTATTACAAAATAAAAGTATGCACGTACATTTCCTGGCTGGTTTTCTGTCAGACCATTCCTGTACCATAATTTGATCTCCAGGTCCCCCGATGTAGTACTGATCTTCATAAGTGGAATTGGCAGGGATATCATATGGATCCCATGGCTCAGTCAGAGGAATCTTTGAGCAAAGCTTTGTAACTTGTTCAATCTGAAACATCACTGCATCTTTATAGAGCAATATATATTCAAAGAACCTGTTAACATGAAAAAACAAAGTTATTATTCGTAATCTTTTTTTACCAAAAAAAAAAAAAAAGAGGAAGAGAAAAAAGGAAGGAAGGAAGGAAGGAAGGAAGGAAGGAAGGAAGGAAGGAAGGAAGGAAGGAAGGAAGGAAGGAAGGAAGGAAGGAAGGAAGGAAGGAAGGAAGGAAGGAAGGAAGGAAGGAAGGAAGGAAGGAAGGAAGGAAGGAAGGAAGGAAGGAAGGAAGGAAGGAAGGAAGGAAGGAAGGAAGGAAGGAAGGAAGGAAGGAAGGAAGGAAGGAAGGAAGGAAGGAAGGAAAGAAAGAAAGAAAGAAAGAAAGAGAAAAAGAAGCATCGCTGATAGGCAAGATCGCCATTGACTTCTCAGTATAAGACCGTTTTCATTTGCTTATAACTTTTCCAAACTTTGAGAGAGGCTAACCAGTTGGGCTGAAATTTCCCATGCTGAAAGTTTGTCTCAGCTGACTCTTTCCAACATAAATACATCAGGCTGAACTGGTTCAGCCATTTCTGAGAACAACAGGACAAATTTTCTGAGAACAACTGAGAGGAAAACATGTTATTATTCCCAGTTTTGTTTTGTTTTTTAATAACTGCTTCATTAAAAAACTCTAGTGCCCCCATGTTTTGGAGAAAGGCCTTGAAATTTGGCAAGGGAGAAGTTTTTAATAAAAGTTTCCCAAATTTGGCTAAGTTATAAGCCTTTTAAAAAATCTGTTTGCATAGGCTGAATACATTCTGTTCCTTATGTGTGCCTGGCCCTTCTGTGTGCCAGTTAAGTGTAGTACCCGCCACCCTCCCAAATGTTCCTCTACAAAAATCCAAGTAGCTCAGTGGGACATGTCAGGTGAAGGGGGAAATATGTGATCCCAAATGCAGAATGGAGAGGCTCGGTACCGGCAAGTGTTCCCTCTGAAAACCACTATGCCCAAAGAAGTAGTGAAAGGAGAAAGCAGAGGAGCAAAAAAAATAGGGAAGAGAAAATGGAAGGTGAAGGAACTGGTGAGTCTGAGGCGCTGCAAGAGAAGAGAGGAATAACATGGTTAGCTAATAAAGATTTAAAAATTATCTTCTGTTTGAAATGTAGGCTCCACTTGTCATCAAGTAAGCAAACCTTTCTTTGAGGAGAAGTGATAAATCTCTTCCTGGGCATTTTGATCTAATTCCTACTTACAGGAGATGGTATATGACAAATACTGTGGCTTTGCCTCCACACCTATAAAAAGAAGGCTCAGGTATTTGGCTACAGTCTACTATCATGTAATGACATTAGAGAAAAGGAAGAATGGATTTAATTCCCTTCTCTATCTATAATAGCATCCCTTTCTATCTGCAATTCCTTATTTATGATGCTGCCTCCATTTCTGGCAAAAAAGAGCTTGCATGTCCTTCAGACAACAGTTCCTCCACTTCACAGTCCTGATGCTGTATTCACCCCATGCCTTGATCAAGACAGAAATCTGGTGGAAAACAGTGTGAGATTCATATAAGCAAAGAGATTATGCACAAAAGCAAGAGGCACGTTCAGCCTCGTATTTCCCAACTCCTGAACGTTTCTCTTTGTAGTCTCCACATTCTTTTGGCATCTTTTGGAAAGAATATAAAGTTTACATAACATGGGGTTGACACCAAAACAGTTTACAAATTAAACTGTTGCACTATGCAACCATGTTAGATAGGAATCACTCTACCCACCATGGGCATAAAGTCATCTGAAGGTTCCACCATGAGAAATGTAGGCGAGCAACATTTCCATCATTTCTTGAAAGGAAATGAAGGGTCATGTATCCATTTGTGTGTGGAAATGTAGGCAGGCAAAATAGGAATAGCCAAACTGAAAGGTGACTAAGATCATAGGCAGGCAAAGCCGCTGACGTGCAATAACCTAGGGCACACACTTTGATGGCTACCTTGCAAAACATGTGAAGTAGTTTACCCCACTCTCAATGAGCGTGGAAACCACTGCAGCCTTCTCACACATTTACAAAACTTAGTCAAACAGAGTTGGAAAAACAACAAGTTTATGTATTATCTTCCCTATGTTAAATCATTCCGCTGCCCACATCCTAAAAGATTCCTATTTCTGCCACTGCTGCAGCAGGAAACTGTTACAAGCCTAAGACCACCTGCCATTTTCTTAGTCAATGTCCCCAGATTTGTGATGTTACCAGAGAACTACCTAGTTCATTGTAAGAAAACAAGCCTGTGAACACGTAAGCACAGATGTAATTTCTATCACAAGGAGTCCAGAGAAGGCATTCACAGGAACACTAACATACACTTATTTACAAGTTTCCAACTAGGCTCTAAGGACTCAAATACTGTTCAGCTGGCTGCTCAGCAGTTCCCATAAAAGTGGGGTAAGGAATATTTTGATGAGCTGGTCACTTTGTGAAAAAACAACTAACCAACCAAACAGGAACATTAATTAAATATTAAAAGTTGCCTGAAATAAAATTTAAATAATTTCATTTCTCTTTTTCCCTTTAAATTCTTACTTAAAAGTCATTTGCTAGAGAAAGTTTACTTGCATTTCTAGCAATCAACTTTTTCATGTTTTCTTCTTCCTTATCCTTTCTTTTATAAATTATTTCATGAAATAAATACCTTCTGTTCTAGGTTGTGTGACCCATATATTGGCAGGACTGCACAAGGGGCATGTGGTGCTTTTAGTGAAGTGAAACAGTAGTTCAAATTTCAATCTGACAAACACATATATTAACTTGCAACACAGAAGCAACCACTGTGGCATCAAGAGTTGACTTGTATACTTTCAAAAGTAGGGCCAGAATCCAGACAAACCTACTTTCTTCACTTTGCCTTCTTGAGTGCAGACGGTAATGCTTGCATCATAAAATAGTAACAATGAAAACAAGAATTGGAAGAATCCAAACAAATCAAACCTATTACCAAATAGCTCATTAGCAAACATTCTACAAAACAAAACTTTCCATTCCGTATGCTTTTGCTCTAAGGCAGAGGTAGAAAGAACAGATGTTAAACATATACCAGTAATACAATCTGATGCGCTACTGGAACCAAGTTAGCAGCTATGGTGACACCACACCAAACAAAAGCTACAGAGAACAGAATACACGTAGTTGTATCAACAGGGATGCTTGTGAGTGTGGCTCTATTCACTATGCACAGGTGTGTGGGCTAGAAAGGGCACGTGAATTTATACTGTTGTTACCCAGTTTAGATGTATCTCATATCTAAATTTCAAGTAGAATTGCTCCTGTGTGTGTTCTGGAAACAGAAAGCACACCAAAAGAAGATAGCACAGGACTCGAGCTTCACTGCATGTGAAGGTGAATGGTTAAGTTTTCATTTTTTAAAGAGAGGTATTTGCCAGCCAAAATTAACAACAGAATGTTCATGGATTTAAATATGACAATTTAGTATATTTTAAAACAAAATATTTAAAAATCATTTCCTCTTTTTTTTTTTTTTTTACTGGCCAAGTCCTAAGTTTACTGCCTGTATTTGCCTTAGGTGCCTGAGATTTCATTGGCAGCTTGAGGGGAAGAATAGAATTCTGAAAATAGGTCTTGGCAGAGAAACTGAAAAGGAAATTGGTTTTAATTAATTTTTTTTTCAAAAGCAGAACATTTGTAGCCCTTGCCCACCCCTAATATAATTTTTTAATAATTTCATTCCTTAAACTGCAAGTTTGAGAAAGTCCCAAGCCCTTCCCAGGGCACTTTGAAACAGACTTGGAGAAGTTACTCGGATGACTTACGCTACTTGCCTGACCAAGATTCTCTCTCTTCCTTTCCTTCCCTATCCCATCCTCTCTTGTGCTACCCACAAATTCTTATCACTACTCCTTTAGAGGAACTCTCTCTAAGGATTCCTTAATACTCCCTTTGTGTATGTCTGAAAAGGGATAAATTCCAAAACATAAAGACGTATGTTTTTTGCTTCTATGCTTTAAAGGTTTTCTCAACATTGGACCTTCCCCTGCACAAATAATTCCATTTGAATTTACTGTAAGTAATCATGTCAGCCAGGTGTGATACATGCTGCGCTCTCTCTTCTGTACTCCTGGCTTAAGGAAATCAGTGTTGGGACAGAATACGATGCCAACACACTCACAAGGTGAGGCATTTGCACTGTGGAAATGTTGTGAGGAGTAGATGTGCATCCAAATACCATCCTGCCTTTAAGATTCCTCCTGAAATCTGGGGAGATAGGCAGAGATGCCTTGCAGAAGATAGCTCCTACAGTGGCCTGTAGGGACACACTACTGGACACCCCAAAATGAATGAAGCTGATAAACCTATCAAGGACTTTTTAATGAATTACTGTTCCACATGTTATGAGTTTTTAATATTTTTAAATATTTTAGTATTTGTCAGAAAATAAGTCATTAGACTCCAGCCCATGATACTTGCTCTGTTTAAGATACCTCTGCACTGAGTCCCGCTGAAAAGTGCCCCAAGCTGAGGCACTTCCTAATTGTTAGTTCTGAAGCGTGCTGGCCAGCAGGCCACCTAAAACACCAGAAGCCCTCTCTCAGGATCTACTTCTATGCTTCTGTCGGCTTCCTTGCATAGTCAGACTTAAAAGCAGTCGTTGCTTGTTTAATTGCCTTTGTACTGACCCAGAGGAGCAGAGGTGCTGGCGGTGCCGTGCCAAACTTGCATGATGTATCGAAGCACACCAGCCAAGGTCATTTGCTAGAGAGGAACAAAATAATGGGCTGAGGCTAAGACTGGGTAAGAGAATTCCTTGTGTTCTAAGTCTGCTCTATATCATTTCAACTCTGTGGCCCTGGACCAGCAGCTTACAATACTGGAGCCTTAAAATTCCATTCTGGTTATTTATTTTTGACTGCTATAACACTGAAGAGGCCTTAATTCGGGATCAAGAACCAGTTGTGCTAAGGTTGTACTAACAAAGAACAAAAACACAACTGCTGCCCCCAAAAGCAATGGAACAATAGGTTCTTGTAAAGCACCTTCCTGTCCTGCAAAGTCATATGAGCTTTTATGTGTCCAGGACTTTAACCTGTTGACTCACTTTCCCCAGCTGTGGCTATTGTATCCTTACAATTCCCATTTGCATTAGTCAGAACTTACATTACCTAATAATTATTATAAAGCATTTGAAAGATGAAAACAAATTTTTAATGCGTTATTTGTATTGCAGCTATTGTATTGCTCAGCTGGAAAGAGCATTTGATATTTAAGGTATTAAGTAGAGATTGCTGGAATTTTTCCAACGCTAACGTTGCTTTCCCTTTTGAGATTAAGTGAAAAAGTGAAACATCTACATCTGCCTTTGTGATATTATTTAATTTTGTCTTGGTTCTATTTGCAAAAAGGCATTTTAGACATCATGAAAGAGATTTTTCTTTCTAGCTAGAAGAAATTACACTAAAAATATCCTAAACAAATCCTCTGTTCTGATGTGTATGAAAAGCTACATGCAAATTTCTGATTCTTGAGTTATAGCCTCTTGATAGCAGATACCGCAAACTTTCATAATAACATTGCTACCTTTTATAGATTTTTTATGCAGATAATATATATTGGAGAATTGGAACCCTTGTCAGAAAGATGACTACAAAATTTCATCTCTTTAAACTCTTCGGATTAAGAAAAATTTCAAGAGAGAGAAGCTGCTAAGCAGACATTCAGACAGTTGATAAACACTATTCAGGTCAAGAACATCCATTTGCTTTTGGAAAGCTCTGGCTAGCTCATTTCATAACTGAGAATCATTTGCTTGTCAATATATTTCTGGGAACTCCTTTCCTCTTTCCCATGAAGTTTCGGTAATTTCAGACTTGTGTTTTTCTTCTGGTGTATCAGACCTCAACAACAACAGTAATTTACCATATTTGATCTCACATGTTTGGCTAGACTATGGTATATTGTACAAATACAGTACTGTGCAAATACATGTGACAGAACATGTAATCTGATCTTGTGTAAAGGCAGTATTTTCTAGACTGACATCATTCACAGATTGTAAAGGCCTTTTCTATTTTCAAAAGACCAACCCCTCTGTATCAGGTGTCTAATTAGCAAGGTGTAGAAGGAGAGAGTACTACCAGTTTCTAAAGGTGAAAGAACTAGGCAGTTTAAATATTGCCAAAATTATAAAATTCATCTAGAAGGATGTCTTAAGTACAGGAAAGGAATTAAAAGCTGCAAAGTCAAAGCTACATTAACATATGTTTACATATTTCTGTGACTTCACAGAATCACACAGAATGACAGAGTGCTTAAGGCTGGAAGGAACCTCTACAGATCATCTAGTCCAACCTCCCTGCTCAAGCAGGGACACATAGTTTACCAAATTAATGAAAAATTACACAAAACTTTATTCTTTTTTATTTTTTTTTTCTATAAATTAGATTAGCTACTTCTTTGGAAAATACTAAGGGAAATTAAGTTCTTTAACATCAATATTGTTTTACTTGCTGTCTCTTTTTGGCTATTTGACATCCTATAAAAAGCCTGATCTATCAAGTTAAGCCCTAAGTACGGTGAACTGTAATTTAGGTTGAAATTCAGGAAAAAAATAAGGCACAGTGCACTTTGCACTGTGCTTAAGAGAGTGTGTCTGTGTTTCCCTAAATAATAGGAAATGATCTTGAATAGCCCTAAGCAGCTGAAAAGAAAGGGAATGGAAGATATGGCCAGAATACCACAACACTTTTCAATGAATCAATTCCAATGGAATATGGTCCACATGGGAGAGCCATGTGATATCAAAATACCCTTGAGACCAGAAGTTTGTTTTGTTTTGTTTTTGTTCTGAGCTCTCAAAAATCTAGTAGACTGGGGTCTTTCTGCCTAAGTAGGTTAATAATAACAAAGGTTACTGGAAGATCAAGGTTTAGTGAAGAGCAAGAAGAATGATGAAAGTTCAAAAGATCTTAGGAGGGACATGGGAGAAGTACAAGAGACAATAATTATCATTTATTTAAAACACTTCTCATCCTCTTTATACTATATAAAGAACAAGAGAAGTGACAGAATCAGAAGACTGGATACTCAAAACTGAGATATGGAAATGTTCTTTTAAACAGTATACAATACAATTTTATCCATTTGAAAAAGTGGGTGTTTAGCATAGAGAAATAGCCAGAAAAATCAGTTTCAATAATTTAGCATAATTCCAAAAAAGTTAAAAAAAGGGCATGCATGTTTTCTTATTTTTAGTTTTACCACTCATTCTCAGCTTTCTCTGAACCAGGCTCAGAGGCAGGATCTTAACTCTGTCTTAGTATGATAATATCTGCTTTACACAAAAAAAAGGTATAACAGAATGAGGTTCCTATTCACAGATAACTCAGCTAAAACAATCTCCCTTTTCCAGTATATTTAGTTGGAATAACAAAAAACACTAAGAACCAATTTTAAGTTAGTACTGTGCACTGCAACTTCCTATGTACCTTAACTGCAATATATAAGCAGAGAAGGACCTTTAAGATAACATAAACAGGAATTACACGTAATTCAATCGACCTATGTTGTTTTTTCTCAGATTGTAAATCCTATCATCCATATATTTGGACAGTTAGTAAATCTTCAGTATAAACTCCTTTATATAAAGCTGTTGCTCGCTCAGTGCATAACTTAGTGACTCAAACATGAAGAATACATACATTAAAAGTCCAGGTAGAATTGATTGGAAGTGTGCCCAATAATAAACAAATTAGAAAAAGGAAGGGAATGTCTGTGTGAGTGACATGAGTGAGATGTGGTAAACAAGAATTTAGCACAGTAAGGTTGCAATTCTGTGTTGTATAATTCTACCTTTATGTCAGACAGAGTAGGAACAGGTGCTTTAAGCAGGACCAGACACAGGGCCGTGCATGTGGGAATCCTCTAGGTAAAAGAATGAAGAGGAGTCAACAGTTCAAATCTCTTGCCAAAAAAGCCAAGCCATTGTCACACATATTAACAGCAGCAGAAGCAGCAAGACATGGAAGGCAATTTAGTCCTTTATGCTTAGTACCGATGAGGTTACAGTGGTTATGTCGTTTCTGGTTTTGGATACCCACTTCAGGGAACAGATAAACAGACCAGAAATAGTCCAGAGAACAGCAAGAATGATGCGATGATTAAAAAGTATGACCTGTGAAGAAAATGGGTATGTCTAGTCTAGAAAAGAAGACTAAGGTAGGACCTGATAAGCTTTCCAGTAAATAAAAAAGACCACCAAGTGTTCTCCATGTTCACTGAAGGTAAGGTTGGAAGAAAACAGCACCATTTTCAGCAATGAGGATGTTAAGTGAGATAATATGAATAAATCTCTGTGTATGACGGCTGCAGGAACAGGATTCCACAGTCATCTTTGTTCCAGCTTTTACAAGAACAAGCTAGAAAAGCATGGATCACAGATATCCCAAGTTCTGCTTCTTCAGGGTGGAGGAACAGGTCCCAGATTTACATGGACGCAATTCTATGGATTCAATGGCTTTTAGTGTCTTCTGATAGCAGATAAGTTTAACTAGTCCTAACATTATCAACTATATCATGAATTTGGATCCGCTTGCTATCAGCTTCAGAGCTTCTTCTGAAACAGCCCTTCTTTTGGTGCTTAGCTCCTCTTTTTGTAAGGGAGGAGCTGTTGGCTGAGCATCCTGGCATTTCTCACATCATCAGATGTGAGATCAATTACCTTTCCTTTAGGTGCCTTTCAGGAGCCAGTTCTCTCTGTAGATCAGCACTTGACATTTCAAATATGTTGATAAGGTTAATTAGTATCTTCACTGAAAATGATCACCTACACACATACTCTTCAGAAGAGACAGACCTCAGGATGTTGCTAAAAATCAACTGAACTGAAAATATTTAAATATTTAATAGATTAATATGAATTTCAAAAACTTTCTTCTTCAAAAATTCTTGCATTAACAAGTGTATTTGATATGGAATTATTTCATAGATTATTTGTTAGTCTACTACAGAAACAGCTGTCCCCAAAGAGATGACATTCAGCTAAAATAGCTTTCTATTTTTAAGAAAAGTTACATTTATTTTAATTGTATTAAAAACTACACGACACTATGAAAACTAGCTGACATTTATTTATCATTCAAAGACAGTTCTAAGAAAGAGTAGCAAGGAGGACGAGACCTGTAAATAATATTGATATAAATATACTGCACTGGCACTGTTGAAAGTTTTCCACTACTCCAGAAAAGGTCACTAGACCTATTGCACATGTTTAGACTACCCAGGCTGATTAAAATGTGACAGAAATAGGTTTACCATTTAGCATCTGACACCAATACAAACTGAAGTCTTCAGCAAGCAGGTAAGTCTGTCTAATCTGGGGGTGTTCTCCTGACACAACAGCGTCCAGTGTCATGCATAACCTATCAGAGGGCTACAATTTTCTTTGAGCTTTTCTTAATTAGTATAGACTGAGGACTTTTATATATGCAAAAATTATTTCCCTTCACCATTACTATTCCTACAAGAAATACTACTGAAATAACTCATTTTGAAATGTACAAGTGTCTTTTTAATTATTTGTATGTATTCTTCACCTAGTGTCTGAAATCTCCATAATAGCCTTCTGATATTACAAATAAGTACTATATTACACTTTTAATGGGAAAGATTTTCAAAACTGACCAGTTTGACACTCTGTATTTCAGATGTCCAGATCCCTGAAAAGGTCTAATTTTCACAGGGACAGTATACAGGATTTTCTAAAATTCAATGTGTTGAAGTGTGACCATCCCAAAACTGAATTGCACAAAACCACTAGATGCCTTTTTTTTTTATGATCAACTTGTCTTGTTTCTAACTAGGATTTTACATTAAGTTAGTGTTAAACTAGAAAAGCAGTCTCTCTGTTCTGTGGATCTTTGTGTTTCCGGGTTATGCCTTGAAGACTTCTAAAAATCTGTCAGTTCTGATACAACGCATTTCTTTGCACACACAAATCCTTGAAAATCTGCTATGGTTCTTTGGAAGTTTTCTGTTCAAACGCATACAAAATTCCTGAAATCTCTCTGCAGAAAAATGCATTAACCTTTTCTCTCCCTCAGGTTTTCCCTTCAACCACTGATGTGTTCCCAAGCTATGAAGACACAACGGATAACTGCAGGTACTCATGTAACTGTGACGGTTCACTATTTCCACCTAGCAGCTTTGCAATTAAGACATAAATCTGGCCCAATAACTCCTTCTCCAAAATTAAACATTAACCTAACCTGAAGCCCTGTGAAAGTGGTCAGAAATCAGTTTCACTGATTTTTACAGATGTTAGATCGGGTCCTTACTACCTGTTACATTTAGAAGAAAATGAGAAGCTCAAAAGTGTTTAAAATCTAACTGAAATACCTACCAATTTACCTCAAAGGGGTAATTTTGAGGGTGGGGGGGATGCTGGAAGGTGAACATAACACATTATATGCAATCTCAGCTCCCCAAAATGTGTTTCCATGAATTAAACCTGGTTTTGAACTTTCTGGGTTTCATGATATTCTTTGCCTCTTATTTATAACATTCTAAGATTGCTTTTTGGCCAAAGTAATTTCTTTCTGCCTTTAACTACAAGTATTTAAATTATTTGAAACATCTTCCTTGTCATAAAAACAAAACAAAACAAACAGAACTTTGGGGAGCCTTTTTTTTTATGTAGTATCTTCCTACAGCTAACTAGGCAAGATCTTAGACCTCAGAGTATAAAAACTCAAAAAAAAAAAAAAAACAAAAAACAAAAAACACGAATTCACTTACGGAAAATCCTTGTAGCGTTTTCATTTATCTACTTTTCTGGACTGCTGTATCTCTTATGGGATTTGTTCTTCCATGTTCTCTGCATTGTGCTAATCCTGTAGTTGGACTCGTTCAGGGAACAGGAAAAAGATTTTTCAGGGATGGAGCTGTTAAGACCTTGACGAATTAAAGAGAAAAAATCAGAGAGGAAATTCCCACTGTGGGTGATTTGGGGATTTGGCTGCTACTCATCACTCTGGACAGAAAGCATCTGTGTGCAGATATGCCAAATCCTTGTGCCAGTGCTAGCAACAGACCTACATGATACACGAATTTTAATCCTGGAGACTTTCCCTATCCTTAAAAACTTTACAGAATGGCAAGCTAAGCCATCGTATAATATTTTGGTGAAGAACATATGGCCCATCTGCTCCAGCAAGGTCCTTACTGATGCTTCATAATGCTTTATTTGGGGCATGGCATTCAAAGGCCATGGATGCACTGTAGGGCTTGGCCACTGCAGATCTCCCTGCAGACAGCGATCCCAAAGAAATGGGCATGCCCCTTGCAACAGCACTACTCAGCCTTCCACAGAGGCAGCCTGCTTTCTCTTTAGCGAACCAGATAACCAGAAAATGGAGATTTTCTGTGCAAAATGAGTCCAATATTGATATGGCCTTCCCCTATATCACACAGTCTATGTATATCACACAGACAGAAGGTATACATTAATACCTGGGAGATAGCTGTAATAAAGTTAAATTTCTACATATGCTTTTTTAGCAGAAACAGTTCAGGCTACCAGAGGTTTATAAAGATTTGTTTTGTTAATATTTGTTGCTTGTTCATACACTACCCGACTTTATTATCAAATATGCTGTACACATTATACATGCTGTCATGATTACATGTTCTCCACCTTTTCCTAAAGTTTTGAGTAAAACTTTCTAAAATAAATATTGGATAAATATGCACTTTTTATGGCCAAAATACTTCCGAGGGATGCATTATTACAAAGATCAGATCAATTTTAAGGAGGGTAACGATTAATAACAACAGATAGTGAATTAAGTCTACATGCAAAAGAATACTAGAGATTTAAAGAACTGCATTGCAAAAAAAAAAAAAAAGAGATTGCATGATGTTTTTAGTTACTATTGCTACAGTATATAAGCATTTCATTTACACTATGTATCCTGCAGAAACCTAATACAAGCTTTGTAAGTGAATTTTTCCATTCTTTCAATGAAAGAAAATTCAGAGAACCAAACTTCATTGCAGATGCATGTTAGCCTTCCAAAAAACAACAAAAAGGAGATTTCATTTGGCTCCCTGTGAACCCCTTTACTGGGATCCAGCTAAGCATTTGTAGTACCTACATTTGGCACCACCTCGAACAGCAACTTGTGCCTCTCTGTCACTTCGACCTGTCCCATGTACATTAACAGGACACGTGACAGATTTGGCACCTTGAACGTTATTTGATTTGTACCCAATTCCACCTCCATGTCTGACTGGCCACCTGTTTTCAACTTCAGAGGACTAGATTACTTCACATTTGTGATTTAAAAAATTAAAATAGCAATGTAATAAACCAAAGATTAAAACAAGTATGTCAGTAAACAGAGAATATATAAGCAAAAAACAAATAGTAAGTCTTTCATTTTTTGCTCTGCTGAGGTAGTTAGATAGTCCCTTGTATTTTCACTGTTCAATAATAAGGTGAATAACAAAATGCTAAGGGTGTCTCCACCCTCATGGTACATAACCTCATGTCCTTTAACTACACCCTAATTCTTTTTTGCTTTTTAAAAAGTACAGGAGACACCACGCCTTAATAACAATATTACTAATAATATTAATAATCAAGTACATTGTCCAAATTTGTTCCATTTGCTCCCTTTTTTTGAGACAAGAAGGGTAACAAAACATCCCATTGAGTTTCTGGGCACAAGTATTTTAAGTGATACCAGGAGGCTTCTGAGTCCCCAGAGGTCACGATAGATAAGCAAAAAGATTTGTGTTTCTTGCATAGGCCAACAAATCTGGATCTAATTAAATTGTGATACATTAATTTGGGAACTAATTGTAGTAAGAATTCCTCATCCTGTATGGAAATGTGTTTTCCAAATGATAAACATCCTCTGAGAATTATCACAACTGCACAGAATGAGTAAATTTTCCAGTGCTGGCCGCCTGAAAGTATGGCAAAATCATAAGTTTCCTGGCAAGAAAAGCATCTGAATATGATAAAAACCACAATTACAAATGGTATTAGGAGATATTGAAAGTATGAAAAATGGGACTTGCCTTTGCTATGTTCATTAGACCAACTCTCTACCCTGTATGAGCCATTTCTAGCACTGCTCTCTGAAAATGTCAGTAAAAATTCAGCTCCTTCAAATACTCCTCCTCCAAAACACCCACTTCTGAAACAACAGCTATCCATGCAAACAGCAGGTATCCATGCAGCCAGGCCACTTACAGAGAAATCCCCAGCTATTCAGAATCTGAGAGCAAGGTGGATACCCCATTGCTATCTAAGCACTATCGTGAGGGCCACATTGACCTGTATGTATTATATCTATAGGCCTCACAACAGCCTTCCTGCATAGGAATTCCCAAAATTCTTCAAAATCAATGTCAAATGCCAAAGTGCCACATTTTTACTAATCCTATGAGTCCTTTATCTGCTTAAGCCAACTGATTTTCACAATTCCACAAAGCTATGACAGGATAACAACAAATTCTGATTTACTAAGGATGAAAGTACCGGAAAGGACAGATAAACAGAAGGACAACATTAAAGCCTGAACCCTGGTGAGAAGTCTTGTTACCTGGGGTTTTAACTGTTATCTTCCACTGTTTCCCTCTGTAACTAACCACAAGCTCTGAATAAGAACATAGTAGGACCAAGGCACAAAATTTATCTTTTTAGCCTACTGGGAAGTAACTCCACTTTGTGGTTGTGTTTCGGAGGCCTTTTCCTACTCCCATTAAAAGCTTATAAAAAAAAAAAAAGATTAGCTCTTTGGAAAAAAAAAATATATACATATATATAAGAAAACACTTTGCTCCCAATAGATAACCTGGGATATTAATTACAGACATCACAGAACATTTACCTCCAGTAGAGCAGCTGACAGTGTACTTTGATCATACTTTCAAACATCTGAAATAATATTAAGTATTGATTATAAAAAAGGCAGATTTTGAAGAGCATATGACTCTTTGAGAAGGCAATCCACCAGCATCAATGAAGCCATTTTTGGCATCTGTTATTTATAAAGCAATTTTTGGAACAAATCGTTTGTGAACTATTGAGCTCTCCAAAAGGTAAGTATGCAGGGCTTTATTACAATATTACTTCTTAAATGGAGTAAAGAAATATGGCTAATGATAAATAGCCTTAATATGAGATGTTGCAATACATGTGGTAATTCTGGTCTCAGGCTCTCAATCACAGTATCATACTTCAGTATGAACTGTTCACAGGACGCACAGTACATGTAGAAAATAAAAGTATCCGGTAAGGATGCAATGCTACTTTCCTTTTGAGAAGGACAAATGAATTTACCGAATTGAAGAATAAACTTCTGCATCAGAATTTCATATTAAAATGTTATTTCTAATGCACCAAAGAGATTGCTTTCATTTATAATGTAGGAAGGAGCTAGAACAGAACTGTTTCACTGGGTTGTAAGTTTGCAAAGATCCAAAAAAAGACAGCAATCAAGAGTTTTACTATGCTTCTGTAACTTTAGCAACTTTTTGCTCTTTTGTATCCTATATCTTTCAAGTGGCTCTCTGGAGACTCAGACAGTTCCACAGTTCCACAGGTATCTGTAGTAAGTTTTAGAATAGATTTAGAATTCCTGTATGACTATACCAACGATATCTATTAATTCAAATCTTCTAGACTGTCAAAAAAATCCAACTTTGTTCTAGAAAAACAAACCAAAACAAAAAGCCAGTGTTTTGGAAACAATAAATTTTGTCCCAAGAATATTAAACTCTGAGATTTTTACATTCAAAAGAAAGAAATAAACTATACCCATGAAGTGCACCTCTTCCTGTTCCTTTCCTCTACATTACCTTTTCAGTACGGCAGTGCTCATTGCTGACTCTGATCCACACAGTTGTTGGGGTAATTTCCCAACTATTCCCAACTTGTTCAGTCCCGTCTGCTCCTCCAGGATGGACACAGAGGCAGCAGCTTGGGATCTAAGTGCCAGACAGAAGCCTGGATGGAAATTCCCCCTAGGCTGGATTTTGCCCACAAAATACAGTCCAGATTATACTGGAACGAATGGCATAAGTTCAATTTCACAAGGAATGTAAGAGATAAAACAGGTTTTCATGGAATGCAGAGCTAAGTAGCTCCTGAGATGTGTGAAATTTTGCTAGCTAACAGTATAAATATTTCACAAAGAGCTCTCCTTGCCACTTGAGTGTTCTGATGCATTCTAGGCAAGGACAGAAATTCTGAATCTCATTAAAATCAGGAAAAAAAGGCAAAAAAATAGTCATTACTAAGGTATTGAAGCAGCCCTGTGGACTGTAGGAATATCGTTAATAGAATTCTTCTCAGAACGAAAGCACGAATTTCAAAAATTACTCTTACCTCATTCAATTATTGCGGTACGGGGAAAATGTCATGGAATGATCAAGCTGGCCACAAAGCCAAATGTATACACATGAATTACATCTTTCAAAGGAATGAGGTGACATCATTAGAGACGCTGTGTAGTTAATAGCTAAGATGATTAAAATCATTCTCAAATAAATGTTTCTAAAGACCTGTATTTATAAAAAACAAAAACAACTTCAAGTATCTGAAACAGTGGTTCTTTCTTACTACCACCTGTCATAAATTAGGTTTGGCAGACAAGGACAATTACACTGCTGCTGAAAACCCCTAATTTACTCCTGGGTATAAAAGTATAAAAGCTACCAAGTTTAGAAATAATCCAGAACTCAACACAAGGACTGTCTCATATGTTGGGCTTTCTGGTACTTTCATGCATGCGATCAAACTCTTGGCAGAAAGGTCTGCCCTTGACCTGTCATTTAGGCATCAGAGAATGACTATTAAATGGAAGGGACACGCAGCTTTCCAGTGGAACTTACGCCTGTTTCTTAACATCAACGTATCTCCCTTTTGGTCCTGGAAGTGAGATGGTAAATGAAAACAGCTGAAGTAAACAGGTCTGTTTGGCAGAGATGAGGAGGAGTTTTGCTGGCCAGTGCTACTTTCAGGTTATGCTATGTCATTCAGGCATAATGATCCTTATTCTAAAAGAGCCAAAACATTGCACAACATGGCCATGCTCCTTTCAGACATCACCCCCTCCTCAGCCTGCCAGACACTATACCGTGCCTTAAAAACACTCTGGAAAAAGAAATAATTCTCCTTCAAGTTAACAAGAGCAACTGGTAAAAACACCTACAGTGATAAAATGCAGTAAGCTGCAGAGCACACAACTCTGCAAATCTACAGGGAAGATCAACGTGAAGGTCACCTGAAGATAGGGAAGAAGTGAGCCAATACGGGGGTTAGGAGCTGGGCTTCTGTGGCAGCTACACAGATCCATAGCTCAGACTGCACAGGTTGGATGGCCACATTTCTCTAGAAAGACGCCCTAGAGAAACAAGTATGGGAAAGGATTTGCTACTTGCACAGATCTGATGATGAAAAAATTGGCCTCAGAAGAAACTCCTGTTCTCAACGTAAAAAATAATTATTATCAATATCAGGCCTGAACATTACAGGCCAAATCCAAAGCTTCTAGCTGTTTTCTGTGGTCATTCCTGAAATGTGAAGACTCCATTTCTAAAACTGCTCCACTTTCTAATCTGAAACATTTATTTACACACTTCCTAGCCCTGCTTTTACACCTTCCCTACAGCTGGCTTCTGTGATACACAAACTTCTTACCCCACATTATGCGAAAGATAAGAGTATTTATGTTTATTTTGGATAACTCAATATTATTTGCTATGCTACTATACTTTTCTAGATTAAAAGGTCAAATTCTGTAAAGTTTAGTCATCGGTTCATAGCAAAATGGACAGGAGGAGATTTGAAACATACTTTGCAGTTTTGCTAATGATCTGGCATACAGAAAAAAAAAAGACATAAACTGCTACAGTTTCACTAACTCCAGTTGTCTGTAACAATTTTCTCAAGTTGAAAATGTCTCATTCTGATTTGTAAAAAATTATCTGTCTCAATCTACTGCTTGGTAAAAAAATATTTCCAGATGGAGACGAAAACTTTCAAATCAGCATCACCTGAAGGACCTGGGCGTCATGGTGGACGACAGGTTGACCATGAGGCAGCAGTGTGCCCTCGTGGCCAAGAAGGCCAATGGCATCCTGGGGTGCATTAAGAAAAGCGTCTCCAGCAGGTCCGAGGGAGGTGATCCTGGCCCTCTACTCAGCCCTGGTGAGACCACATCTGGAGCACTGTGTCCAGTTCTGGGCCCCACAGTACAAGAGGGATGTGGAACTATTGGAAAGCGTCCAGCGTAGAGCTGCGAGGATGATCAGGGGCCTGGAACATCTGCCCTGTGAGGAAAGACTAAGAGAGCTGGGCCTGTTCAGCCTGGAGAAGAGAAGGCTGAGGGGACCTGATCGATGTCCAATGTATCAATAAATACCTTATGGGAGGGGCCATAAGGTATGGGCCAGCCTCTTTTCACTGGTGGCCACCAACAGAACTAGAGGTAATGGCCACAAACTGAAGCACCAACTTTCACAGGAACTTAAGGAAAAACCTCTCAAGAGTAAGGGTGCCAGAGCACTGGAAGAGGCTGCCCAGAGAGTCTCTGGAATCTCCTTCTCTGGGAAGCTTCAAAACCCGCTTGAATGTCACCCTGTGCCACATGCTCTAAGTGACCTGTGTGAGGAGGGAGGTTGGACTAGATGATCTCTAGAGGTCCCTTAGTGATTCTATGATTCTATGATCAACTCCTATAGAACAAAACATAACAGCATACACTGAAATATGAAATAATTCTCAAAGGCACATATTTCTATCCTGAGAGATTATAAAACTTTTATATGGATTCTCTCATCACATAGATAAATCATTGGCATCACTAAACAATCAAAATTGCACAAAAATGGCAAAATGGCTACATTAGTGCATAAATGGACCACAAAGTGAAATGCAGAGAGAAAGGAAAGGCTTTTGTTCTTACGTCCTTCTACTTAAAACATTCTACCTGCTTCTCAGAACACTTCCTCTCCTCCTAGTGCCTACCAAAATGCATCTCTGGAAGTGTCGGTAGAAGCCAGACTCGGACTGGATGCAGAGAACCACAGGTTTTATCAGCAGATTTTACAATTCCACCCAGATGGCATAATACTGAAGGCTGTCCACAACACAGTTACACCAGTGCTGTCATCAATAAGGCTAGAGAATACCTGATGGTCTAATTTTTGGCAGTACGAACCAACCTCAGGAACTGAGGCTGAGTTTGAAGTGGAAACGGAAAAATCTATTTCTTGTATATATCTCCCGAATATGTCACAAATGTGCATGTAGCAAAGCCCTGGGGTGAATTTCTTGTGCCACGGACAATTGGCTTGACTAATTTTGCAGTTCTGAGATACGAAAGTAAGCAAAACATAATTAAAAAATCTTCTACTTGTTCACCAAAACTGCAGCTTTCTAGTAAGCTTTCAACTATAGCATAGACTGCTGTCATATTTAAAATCCTTCTATTTTTGGTTCTATATACAGTTCAACTGCCTATGAAAGAACTCAAAAAATGCGGTGTCTCCTCTGGTCTTACAGATCTATCCGAATTGCTGGATGTAGTTGTATGTCCTAAATCCCACTTGTGGGAACATGCCCCATCTGCTTCCCAATAGTTTGGACAATACTGAAGCATATTTCCTCACCCTACAAGAGGAGCGAGGGTGCACACCCATCACTCAGCTCAGAAACAGCTACAACCACAAAAGAAAACTCATGGATACACATCATTAGGAGGGGATTGTGCCCTAAACCACCCTTTCATGTCATATAGTGGAATTGAGATGAACCACATTGACCTGGGAAGAAATGGAGGGCCTCCAGATACATTAATGAGAATCCAAATTTCCCAAAGCAAGAAAGAATTCAGGAGAAATCATAGAGAGTAGTACTGTGTAAGATAATTGCATAAACAGACAAGTTCTCACATACATTATGTCATTTTTGAAGGCACGACAGTACCTGCTCTCTTTAAAATACTTGAAATTGCTTTTAATGTACTAATTTCTGCACTGCTATACATTTCTGGCTCTTTTAAAGGAAACTTGGATCCTTGGTTTAAACAGATTACTGAGGGACTGTCAATCAACTGGTAAAAATGTCTTTTGGATGTTTTTATCCCTCTGATTTCTCTGAAAGCAACACAGTCAGTGTTTTCTCAGCTTAGAACAGCACAACTTGAGCCCAAATTAGAAGATTACGGTCCCTCTGTCAAAGAAGATACCTTTTCAGACATACTACGGCATTTGGCCCTGTGAGAATAGGTGTGATGCTGCCAGTTGTGCCATGTGAATTACATCAAGCCTCAGGCTGAACAGAGCCCAAAGTAAGAACATGAATATAAAGATTTCTTTCATCGTGTTTGTTTAGCTGTACAGTCACCTCACCATCAACTGTCTGTGAGTTGTCTGCAAACACAGAACAAATTAAGAACTAGAATCTCTATCTGTTCACCTCCACTCCCTTTACATACGCACATATCTCTGAATTAAAATGACAGCAATTTGTGTTGTAAAGACTTCTTGTCTGCGTTACAGAATTTAGACATATACCTTCAGTTCAGACTTTAAGAATTTACTAAAATGTCTGATGATTGTACAAAAGTCCTAAGTTTCCACATGTCAGGCATTGCAAACACACATTATCTCAAAGAGTTTAAACAGACACAGACAACATGATAAGAAGGCAGACATGGTCTTCTAACTTTAAAGTGTTTAGGAGGATTACAGGCTTAACTGAGTGTGCACAAATATCAATATGGTGCCAGTGACTATCATTTAACAGTGCTTTTTTAAAAAGCAAAACCTCATAATAATGAACACTATTTTTAAGAACATCCTGTCAACAGTATTTACAAGCAATTTTACAGTAGTAGTCCCACTCAATATGGGACAGTAGTTACTAAACTAAGTTATCAGTTTGGGATCACTGGATTCGGCTCATCTACATTTTCTTTCCAGCTTTAAATGATTTTTAAATTATCTCTTCCAAAATTAAAAACACAGTTTATATCATGAAGATTGGATAAGTGGTATATTTCAGCAGCATCAGAAATGGATCCAGAATACATAGCATGTAAAAGGATTTTGAGAACACCATAGTAAGCATAGTTGCCTGAACCAATAGACTTACTATATTCATACTCAGTGAGCCTTCCTTTTTGTGTTTTGAGTTTTTGTTTGTTTGTTTGTTTTTTGTTTTTGTTTTCTGTCAAAGATGTTACAATCCAAAGAGGTTATCAAAAGTGTAAAAGAAAAACAAGAAAAACACTGCAAAGGCAGGAGTTCCCATCTTCCACTAACACAGCCCAGTTGTGTTCTTATAGTCTCTCCTCATTGCCTACAGAGTAGCTCCCAATCTCCTCCTCTGAACCCTCTGATCTTCTCCTTCCACTTGCCTGGCACAACAAATACAATCAATCAGTTTCAGTGCCTCCCTGAACTGCAGAGTCTGTCTGATTTCCCACAAGACCAAGATGAAAATGTCTGTTGCCTCTCCTAAACAGGGGCAAACAGAAACAAAAGATGAAGACTCTCTCTTACACAGCCTTTGCAGAACACAGCTTGGTCCTCTTACAATATTTTTCTCCAAGGAACAGGCCACCTTGGTAGGGAGTGTCACTGAGGGATAGTCTTACTTGTAAATCAATGCAAGGCAAGAATGTGAATGTTAAGGCTTGTACTGCCCATCCTTCTTACTCCAGAGATATATAGCTCACTAGAATAACTGCTGGATGCTTCAGATGAGCATCTGTCATCTGCCTGCTCGCCTACATCCATTTCAGTGCCTTTGCAGTGCCCCTTCCCCAAATTCACTCTTGCAACCTCAGGTAATGACATGAATGTACAGTCAAGAGGTCAGAATACCTTCCATTAGTCTGTACTTTCAAAAGTGATTTAAACACACAACAGCTTATGAAGCATTTTGGATCCCAAGAACTCATGTAAGATTTATAGAAACTGCTGAAAATTCAATTCTAAGTTTCACTGCAAATTAAAGGTCTCAAGTCTGCACACTCTACATAATCTTAAAAAATAAGCTTTGGGTTCTCGAGTCACTCAGATAATTTTGAAAATTTTACCCATGATCATAGTTCATTCCCCTAAATGCTAAAAAGCACAAACCACTCCCAAAACCAAGTCTGGGAAACAAATTTGCAGCTGCTCAGTGTAGCTCAGTACTCAGCCTGTTGAGTCACCATAAAGACCACAGAACGGATGGATTATATGATTTCAATAGGTCAGACACCACTGTTTTTTCCTTTATAATCACACATCCTAAAACAACTAAGCGGCAGCCTGAGATAAGTCAGACACACGTGCCCACGCTGTTTATTTTGAAAAGTCATCACCTCTTCTCAGGTGATTGTTGTTATTTTGCACCTGACCATATAGTGCTCTCTGTTGAGGATGCAGTGACGAAGGACACCGAAAAGGCTGAGGTACCGAACACCTTCTTTGCCTCCCTCTTTACTGGTGCAAGCAGTCCTCAAGAATTCCAAGACCCTGAGAGCAGAGGGGAAGTCTGCAGCAAGGAAGACTAACCCTTAGCAGAGAAGGATGCGGCTAGGGAACATTTAACCAACTGTCCATACACTAGTCCTGAGAGTCTGGGAGAACCCAGGCACAAGCCCACAAGTTGTTGCACAGTGTTGTTGCAAGGAAGAAGGAGGATCCAGAGATCCACCTCCACCACTGAGAACCTGAGGGAGCAACTC
Source organism: Crypturellus undulatus (assembly GCA_013389825.1). Classification (NCBI taxonomy): domain Eukaryota; kingdom Metazoa; phylum Chordata; class Aves; order Tinamiformes; family Tinamidae; genus Crypturellus; species Crypturellus undulatus. The sequence continues at coordinate 143,290 of VWPW01009200.1, forward strand.
ATCCTGGCTACCATTTCCAGGCACATGAAGGACCAGAAGGTTACTGGGAGTCAGCGTGGATTTACGAAAGGGAAATCACACCTAATCAACCTGGCAGCCTCCGATGACAAGACGACTGCCTTGATGGATGACGGGGGAACAGCAGATGTTGTTGCCTGTAGAAAGGCTTTCGACCATTTCCTATAACAGCATCATAGACAAGTGGGCAAAGTATGGACTAGGAAAGTGGTCAGTGAAGTGGACTGAAAACCAGCTGAGCCACTGGGTTCAGAAGGCTGTGATCAGCAGTACGATCCAGTTGGCCAGCCACTAGTGGTGATCCACCCCAAGGTTGATATTGGAGCCAATGCTGTTCAACATCTTCATTAATGACCTGGGTAATGACAGCGAATGAACCCTCAGCCAGATCACGGATAATGCCAAACTGGGAGAAGTGACTAGTACACCAGATGATTGTATTGCCATTCAGGGGAACCTTGGCAGGCTGAAGAAATGGGGAGAGGTGAATGACACAAAATTCAACATCTGGACAGGAATAAGTTTATACACACATACAAGCTGGGGGCCACCAGGCTACAGAACAGTTCTGCAGAGAATGACCTGGGGATCCTGGAGAACACGGGCCAGCAGCATGCCCTTACGGAAAAGGTGACCAATCGTATCTTAGTCAGCATTAGGAAGAATGTTGCCAGCAGGGTGAGGGAGGTCATCCTTTCCCTCTAGAGAGCTCCAGTGGAGCCAGATCTGAAGTGCTGCCTCCAAGGCTGGGCTCCCAGTACACAAAAGACATAGACTTGCTGGAGCAAGTCCTGAAGGGAGCACCTGAGGAGAGAACTGGGTCTATTTCACATGGGGAAGAGAAGGCTCAGTTTGATCTTACCAGTATGTATAAATATCTGAAGGCAGGGTGTCAAGAAGATAGGGTCAGATTCTTGTCAGTCTTGCCTACTGGACAAAAGGCACTGGACACGTAATGAAACATAAGAAGGTCCATCTAAACATAGGAAAACACCTTTTTTTTTACAAAAAAAAGCTCTGGTGACTGAACTCTGGGTCATGTTGCCCAGAGATGTTGTGGAGTCCTGAGCTTCAGGGTCCTGAGAAATCTGCACTAAGTGACCTTGCTTGAGCAGAGGGGTGGACTCAATAATGTCCAGAGATCCATTCCAGCACCAACTATTCTGCAATTCTTTGAGGACAAGGACTGACATGTATTCAGACAGCCTGCAGGAATAATGTAGATGGTGTCCCTCCTCCTCATAATTGTGCTTAGTAAACACCATTGAAACAAAGATAAATATTATGATGCAGTCTGCCTTTAAATAAACATTGATGTGATAGCCCCAGCTGATGCTGGATTTGTTCTGGATTTCTGCAGTTATGGCTATTGAGACAATGGGTGATAGCAGCCTCGGTTACATCAGGATCCCAATGTGCAGACACAGCACATTACAGATGTTATCACCCATGGGAGCTGCTTTAAAAATACATTCACTGAAGAAATTAATCTTCTTGCAGAGATTTTTCCCTTTTTCTTTTGTCCTTCCTTTCTAGTTTTACAGACTATATAGAAAACTTCTTCTTCCTACCTTCACATTCCTAAGAAAAACTATTACAGTAGTATATTCCTCTGAAAGTTATTCTGTGAAAAATACGGGAGCTAAGGGTAGAATAGTATTTCTTTCTGCTACCAATTTCATGCTTTCCTTCCTTCATAGCTGAGCACTAGAGCCTACTAAGTGGCTTTAGCACTGTCAGGAAGGAAATTTCTTGCTCTGTTCCTCTGAGAAAACGAAATGTGGTGCAAGACACACACAACATTTCTAGAAGAATGAAACCAGATACAATGTAGCCAATGGTATTTTTTGGTTTTGATTTTGGAGTGCCAGGATGTCCCATCAGTCTGCAGTGACGCAATCCTCAAATGCGCAAGACATTCCTTGCAAAGAGCAGGACATACCTTGAAGTGAGACAAACACCCCCCAGCAGCACAACTGTGCTTGCCTATTTTGTGGGTGCTTTCTGGAACACGGGGCTGAACAGGAGCAAGAAATTATTATTATACAGAGGACTTCTGAGGAAGTAATTCATGCAGAAGGGAATCAATTAAAAAAAAATCCTTCCTGTGTTTAAAGGTAATTTGACACAAAGTCTAGCTCTGCCTTAAGAACTTTAGGGAATAATTTCAAGTGTTCTCATTTCAAGATGTGTAATAACCTAACTGGCATGACCTCTTCCAAACAGGAAATGGCAAAATAATCTCAATAATTTTTTTTCTGCTATTAACAGAGTGCTACACACAAATGAAAAAAAGAGAAGAATGTCCCTTTCTTCTACCCCCTAAATTTTGCCCTAAAAGTGGGCAAAAAAGAGAGGGGCAAAGTACACTGGATAAAGTGGAAGATAGAGAAGACAGAGTGTGGCTAAGGCTGGAGCTGTAAAAGAAAAAAGAAAGCTTAGTACTGAATCCAACTGGAATAGGTTCTCCTCTAAAATCCCAGCCTAAGATCACAATTGGGAGTTTTTATGCTCTAAGCAGGAGTACAAGCAGGCTACGTGCTACCCACGGAAACACAAACAGAGCAAGCTGGCTGAAACAAGGCTCAATGGCTACTCTAACAAGTCTGCTCTACTTTGTTCTATGAGGAGCACGGTGTGGGTCATGATGGTCAGTCACAGATGGCATGATGAGGAGAGGGCAGCTTCTGCCAACACTGTAAATGCATCTCAGATGGCCATGCAATCGTGGATGAGTGATATTAATGTGATATTAATGACACATTGATGGGTTATTCACTTTATGGTTACTTTTCAGGAGTTTACTTAAAGCACTGGGTTGATGTAGATATGAAAATACCACACAGCAAATTACATGAATTTGAAACATATACCTACTATGAAAACTGAAAGTTTTAGGTTTTCCTGTGGTTACCAGCCTGCAGGCCATTCCACACAGGCAGATCTTTGTGTCCCTGATTAACCTCAGTCAACTAACTTAAACAGGGCTGTGTATGACTAAGGTCCGCATTTGTAAGATTCAGAAAATGTTTTATATAAAAGTTCGGTCTTTGGCCAACCCTGATTGCTGCTAAATTGCAGCTGATAGGAAGAAAATGTGTCTGTTTATGAGAATTTATATCAAAATTTCCTTGGAGACCAGGATAGCACTATTTTTCTTGTTGCTTTTGTAGTCACCGCTTTGGCGTAATCACCCTTCTCTTGCCAATATACAAGCAGAGTGGGAGAGGGACTTTTTTTCAAAGGCAGGATAAATCCCCTAGCCTCTAAGTTCTGATGTCTTCAGTTTATGACTCACTATGTCCAAAGTGAAATGAAGCTGTGATCACAACGTGAGACCTGATCCAACACACATTGAAATCAATGGGAATCTTTCCGTTGACTTCAATGGAAGCCGGGTCACACCCTTAGCAGACACTAGCTGCGCTCATAACAAAACCACCCTCTAGTTTTTGATGGCAGAAAACATGGTCAGCCTGGGAACAGCGGGGATCCCAAAGGTCACAGATCGTCTAGAGGAAAAAAACTCATACAGGCAAAGCTAATACAGAAACGCTCCAGCTGCACCTGTTTGCACTGTGCCTCTTCCTAGCACTATCGGCCCAGACAAAACTGAGCCCAGGACAAATATTTATCAAAAATGTAAAAAGAATGGGTCTTGGCAAAAGTCAAAATCTGTCCCAGAGTGGAAAATGTAAAATGATTATTCAATCTTAAAATAGTCTTCAAATAAAACAGAAAGAAGCTTAAAGAAATGACCTCAGCCCAACTTAGCTGTTAGAAAAGGTCTTTTAGTTCAATTTATGACTGTCTAATGGCAGTTAATGTAGGACTTCTAAAAGAAGGGAAATATTAGCACAAACAGGGCCAGGCCTGTATGCTAGAACACTAAAAAACAACTACACACTGCCTTTAACATCCTTCATAAGGATCCTGCCTAAAATAACTATAAAGAAAAAGCCACACTGAGGGAACAGCAGCCTTTAAAACAGGGCACGTACAAGACTTTTGACAACCAGCCTCTCAGAGAAAAAAATGAGAAGTGCATATTCTTTAGAAAGGCAAGAACAATGACAGGGGATGTTGGTAAGAAATCGATTAGTGGTAGTGAAAAATAAGCAAGGAGCAAAAAGAAATATTGATCTTCTAATGGCAAAGAACATTTAGTTTGGATGATTGCATTTACTGGGTGGTCTTCAGCTCGGTTTGCACCTCTGCAGCACCAAAGCACTGCTGCTTGTACAATCTGGGGGCGCCAGCGGTGAAGGTGTCGGCAGATGCACTCTCCTCACACTGGCTGGTACACCTTGGCGTGCTGTCTGTTATTTGGTACCTCAAAATGTTTCACTCAGGAAGGCCTCACCGGAGTAATCATTTCTTCTGACTAGCCTGTCAGCCTGAGCTTTGCGGGCTGCGAAAAGAGAGAGGCCCTTTTTCAGTCAGCTTTTTCTTTTTTTCGTTTTTTTTTTTTTTCCCTGCACTTAACTTTTCACCAAACCAAGACGTGCCCAGCGCAGGAGTGATTTTGCTGGGTGCGCTACTGACTCAGCAGGAGCACGGCGTACAGACTAAGCGCAGCGCTGCTGCCCGGGGCGGGTGGCTGGGCGCTACGTGAATGAACGCACTGTACTACAGGTGAGGGAGGCGGCGGCGGGCACCGACTGGGCGCTGCCAGGGGCCGAGAAAAGCAGCCAGCGAGCTCGTGAAAGAGGGACGGAGCTTGTTAACAAACCGCGGCGCTGGAGGCCCCTCGTGCCACCCGTGAACGTGACCTCTCCGGGTTACGCTTCGCCGGCGGCGTGACGTTCTTGGCCGCCGTCCCCGTCCCCTTTTGGAAAGGCGCGAGGAGCTCGGCTTCAGGGCGCACGCTGCCCTTAATAAACCGCCCCCTCCGCGTGGGGGGCGCGGGCGTCCCCCCGCCGCCCCGGGGCCGCCTCGTCACCTTCGGCCCTCAACGGCCGCTTCCCTCCCCTCCCCCGCCACCAACGGCCGCGCCCCGCGAGCCCCCGGCGGGAGCCGTT
>VWPW01009200.1:150293-224580 GCA_013389825.1 Crypturellus undulatus
GGCGGCGGCGCCGGTGCTGCCCGGGCGCCTCTCTTTGCAGATGCCAAGTGGACGGAGTTCACGCAGGGCGCCCTGGTGCCGGAGAGAGCGGCCGAGGCCGAGTGCAGGAGCCGGAGCCACGGTGAGCACGGGGCGCCCGTCGCGCGGCCCCGCGGGCGGCGCGGCCCCGCGGGCACCCACCTCCTAACTGCCCCCTCTCCCCTTCCCTCCAAGAGCGCTGCAGGTGCAAGAAGATCAAGCCCACGCTGTCCACCTACCTGAGCAAGAACTACAGCTACAGTAAGTTAGCAGGCTTATGTAACTGCAGCTTTACCCTTTCTGCTGCACCTCATCCTTTGCACATCTCACTCTTCCAGCCTTCCTCTTCCAAAACTGAATATTAACACGTGTGACTACTGGTGCCCATCTCTGGCAGGCAGTAATAGTTACTGTGTGGATGGCAGTGCTTTTCTGATAAAAAGCAAGGTGGAAAAAAGGCCATTAAAATGCATTGTGCCCACAGGTTGCTCTTTGGAAGTGCTGCTTCCTACTGTAAGTCACACCTGGTTAATGCAATTGGATTCAGTGCGAGCGTGACCATGAGCTCGCTGGCTCCTGCTTGGTTTCAGCAGGTGGAATAAACCAGGGTTGACTTTTGTCACATACATTTTGAACCTTAAGGGTTAATGAAGATGAAGCAACCTAATGAAATACTTGAAAAGTAACTTTATTATTCACAAATTGTTATATTCTATCTTTTGCTCACTAGCCAGAGCCTCAGCTGGTGAAGAATTGTCATGGATCAACTGAATTCAATGACAATTTACACTAGCCAGCCAAGAGTCTTATGATATGTTGTATGACATATTGGCAATGCAAGTGAGTATGTGTCCTGCTCCCCCTCTGCTCGCCTCCATCCTGACCCCTGGGATTTCTAATCTCAGGAGTCAGGAAAAAACCCAAGTAAGATTAGATAAATACCAAATTAAACTTCTGTACTATCAATGAAAAATAGCTATTTAAGATGCTATGAATTTAAGATGCTGTATCGTGATATAGTGCAGTGTAAGTATTTTTTTTTCAGAGAAAAATTGTTTCTTCAAGAGATGTTTTCATTTCTTGTGTAATAGGGATATTATATTTTGTCACAATAGACTTTTAAATTTTGATTTGTGTGATATGAAATGAAAGTAAGTTTGTATTTATTTGCTTCAGTCTTTCTTACTACTACTATAAAAAAAAATCACAGCTAGCTTGGTGGGAATGATCCAACTGGACCTCTAGCTTAGAAAGTTAATTTTGTCGTAGCTTTTTGGTGCATATAGTTTCTTAACCCACCTCAGTGCACAAAGAGTGGCAAATAGCTCAGGTGGAACAATGAGCTTCCACAACTGTCTGAAATATGTGAAAAATAAGTAGTATAAAGTGACTATTCTGAAATACAGGCTTATCCGTTCAAATTCAGATTCCAGTGACATCAGTGAGAGTGTTGCCTGAATAAAAACTGCAGGTGGGGATTAACAGAGTTAGAAAAGCTCAATAATTTATTTGCATTGAGTTTGTAAAATCAAGACTTTATTTTTGAGAGGTAGGTTTTTATTCAACCCCCTTTAAAATAAACAGATGTGTTTATGTGGGAAATGATTGGGAGGTGTAACAAAGGAGAACAAGTTACAAATAATGCAGATTTTTAATGTAGACAGTCCAATTGTTTTTCTGTCTGCTTAGAACTATTTTTCGTTGTTAAAAACACGAGAAACAGCTGATTACTTGTCTATAGCTATAAACATAATTATAACCATTGCTATAATTTTATAATGTTTTCATGAACCATTCATTGCAACAGATATTTATCATCCTTACAGTAGTCAGTCAACATCTGCATTGATCACAGAAAAGCAAATTCCAACTGGATAAATATTTTCAAAAGTTTCTCTGTTGTTTAGGAGCTGAGGTACTATTTGGTTTCAATCACACTTTAAAATATGTTGAGAATCTCTAAAACTGAACTCCCAGTGCATTTTGTAGCTGTTACTTATGTCTTGATAAGGTTAGCATATGAAGTCATCATGAAAATCCTAAGTCTCTGGCTCTTTTTTTCAAATCTTTCTTTCTTTCAAGAGTGAGACTTTAGTTTCTGCATGTACACTACAGGGAAATGACTTTATTACTGAAAGGACTGCATTAATGTAACCTGTCTGTGAGGTAAATTATTCATTACTTAACTGAAATAGCACCATGCAGCTATGGAACAATCTCTGATTTATGCAAGGGGTTATTGAAGTGTGTGTCAAAGGAACTACTTATGTATGTGTGCAGTTCCAGGCTAGATCATTCGGCTTGATCTGGCAAAGCTCTAAGCGTGTGTTTAATTTCACACTTGTCAACAGTCCTACTGAAAACCAAATCAGGATCGTGCCTTTGTTATTCTAAGCCACTGTACATAAAGCCACACATGAAGGAATAGGTCTAGATTTGCAACCAAAATGACCACTTCCTATTTAAGACATTTTGTTTTTAAGATGTTCTTAAGTTTTGAATACAATGCACTGTTCTTATGCCTGTTTTCCTATTTGCAGTCATTCATGCTAAAGTAAGAAATGTAGAAAGAGGGAGCTGCAACGAGATAACAACTGTGGTTGATGTAAAAGACATACTCAAGTCTTCGACGCCTATTCCTCTGTCTCAAGTGCCTCTTCTTACAAATTCCTCGTGCCAGTGTCCACCCCTTCAACCAAAGCAAGATGTTCTCATCATGTGTTATGAATGGCGTTCAAGGTGAGCACTTGCTATGTGGTTCAGAGAAGCATTAGCTTTGCAGTTAACTGTAATAGAAGAGAAAGAGGCAAAGCTCCCTTTCTGTTTGTATTTTGTGAGTCTATAGGTAATATTACACTGATTGTTTTCTTAAGATAACCCACATAAAGGCCCCTGTGTTTCAATAACTTTTAGAGTTCATTTTTTGCACTTAAAAATCAACCTTAGCTCTGACTTACTATATGGTACTTAGAAAACCTGGCTGTCACATGGTGACTAAACCCCGGTGTCATTAAGAGCAGCATATTGTTTCAGACACTGTGCAGGAGTACAGGCAGCTCCATCTGTTTGAGAGTGTTTTTCTAGGACTGTTTTCCACAGGTATGAGGCTGACAGTGTCTGCCATGTCAGGGCTCCTTTCATTCTGACCAGACCATGCAGAAGCTCAAAGGAAGGCAGATTTAAGCCTCCCTGACCTTAGGAGTGGGTAAGGACATGAGGGAGTCCACTGAGCTGTGGGAAACAGCCAGCCTTTCTTGTATGGCTTATGCGTACTTCGGATTGATGCCATCAGTGAGATGTTTCTGATCCCACAGCTGCACCAGCACTAGCCAAAGCAGCAACCGTGGGAGCTTTGGCTCCCAGATGACTGATGAAAAGTAAATACTTGCAGAGCAGCTTGCCAGGTTTGCTGTATGATTAAAAAGATATTAAAAAATAAACCCTTAACTTTAGCAGACCTTTAAACTGACAGTCAGACTAACTCCAGGCACAGAAGGAAATCCAGCATGCTGCTCTGAGGAAAGAGGAGGGGAATGGTGAATCACAAGTGTAATTTTATTCTTGAGGCATAAATCAAGAACAACAACCCGTCTCCATCAGCACCTCAAATTCACCAGTAACAACAGACTCCAGCAGGGCAGGACATGTGTGATAAGCACATGTCAGTCTGTCCTGTGCATCAGGGATAAGCTTACTTGTAAAACATGCCAATGTCTTGTCATACAGTAGTATGACTGTTAATTGAATAGGTGCAGTTTTAAGAATTATAGAATATCTACATACAGAACTTGATGGGCCATGCCCATATTTGAAATTATTTTAATGGCGGTACTTTAAAAGGGTTTTATAGGTGCTTCTAAAACCTGCCATCTGAACATCTTATTAACATAACTTTTTGCAAGCTAAAAGACCTACTACACTGCTGTCACACAGCACGCTCTGGGAGAATCTGGGAGAATTTCACAAAGTTTAATTCAGAGTTCTTTAGTTGTGTTTCCTATTCTAGGGATACATGCACTGAGTGACACAGAAGCACCATGACTGAGATCGCTATTCAGGAGCACTGAGCTGCAGAACTTTGTTGTAGTTACCCCTCAGGAGGTTATCAGGGAAAGGGGATGTAAAAAGTGAAAGATCACAATCTGCTTCTCAATTACAATGGAAAAACACACCAATTTTGTGATGGCTTTTAAAGGTCACTGAGGTTTTTAATTTCATATAGTGTACTAAAATGGATTTGAAAAAGAAACATAAACTATTATATGTGTTTCCTGTTGAACTCAGTGGTATGTAAACGGAAGGTTTTGAGTTACAGTGGCTTTTTAAAATGTCAGAGACACAACGGGTGGAAGCTCTGGCTCCACAGAAGTTGATGGCAAAACACCCATTGTCCTTCAGCAGGGTTAAGGTTTCACTCAGTAATTTGTCCAGAACAGAAGATGCTTCAGATATACAGCACATTGTGGCTTCATTCATTATGATGTGGCCTTGGCTTTGGTCTTACATGTTTATTCTATAATCTCTCCTTGGAAAGGAGCGGTGTCTTGTGTTGTTCTGATTCTCTGGGGCTTGCACTCAATGTTGTCATTTTATATTTGGGCAAAATAGATGATGGTGCTACTGGATATGGCTGGCAGCATTTGGTACGCATTTGGATTGAATGACAATTGTTCAGGAACACTGAAAAGTCAGACTTTGCTATGCTGCGTAAAGCCCACCTGCCAACTGAGCACTATTTGAAATTGTGCGCACATGTCATGATGCTTTGATTTCTTCAGGCAACACTGATGTCCTAATTAAAGCCTTCCAAAATTAGGGAAATTATATTGGAACATATCAAGGCTTTACTAAATACCCCTTGTAGAACTACTTAGCAATAACAGGAAATATAGAAATTCCATCATCCCTGTGCTATAAAAATAAAAGTTTCTAGGTTAGGACCCGGAAGGTGTGACATCAAAGTGTTTTAGAATAAGCAGAATATAATGGAAGCTTTTCAATGCATGTGTTATGTAATAGTTACACTTATTTCATTAATTTCATAACACCTTGACTAGTATACTTAAATAGGAGTTAGCCAGATGTCATTTGTAGACAAATGTCACCATCTATGCATTTTCTAATTTCACTTTAGAATATTCACTTCATAAGTCTTCATAATATGTTTATAGGTATTACATCAATGCAAATGATTGGAAAACATGTTACCCTTCATCAGCTAAAATGTATTTTATTGGTGTGTATGAAACTTAGCTTTATCGATTAAGAAGTAAAATACAATAACTGCTCTCCTGCTCTCCATTTTATTTTATTCATAATAAACAGAATATGTTTTCACATGTGTACACATTAGACATAATTAAAAACACTTAATAAAGAAATGTAAAGAGTTTGGACATGTTTTAGGACATGTAATACAATCTAAATCTTCATTACCACTGACTAGGACAGGACAACTTTCTCCTGCAAAGTGAGGACAGAGAGCTCTGAATGTTTTCTCAGAACTGCTTTGGTTGTGATTTTCTTTTCCTGTAAGTTTGATTTTCTTTTCCTATGAGTTTGAAATATTGCTGTGACTTTGATCTAAATGATCTGAATGGAATTTTAGAAGTATTAGTATAAGCATTTAGAAATACTTTTATGGTGAAAATGTGTCCCATCTTCTGCAGAGCTACCTGTATGGAGAAATAGCCAGTGCCAGCACCTGCTGGTGCATTTCGATTTCAGTGTATATTAAATCATGTGAAATGACATCTCAGGACTCAAAATTAGAATTATCTGTAACTCACATTTATTTCTTAATTTGCAGGTTGATGCTTCTTGATGGATGTCTAGTTGAAAAATGGAAGGATCAACTAAACAAAAGAGTTAAGGTAAATACAATGAAAGAAAAGAGTACTGATAGTTCTTGATATGAGAGTTAAGCACTTAGATTCTGTTTCAGCATTGAAAAAAAGTGCTTCAATTTCCTATGCACTAAACATCTCTGGGTATTGATTTCACTTCAAAATTTTAATACCTCTAAAATCAGACTAATTTTTTTGTAGATCACTACATGTGGATGTAAGTGTAAATGTGAACATTTTGGTCTTTTATGTTAGGGTCTCTAAAATTTTATTTCTGTTTCATCTGCAAACTGTTCCTAAGTATGGTGGTTGAGTGATGTGTTGGATGGTCAACACGATCTTACAATAACAAATCTGGGAATTACTTTCAAATCCCTGCTAAGGCACCTAGCTGTTGGATATATCATATGCAGAGGGGCACATAGTGCACATTAGGTAAGAAGGTCTAGTCAAAATCCACTACACTGAGTAATTGGACTTTGCTGCATTGAAGACTGTAGATTTGTGAAACAGACTTCTCAGCAGCCAACTCCCTCTCCAAATCCAGTAAAGATATTGGGCGTCCCCTCACTCATTTCAGGGGACAAGGGAGTGAAAAGTCAAAAGTATAAAGACGGAGGAGGAAGGAGAAGCTGACTTCTTGGTGCTTCAGGATAGTGCTTAGAATCATTTCCTGCTTCTGTGCTTCTCTTTCCTTTTAATGCCAAAATAGTGTGAATGAAGAAAACAGACTTTTCGTGGCACTTTTAGAGACATGAGAAACTACATAAGTTATTCATCAGGGAAGACATTTTCAATACCTTAATTTATTTTAATTATTTCAGTTGTGGGCCAACTGGCAATTGATAGGAGGGGAAAAGAAAGGCAGATGCTTCTGTCAGCAGGAGCTTTTAGATTTCAGACAAATTCCTTCAATTGTATTTGATTATTTCATCACTCCCTTTTCTCCCCATTTAGTCAAAAAAATCTTGTATGTGGAAAAAATAAATATTTTAAATATTTTTTTAAGTTGTAGGTAGCCCCGGGTGGCCCCAAATGACCTGTTAGTGGTACATAGTGTGTTTTAGTGGCCTCCTCACACTACTTGGTCATTTCTAATTGCACTTTGAAACTGCTTTGGACATTCGTTCATCGACTGTCAGAATAGAGGCATTCCTGCAAAACAAACTACTTCTCAAAACACGTCTCTCCTATTTATAGCTTCTTATGTTAAATACCGATTTCTACATGTTTCAGTGGGACACACCTAAATGCCTGCTGACACTTAAAAAGATGCTTATAATGGCCCTAACTTAATGACTGTATTTAGTATGGAGGTAGGTATTGCAGTGGTTTCATTTTAATGCCCATCATTCAACTCTGAAGACTTGCATCCAACTTTTATCTTGAGCTACCACTTAAAATGAGTGTTTTGAGCTAGCTGTGGGCCACAGAAGACATCTGTTAACATAACCACAACATGCCTGATCTCTTCTGTAGCCACACTGCAACCCTGAGTAGCAACAGGGTCAGTGCTGAGATACTAAAGAGCCAAACTGCAGAGGATTTTGCTCACTCTGATCAATGGGAAAAGACCCTCTCTTTGGGATTTTCAGAAGAGAAATTTCACTAGGAGAAAGGAACAGTGAGACTCCTCCCAGCTTCAACTGTCTGTTTGTTTAAGAAAAAGTTTTTCTTAAAATTATATTTTTCTGTCCTAGAACTGTTATAGTGTTGCAAATCCCCGTATTTCAGGCCACTCAAACTCTTAAACTCGCTCTAAAATCCTGTTTTCTAACTAATGCTTTTGGGTTTGGAAATCTGGCAGCTCTTCTCTTTGATGGGTGGGTTGAGCTAATTGGTTTGCAGAATTTCTCAGAGGTGCTGCTAGAGAGAGCTGCGTATGCAGCATTATTCACAGCTGTCCCATTGTACCTCTAAGTATGCTGTGATTTTGGTGGTCATCTGTCTGTTCTGTCTATAACATAAACCATCTTATGCTCAGTTCTCTATACCTCCAGGAGAAGAAAAACCAGAAAGTGATCACCACCTTCTCTTGTATCTGTGCATATAAATACATATTGTGAAAGGATTGTTTGGTTTGTGGTGGCATGACGCCAGCTTCTCAGGATTTCTGAAAAAAACATGAGAGGTGATACACAGAATTTGCTCTGCAGGGTAAAGACCTGCCATTCTTCTCAGCTCAGACTGTGCAAATTGTTCCAGCCTGGAATGTGTGGCAGGTTACTGCTGCAAACAGCAGTGAAATACTGAGATGAATGGCCTGCAGGACAGACGTGAAATCGGTGTGAACATCAGTAGTATGGTTTGTGTTAGCCTTGATTAAGACTCAGTTACTTGTGGTAACGTATTTCCCTAACTCTTTGTTTCTGCCACCTTCTGCAGAGATGGGAACAGAGACTGCAGGAGCAAAAGCAGAGAACAGCCCACAGCAAGAACCAGAATGCGGGACGCAGTGGTCGCAGTGGGGCATCCAAACCACCTGCAAAGAATACCCACCCATTGGTCAGTGGCCCCAAAAAGGCCAGAACAAGACATGGCCAGAAAGAAATAAACCCTAAGAAAGTATGAACGCTACACTTCTGAAGGACTTCTCTTGCATGATAAGGGTCACAAGCTGGCTTGATTGGCTTGTTTTATTAATCTAGAACTCATCAGTTTAAAAACTCACTGCAGTTTCTACATAGATATTGTTGCTGCACTTTACTTTTAATGTTTTTTCTTTCAAGCCACAGATTGCACTAATCTGTGGTAGGCATATTCACGCTGACTGAGTTTTACCTTAGGGCTCCGATTCTAATTCTAGGTAGAAGGTTCAGGCAGTAACTACTGCAGCTGCTGGAGGTGAATCTATCTGCTCTTAGGAATCACAGCCCTTAATCAGAGCATTCAAAAGCATACTTTACCAATAAGTATCCGGGTATGGATTATGTGATTAGTATTTTTTTTAATGTGTGTGCCAGAAATATCTTTACTGTTTTACTGTTTGAACTCGTGACTTTGTGTAGCAAAAATGCATCGAAAGCAGACACTTTTTTATTGTACTTCAGGCTGGCTTCTGTTGTAACTTCAAACATATTTAAACATCTAATTGAAAAAAAATCAGTATTTTTTAAAAGAACAGATTAAAGTGAAGCAGAAATGTAGAATTCTTTAACATTTACGTGTTTGCTGTAATATAGCTTTATTGTGAAAATGAAAAGCATTACTCTAAACTTAATGGATAGCTACTGTACAGTATAAAAATGAAGATTGGGCTTTGTGTGACTCACTGTTCATTTGAACCTTGAACCATTTTTTATTGTTGGACACTATTTCTAAATCTTGCCTAGTTGCCAAATAAATAATTAAGTAAGATTATTTGTCCTTGTTCATAAATCTCTCAAAAACAACCGGCTATCTGCAGTTTTCCTACTGTGAACATTGTGATCTGTTGCAGGCCTAACAAAGCAGATGTTTCTATTTTGGGGTAAGTTTTACTGACTTTTTTTCTGTGTGAGATATTAAAATAGTAGACGTAATATAAATCCAATTGGTGCAACTCCAGATTGGTGTTTATGCTATTCATTCCTGCCTAGCTGTATGCGAGACATGCCCAGTATGGCTTGCACAGTCTAGTTGCTGTTCGCATGTAAGGAAATCTCCTACATTTCTGCTGTATGAGTTCTTGATAACCATTCAAGAACTCCCATTGCCAACCTGAAAGACTAGAATTGGCATTCCTGATATTTATAAAATATAATAAATATTGCTAAAATAGAGAGATTCTCTATCAGAAAGAAGAGTTCTGTGTAGGCTAGCATATTAATATATTGACATGATTAGCTGTAATCTATTATTACCAAGATTATTATCAATTATTACCAAAAATCCAAAGACATGTGCATGCATGAATGGGAAGGCAAAATCTTCTGTAGTAGTTTTGGTAATACAGGTAATTAATAAACTTGGCAGTACGCTAACACAAGTAGACAGCATAAATTACAAAGCAGAATGGCTAAAAAAGGGGCAGAGGTATTTTAGAAAATTCAGATAGCAATAAGTAAGGTAGTTGTATGCAAAACTACAAGACTGCCAGTTCTGAAGTGCCTGCTAAAACAAGCAAAGGTCAACATTAAAACGTAGACCTTTTTGTTATTTCCCTTCGGAAAACTTGCAGAATTAGGTTCAAAGTTCAGCCCAGGTACCAGGAGTCATGGGCATATAGTGTCCACTGGGTTTAATGCAAATTGTGTTTTTCACATATCTTAAAAATAAAAAAATAATCAGACTACATAATTATGTGCAGACTCACCTCACAGGTGAAATTTTAGTTCTATTGAATAAAACGGCACAATTGAAATTGAGAGAGCTAGAATATAACTGTAGGTAAGTTTGAATATGCTGATTTAAGTAAGCATGAAATAAAAGATCAGCAAATCTAATTTTTTGTTTGTTTGTTTTCATCTGTGTAGCAGGAGTTCTTAAACTTTGTTTTCCTGTTCATCCCAACTAAAAATGCCCTAATGAATATATCTAAGGATAACTATTAAAAATGGACAACAGTCCTATTGTCATGTTGAAATAACCAATACTGAAGTCGTGATATTTCACTTTAATAAAGGGCGGTGCTCATTGACTGAAACCACTGGACTGGCTATATATTATTTTATAACTGTTAAAATCAAACTATTTTTCTTCAGTCTTTTTTATATTAAAGGAAAAATTCAAAAATTACTTTCTGCAGTGCATTTTCACCATTTCTTCTGTGAGTTATCATTTCACTCACCATTCTATTATATTGGAATAAACTTTGATGCATTGTTTAATGCACCAGTCCCAGTGTTTACCAATTCCTTGACTTTTTTTTTTTTTGTCAGTTTTATGCTAGCTTTCACTTTGGTATGATAAAAACACTGAAGAAAGCAAGGCAGGACAACAAACAGCAAGGGATATGATAATATAAAGGACAAACATGCAGATGGGGGAATAAGCTAGTAAGACTGCATTTTCCCGATTTTATTTTTCCTCTATTTTTTTTATGAAGTCATGAGTAAACTCAGTTTCCTAGTAATAAAATTCAGTCCATTTGTTAAGTCCCTCTCACCAATTAACTACCTGCAGCAACGAGCCACAGCTGATGCCAGACAGCAAAGACAGCCCTGCGGGAAGGTGAGAAACCGCCATGGGAGCAGCCAGGGCTGTCCCAGCAGATGAGCAGGACCCTCTGCCTCCCTGCAGAGCTCAGGCAGCCCCTCCACGCTCCCGCGGGCAGCGGCAGTTAGACAGCAGTAAGTTAGGCAGCAGTAAGTAAGAGTTAGCTCTCCTTGTGCACGTCCATGGCCAAGAGCACAGACGCAGGCACTGCCGTGTTGATAGCAGTGGCCTGGAGGCTGCTCCAGGCCTGGAATTAGGAAACCTGGATTTATCAGAATGGACAAACAACCTGCTGGTGGACAAAAGTAACTTTTGGACCTGTCCACAGCTGAAAAAATAACAGATCAAAATTTAAAGTGTCAAATGTTTTCTTCCTAGTGGTACAGCTGCCTTCCTACTGAGAGGCCTGGCATTTCTTTATATAAAATACAAATGGTCTGGAATATTGAACAGATGTTTCCAGTGAGTCTCTTAGTACCTCCCACACACATGTACCCAGTTTAGTAAGAACTGCCATTGAATATTTCACTGAATGTTCTAACCTCAATTCCAAAAGACAGAAACCTGAAAAAATATTTACTCTAATTGTGAATAATTGGCACCATTTTAGTAGCTCACTGTAAATGCAGATCAGAACTCTTTTATGAAGCACATAAAAAACCCTCATAAACCTCCCTGCAACAGGACCTGAATGACCTGGTCAGTTTAATTCAATTCAGCACTGTAATTTTGTTACTTTCATCCAGTCATTGTGTGTAACTGAGAAATACTTCCCATACAAACAAAAAGATTTTTCCGGTCCAAGATACTCAAAACAGCTCTTGAATTACTCTATCTACCATTGTAACCTAGTTTGCCTTTGTAACCTAAATTTCAAATCAATGAAACCCGAAAAAAATATTTATTTTAATCATGCACAAGTGACATACACTTTTTGATTTGCTTAGTAGCTGAATGTAAATTCAAATCTGGAAATTTCCTAAAGGATACTTTCCTGATCAACCTTATCAGCTCCAAATTTTTATTAGATAAATATAAATCCATCAGGATCATTAAAAATTATGCTTCCACTTACAGCAAAACCAGCAACTTATAAATGAAGATGTAATTTCTGTAAAGGTACATAACTTTTTTAATTAGACCTAACCAAGGCTCTGTGGAAATCCTAATCTCAGCTGACTGTATTTTCTATAGCAAATCTGAAATCAAATATAAAATGTGCTGGATAGTCAAGCAGGATTCTGAAATTTCATTTCTGATAGGCTGTAAATTCAGAGGGGCCCAGGTAATCTTTCAGGCTGGCTCCAGTCATGACTGCTAAAGGTTTGTGGGTAAAACAGTACGGCAATAACCGTGGGAAAAAAAATGTCTGAGAGTAAGGACATGCTCTTTTCCTTCTGGATGAGAATACCAAGACTGAAAGCTAAACACACCTTAAATATATCAAGCTAAATGCACCTTAAAAATGTCAGGAGTCCCTGTTATGGATAGAAGGTAAATGGATAAATCAGAACAATGACGAGGTGCCCAAAATAGAAAAACAATCTCGGTATTTTGATTCTTTCTGGTTACAATGTGACACCCCCAGACACCAGTACAGGCTGGGGACCGACCTGCTGGAGAGCAGCTCTGCTGAGAAGGACCTGGGCGTCATGGTGGACGACAGGTTGACCATGAGGCAGCAGTGTGCCCGCGTGGCCAAGAAGGCCAATGGGGTCCTGGGGTGCATTAAGAGGAGCGTCTCCAGCAGGTCGAGGGAGGTGATTCTACCCCTCTACTCAGCCCTGGTGAGGCCACATCTGGAGCACTGTGTCCAGTTCTGGGCCCCACAGTACAAGAGGGATGTGGAGCTGCTGGAGAGAGTCCAGCGCAGGGCCACGAGGATGATCAGGGGCCTGGAACATCTGCCCTATGAGGAGAGGCTGAGGGAGCTGGGCTTGTTCAGCCTGGAGAAGAGAAGGCTGAGAGGGGACCTGATCTGTGTCTATAAGTGCCTCAAGGGAGGCAGTGAGGAGGATGGGGCTGGCCTCTTTTCAGTGGTGGTCACTGACAGAACCAGAGGAAATGGCCACAAACTGAAGCATCAAAAGTTCCACAGGAACTTAAGGAAAAATTTCCTGACAGTGAGGGTGACAGAGCACTGGAACAGGCTGCCCAGAGAGGTTGTGGAGTCTCCTTCTCTGGAGATCTTCCAGACCCGCTTGGATGCAGCCCTGTGCCACGTGCTCTAGGTGGCCCTGCGTGTGCAGGGAGGTTGGACTAGATGACCTCTAGAGGACCCTTCCGATCTTAAGCATTCTATGTTGAAAATTCTATGATGAAAATTGTTTCTGTAGATACTCAGAGCACACCAGTATTTATCCTCTGCGAAGGATGATCAGAAAATGAATTATTTACACACAGTGAATTCCGGACAAAGTGAATAGATAATTGTAAGGTATGACCCATCAATGTACTTCATCCACCAAGGAGAGCAAAGAAAAAGCCATGCAGCAGTACACAACCACAGGCTGACTGATCTCATCCTCTTAGTGGGGAAAAAGTATTCCCAGTTCCCTTGTTTTATTACATAATGCAGTACAAATAGTACAATTAGATAGATACATCATTCTTCTTATACAGTATTTTGAGATTTAAAGCCAGCTCGTTTATCATTCTAACCTGAAAGGGATTTTTCATGCAGTCTTGATATCAGATTATGATTTCATTAAATTTCCTAAGCAAGGAAATACGTGGTCTATTAAGCAAATAAACACGCTCTGTGGTTCTGTTTATTTCATGCTGGGACAAAAATCAGAGGAATAATTACGTTATCTTTTGTTAGTACTGGAAGAATTTTAGTCACATCTCTGCACCATGAAATTCAACACAGAACCACAGAATATTTTCTAGATAAATGGTCGTGAAGGTCACATTCTCTTTCAGTCTGATACTTAGACAAAAGATAAAAAGAGATAGTCAGACTTTCTCTAAGATTTGTAGGCAAAGGAACCATTTAAGTATAACTGCAAGAAGATTTTCATCTCTGAGACTCACAGTTCCTGGGATTTATGTTGGAACATATTCCTCCTGACTCTACAAAAGCAAATATCTGCCCATCTGCTCAGAACTGCTCAAACCTTGACCATGTCAAGTTCACAGTAATGTCAAATTTAAAGACTAGGGGATGGCAGCACAGATTATGTGGACATTATCTAGAAATTGAGTAAACTTTTAAAGCGACCAAGTAATCTCTTAAAGCATTGATAGTTTTTCAACTGCCACGTTTCTGAGTGTATGATGATTTGATATCCCTACAAAGTTTCTATCTGGAAGAGACACAAACTTCATGCGTCTGACTCTCTCTACCACTGCCTAAGACGGTTGTTTTGATTACTTTGAAATGTATCTCTTAAATTATTTCTTCCCAAAGCTGCCAAAAGACATTGAAATCAAGAAGATATTTAGAAGAAACAAATAAGCATTAGTATATTACATGTTCCCACATTCCAACTGAAGTTTACATATTCAAGCTGTGTGAAGAAAAACCATCACAGATCTACATATAGCATTTCAATGTAATCTGCAGCATTATTTTAACCAAGCACAGAACAACGATCATTAGTTATATATATATATGAATCCAAATAATATAATCCTTCAAAAGATACAAATTAACACCCAGAAGCAGAAGAAATGCTGAATTTTAATTTTCATGACAGTTTAGGTACTCTGAAGTGCAAGGATTTGAGTGATGCAATGGAGTGTAAAGAATCATGATTAAATAAACAATAGTTGAGTATGAAAAATTTTATCACACCAAGCACAGCTAGTATATCACAACACAAACCGCGAGTGGCACGCAAGAGCTGACTATAATATCTAAGACTGGTACAGTAAATATTCCACAGTATTCGAAGCCTCTGTATGATATCTATCGAATATTTACTATTTTTTTGTGAAAGAGGAAGCTTCCTGAACAGTTATTAAGACATAGACATTACTGTCATTTCAGCATTTATGTCCCTGTCAAAAAATTTCAAGGTTACATTTGCTCCATGGAAGAGAAGCCAGTAGCTCTAGTAAAGATCCTGTCAAATGAACCAAACTGATAAATTTGCACTTCCGAATTCAGGACTTCTCTGAGACTGCCTCAGGTTTAAAGCAGTGCATGCCAGCACCCAAAAGACCCAGAGTGCTGAAATAATGCCAGGAAGAATGGTTTTAATTGGTCTTTAAAGTAAAAGACAAGCCAAAGAAAATAAAGCAATTCTGAACTATGCTTCTCAGAAATCACCACACTGAGGTGTCATAAATTCTGCACTAATCAAAACTTCCTACAGGCTTGCCTCAAATACAGTTTATTGCAGGAGAGCAGCTGTAGATGTAAATGCGCCTCTCCAGGAGAATGTTCAGTCCAACTTTTTCTAGAGGAATGCCTGTAATAACAAATGTACCAGCACAACAGAAATATTTTTCAGGAAGCTCCTTAAAATTGCTGGTTACATTAAACACAATAGAGGCTGTAAGAAAAGTGGGAAAACTGTGCTTTCCAACCTTCGTGCTTCTAATCCTGCTGCAGTGTCAATACCTTTAATTGTATGCTGTTCCTCAGTATCTCAACCTTCAACAGTTTCAGACAGCAAAATGAGACTTCATCAGCTGCAGAAGCACAGCTGTGTTCTTCAGGAAAGCCAGCCAAACTACACTGAGGCAGGATACAAATTCACCGGTTTTGCACAGATATATATTTCAATAACAGCCATATGTAAGAGCTGACTTTATATTTTGCTTCATATTTGGGTTGATTGACTGGACCTGAAAGAACCGTCTTGCTTATTATTCTATTTGTGACAGTGCCTATTAGAAAATGTTTAGAGAAAGAATTAACAAAACAAGGAGAATGTTCATCAGGACTCTGAGGGTACCAATAAGCCTTAACAACACTGGGCAACCTCACCTCTAACATCCATACCCACTCTGTTCACGTGGGCCCCCGCGCCCCATTTAAGCTCAGACCTAAGCCTTGTTTGAGGTGTGTTGTAGGAGCTGCCTGTTGTTTCTGCCTGAATCTCTCTGGGTAGACCCTGTCCCTGGTTCATTGCTTGCTTTCTCTGGGGCTGCTGGTGGTCCCTGTTAGCAACACGTGGTTCTGCTCACCCCGCTCGGGTGCTGTGGGACAGTGTCCCCCCTGGTGAGGTCACAGCCTGTGCTGGGGTCATCCGCAGCTCCTGCCTTACCCTGCCCTGGGGAGCTGTCCCCATCAGTGTTGTAACAGCACCTACGCTGTCTCCCAGCATCTCTTCTCTCCAGACTGCTTTAACTGTGGAGGTTGTATCCGCATCACAGTGTGGGTGTCATTCCTAGTACCTTAATGAGCTTTTCTCTGTGACCCTATTTTTCACATATTTATACCAAATGCCTCAGACTTTTGGGACTGTTGGAGATATACAGGCTTGGAAGGTCTTAGAAAAACAAACAAACAAACAAACAAACACAAACCACAACAGTATCACATGTATGTATAGCAGTCATTATGAACAACAAACTTCTAGCAGATGTATCAGTTGTTACACTGATACGCTTTGCTACATGGGGATCAACTCACAGCAAAAATGGAGTACGAAGGAAAACACAGCATTAAATATAGCAAATTGGATAGACAAATTTATATTGTAGTCTGAATATTATTTTTCAGAGATTACATATTTTTAATCTATATCAATCTCTCCAAACACACACTCAATACTCTTCAATGCATGCTCCTGAGTGGATGATCCATGAACGGCATTGGACAAAATATCTTGTGCGAACTGAGCGCGAATTGATTCAGGAGAGGTCAGCTTTGCTTCTTCTGGATCTGTGGGACCCATTAGTTGCCTCCATTCTTCCACAGCATTCTCCTTGGTTAAAACCATTACCACGGAGGGGCCCCTGTAGAATCAAGACATGAAGGTTCTTCAACAGTTCTGAGATTTAGATTTACCTTTGGCTTTGGGGTTAGGAAGAGTTATGGTAAATCCTTGTGCATTACAATATAAATCTACTAATACTTGTATCTGAAAGCCAGTAAAATGATGACGATCACTTATTCTGACTTCCTTTATTCTCACCCATTCATTTCTGAAGGAAGGCAACAAATGCTGTTTTATCAACAGCTCTACTACACATGTTACAAGGAAAATAATTCCTCTTTGTTGGAAGATTAAGGATTCCACTACCAATGATAGACTTTTCTTTTGTTGTGTTTTGAGCAGCAAATTCAAAGTAATAGTCACTCTCTGTGAATTTGCAAAGAAGTGTAAATCTTCCTTTTAAGAGTGGCACTTCAACCTCAAAGATAAACATGCTAATTTGAAGAAGCCACTAGCCTTGCCTGAAAGAGTAGCAGAATGTAGAATCTTGAGCCTATTTTGGGTGTAGCATGTTTGCTTGCTCTGTAAATTTGAAGTTAGTTTGTATACTTGCATACCTCAATACTGTGCAGGTAAATACTTACGCAGTCATACAAGTCACTAATGAATCATAAAAGGGCTTTCCTTCATGGTCTTTATAAAACTGCATAGCCATTTCACGGGTTAAAGATGCTTCTTTAATCTTTGAGATAGCAAATCCAGCATCTTTAACTTTTTGCATAATGTCACCTAGGGAAAACAAAACAAAATAAAACAAAAAAACAAGAAAACTCATTATTTCTTGATTTAAGTAGTTATTTTATTTTAGATACCAAAAAAAAAAGCAAAAACAACACAAAACAAAACAAAAAAACACTTTCAGAAAATACTGTATCTGCTTTTTGGCATTTTCACTATTGACCATTAGAATTCTATTTACTATAGCAATATCATGGACAAAACAATGAACACTTCAGTGTTCCTCCAAATTACACAGTCAACCACTGTAATTGGACTAATCCATTTCCACGCAGGTGACAAATGTGAATTGTTATCAATTATATCAGTAGCATTCATTATCATTTTTCACATATGGAACATGCACACCAGTTGGCCTGGTAAATCAATGTGGATTGTTACAAGAGAGAATTCTTAAAAGCCAGTGATAAATTAACATCAGAAAGGCTGCTCAATTTGTTAGGACATAAAAGAAGAATGCCAGGAGGCTCTGGATAGAGAAGCAAAAACAGAAGTAGCAAAAATCTTAAGACAAGACTCCAGATTTTGTGAAATGTTCTTTTCTTTGACTTCTTCTCTACCATTTTGTCTGACAGAGAGATAAATCAAGGTTGGGAATGCATCTAATTTAGTAATGTGTTTTTTTGAGTCAATAAAGACAGCTGTTTGCTAACAGTCAGATCACTATGGAAAGTCTCTCTCAGTCAGAAGGGCACTAGATGACTAGTTTGGACAAGTACCTGTCTTTTAAACAGCTTAACTTAGCTATAGAAAGGAGTAAAGGAAATGCCACATTTCAGAAAACTATGTGAATTATGCTATTCCCATAAAAGGATCCCTCTGCATGGAAAAGGTGTTTAGAAAATGTATGCAGCTGACAATCACTTATTGCAAACTGTGCATCACTAATATTTTGTAGAAATTGAATCTGCAGGCATAGCCCAGGTTTTCTCAATTATTTACCTTTATGTTCCTTAACAGCATCAGGTTTAATTAGTGCCAAAGTGTGTTCCTGAGGGAAGAAGAACTTTAATTCCTTTTGAGCATCACCAGGTGAAGAACTGCCATGGAGCTGATCAATAGGTACGCTGTCTACTGCATACTCTGCACGTAAGCTAGCAATCATTAAAACCGTAAAATTATTTAATGGAATAGCCATTTAGAGCTTTACCTATGACTAATCTTAATCTATGAGAATATATATTTACGCTGATTTGAGGTCTTAAGAGCTCAATTATCTTTTTGTAGGAGTAAGAAGCCTTCACCGTCTACAGGAAAAACTTATCTTTTTAATTAACAACCTAAAATAGGAATACTTTCCTTCCCAAATGCTGTCTTGTTATATCTCCAAGATAACACCAGTTCTTGCTTAATGAAATATTACATCTATCAAGGACAGAAAAGGTGATGCCACAGCAGTCTATTATTATACTGTAAGCAGATAACTAACTACTCATCTCTAAAAGACATAGAAGAAACTTAATCACAAATAAAATAGTCTACTAGTGAAGATTTTTCACTGAGGTAAGAGGCCATTGGCATCTGTCATAATAAACATAATAAACAGTGGTGTTACTTCAAGCTAACAATCAGTCAATAAGAATGCGATTTTACCAATATTTTTTACACACAAAAAATGAGTAGCAGTAATTCTGTAGATCACAAGTCTAAAAAACTGCCATCCGAGGTCATAAATGTTCATCTAACTAGCACAATAGCCTGTCTTCATGAGTGACTGGCAGAGCAGGATTATAAAATAATATAGATAGATTCTTCTTGCTATATGTACTTCTAGTAGTGAAAGATTTCTCTGTAATTTAACAATCTTTTCTTTAATGCCTCCAAAACTTCCTTTCTTAAGCTCAACATTTCATTGTGTTTATTAGCCATTATTTCTCAAAATATGCTATAATTCTTGTGTGTAACACAGCTTTTAATCCAAGAAAAGCTTATTAAAGTGCAGAAACATACATTTGTTTCCAGAGGATGGCACTATAGTTACACAAGTTGCAATGCAGAATTCTTTCAGTTGAAAAAGTGAAAATAAACTTTAAGGTATGAATGCTAGTTGATTCACTACGAACTCAAATTCACTATTTTAAGTATTACCTCGTGGGATTATTCTTCTTAGCCTCGTCAACAATCTTTGGTCCTAGTAACTCTCTCCAGCGTTCTACAGCATTTACTCTTGTTAAAGCAAGTGCAAGAGTTGGACCACTGTAAAATGGAAAAACTGGCACTAAAAATATCAGAATACATTTTAAACTGTAGTTTGTAATATGATTTGATTAAATTCTGTGAAGTCCAGAAAATCAAGCCCAAGTAAAGGAGGATTTTGAATACAAACCCCGTTTAAACAGCAAGAGTCTGATACAACATTACACAACTTAAAAGTGAGAGTAATTTTCAAAGTTAAGGAGTGTTACCACAACAGCAATGTCATAAAAAAGTCTTTATTATTAGACTTAAGAATTCTGCTCAGCTTCAGTTTTTGCATTTGTCCCAGCTAGGTCTTGACTTGATCTGAAGACAATATCCAAACACGGATTTTACTTCCCCTGCAGGAAAACCCAGCACGCAGGCTGGGTAAGAGCCACAGAACCCTCCTGCAGACAAAGCTAAATCCAGTCTATCAGAGCAGAGCTCAGCTGTGGTCACTCAGACTCACAGAACTGGCTACTGACTTCAACATCTTATGTACAGAGGCATGGAGTATCTCTCTATAGAAGTTTATCCAATATTTAAAAAAAAATCTGGTTTATTTATCTGCTATACTTGGGGACTACCTCACCTGCAGTTTTGATCATGTTTTGAGTTCTGCTCAACTCTCAGATTCAATTATGCCTTGTAGCTGTATATTCTTCAGACTCGTTATTTATTGTGAAAAAACAAATTCCGTTTATAGTTCCATGCTCTCCTCTCATTTTTCAAACAACATACCTGGTCATTTGCTCTAAAAGAGCTGGGAAGTAGTCTTCATTTTCATGCTCCTTGTAAAACTGACGTGCTTGTTCTTCAGATAGAACTATTTCTTTCTGCATTGCTATTTTGAAGCCATCATCCCTTATTCTTTGTATAATAGAATCTGTTTCAAATATTGAAACAATGCTGAATTGCCATGCAATAATTTTCACACCACGAAGAAATGTTATTTACTTTCCAATTGCAATATTAAATTAATTTTCAATTAATTTGTTAAGTGAAGAATGGAAAACCAACTCAAAGCAATTGCTAGAGCACATCAGGAGTTGTCTGGATGCTCAGAAAGCTGATGGTTTCTTAAGGATAGATGAAAGCAAAAATAGCTAAAATAGCAGATGTATCAACTTTGGATGAAGTCACCCGTTCCAACAAAAAGGAAATCTGGGCAATTTATCAGTGCTGGAGCTATCTAGTGTGGAGAAAATAATCTTATGGGGAGATAAAGAGTGGATATGTTCATACAGCTGACTGCATAGATGGCAAAAGGCTTGAAAGGAGCACCTCTTTCCTGCACATATTTGTGCTGTCTCAAGTTGCCAGATGATGTAACCAAAAGCAGAATAACTGTTCAGTACTAGGGCATGAAGTTATCCACATCTAAAGGACATATCTAACTTTCAGAAGAAAGTACCTAAAAATATGCACCTAGTTATTTATGACTATGATGGCTCCTTTTTGAAATTCTACCAACTGTAAAGGGTACTACTCGAAGTATCAGCTGAGCTTGATGATAGTAATGTCAGTATTACAAAACCGATGAATGAAGCTACAAATGGAGAACATCCTCTACTGAGTTCCATCTATTATCATAGATCAGAGAATCTCGTAATAGACCAGAGAAGTGAGTACAGGTCTGCATCTATTATTACAATCTTCGCAAGAAACAATTAATGCTACGCATCACTTTTGTTTCTCTCATGTAAGAACTTCCAGTATGAATATATGACTGAGAAATATAATATGCATTTTAATCATCAGAAGAAAGACTGAGGATTTTGAACAGGTGGATATTCATTTGACTAAGTCTTACAAGACTGTATTGGTACGTAAGCGGTATTTGGCTCAAGTAGAGATGACAGAATATTTCCCCACGTATACACTGTTAAACCACTTTCCTAAGCAACATAGCCATAATCCAGGGAGAAATGCAAATATATGCCATAGAAGCAAAGGAAACTGGCTTGGATAGAGTTTCACACAATATGGGGCTAGATTATTTCTGGTTTTACTTGTAAAAACCTAGTCTGCATAAACCTATCCTTGTTCACAATTGGCTTATGCAGCATAAAATATCCTGGGACAAATCATGGTTGTCATTGATCTGTCTTGGAACTGCCATTCAAGGATAGTATCAGCTACTTCATCATACCAGGAAATATGATCCTGTTTAGTACACTTTGCAAGTGTTAGCTTCTTGGAGAGTTCTCCTATAAATAAGATTATTTTCCAGCTCTACAGATTATAGAGTCCATAAATATTCCATCCAAGCATATAATCCAAAGACATTTTTTTTAAGAATCAACCAAAGGAGCAAAAGAGTATTGACACTTAAGTGCTAAATGTATGAGACTATATATTTTTTTTCTGATAAAGATTGCTGTCAACTTGATACTGGGCAGACAGTATAACCTAGCAATTTTTCATTAGTAGTATCACTGTATTTTAAAATACAAATATATGAGCTTACATATAGTTTAGACAGAAAATGTAGTTATTAACGCTCACCTCGTCTTTCCTTTAAGAGTAGAGGTCTAATTAAGGCTAAAGTTCTTTCAACATGTTGGCCTGTATTCTGTTTACCAAAATTTGGGAAAAAGAAGGCAAGTTGCCTGCTGGCATCTTCTATGCTGTCTTGCACATCACAAAAACTTAATAGCTCCTCAGTTTCCCACCTAACAAGACATAAAGTAATCTAGTATTTAAGTCATCGCATACAATCTGTTAACAGTTGAGTGGTTGAAAATACACTTTCTTAAAGTTTAGTGAAACCTAAAAACTGAATAGTAAAATGGTTTGTTTTTACTAAATTCAGATTCACTGAAGTGATTACTACTGAAGTAATATTACTGAGATAAGAAATCTTATCGTCTCACAAGTTAGTACTATGCAAGAGAAATCTCAGCCATCCCCTCTAGTTTCTTCAAAATAGTCCACATTTCACTAGACAGAAATATTGCTGGCAAGTGTACAGTGTATAATGAAAGATCAATAAAAAGACTGTGCTTCATTCATGTAAAGCAGGATCCTGAAAATGATAGCACTATAGAACTCTCTTTAGCAGAGACTCTTGCGACACGTTTGTAATCCTCAGGTTTATTTAGCTATGTAAACACTTAATCATTTAAGGCAAATATAATTTTCCTCAGTCACACTAAATTCAAGGAGAAGGGATACAGCAGACATTGACAAAAGTATAAATTGTTGTGACAGATTCTGTTTGGAACAAAATATTTAAATTCATATTGCCTTCAGTAAATTTCTGGCCTAAATATACAACTCAATCCAATATTCATATTTTTGTGAGCACTCCCTTTATTACCTGGTGTGTTGTATACAACTAATACTCTCTTTAAAGTTCTCAGTTAAATCCTCAGCATAAGACAAAAAGAGGCATTTCATGACACCACATTTGAAAACACCAAATCTTTATAAGGTTTTTATGTCTCCGCAAAATGAAGCTAGTGGCTGGGTCAATCTCCCACTTGTCTGCTCCCACTCTTTTTACAGAGTGCTTCTAGGGAGCAGTGCATGCTTCAGATATTCCCCAGTCACATTTGAACCACATCTACAGCCTCCCAGCATGGAAAGGAGCAAACATGGGCAAGAGTTTGATCCTCAATAAGCAGTGTAGGCAGGCTATTTAGGGAGTTTTTGTGCAGCAGAATTGCATCAATTATATCAACTTTTAAGCATAGCACTGTTCCTGCTAGGCTGGCAATCTACTCAAGCCTGCTTCAAAAACAGTAAGAGATCCAAGCTCTTTGCTTGTTATCTTTACCTAGGAATCACAGAGTTTTTTTGTTCCCTCGGGTACTGAGATTGCATCTGTAATGACGGCTCTGTGAAAGACCCGGTACAGAGCTCTGCCTACTCCCTGCATCTATATACCTAGGCATGTAAGTCTGGCAACATTGACTTTGTATCTGGTTTAAGTCTGAGTACTTAACTGAATCACATATAACAATGTAATTTTAGTTATTAGTTACCTATCTTGCTTTTGAGGGTCCAGCTCATCAGGTTCATTTTCACTTGACTCACTTAGGTCCTTCCAGTGAGGAATAGCTTTGGTTGATTCTTTTTTAGCAATTACTAAAATGTGGCATGGTCCACTCATCATGAATTGAAGAAAATCATCAAAATCAGGCTAAAAAACATATATTTTTTTTCTGCTATGAATTGCAAGAATTGACTTTTTCATCAGAAATGAGACCATTCATCTCTAAGGAACTCATAATTCCACTTCTATAATGATATTTACAAACAATACACAACCTTGTGAAATTGTTTACATTCATAATTCATGATTGTTTAGAAGGTTTTCTAATCAGTCCTTCGACACAATAGCATTATAGAATATTTCAGATGCAATTAATCAAGATAAATGAAGTCAACAGAGGCATTCAGGAAGCATGCTCTGCCAGTTAAAGTACAAATGATATGTAAAGAAAATGATCCAGAAACGAGCTGAGATCAATT
The DNA here is from genome assembly GCA_013389825.1 of Crypturellus undulatus. Lineage (NCBI taxonomy): Eukaryota > Metazoa > Chordata > Aves > Tinamiformes > Tinamidae > Crypturellus > Crypturellus undulatus. The sequence continues at coordinate 174,583 of VWPW01009200.1, forward strand.
GCAATGCTTGGACTCGCATATATAGTGTGATTAAACAAGCTGTAGAACAGTTCAATGCATAATTTTTAAAAGTAAATATCGTGTAGCTGGTTGAAAATATAGAACTTTTAGATATTTGCTAAATATTTGTGGGCACTTCCTTCATTTTCTTTGCTGCGTTCTTTTCATTCCTTCAGTTTCAGCCTTGAACTCTATAAATACTACTCAGTGATAAATAAAAGCAGGATGGTGGAGAGAGAGGGGAAATTAAAACACACAGTCATTTCCCGGGGAAAAGGGTACATGTCAAATAGATATTTACTGTCAAACAGATCACACAGATTTTATGTTCGTTCTAGACTTCAGCAGCTAACTGAGTCTGTTTAGGACCATGACTAAGGGTCACACATACTCCAATAACAGAAAAAAAAATCTCTTAGCATTTACTTGGAACATTAGAATGCTACCACCCTATATCTGTATAAGGATTTACAACAGTCGGTAGGAAAAAAAATAGAAAATATTTTTCCTATGTACTGAAGCTATATTCATTCAGTTCTTTAACATATTAAAAATTTCTGAATCAGAGACTTAGAAAGACCTATAGCCAAACTGTGCTTTTTAAATCTGTTCCTATTTTTGTTTATTTCTACCTGTTCTGTATTCCGAGCGTAGAATACTCTGATTTGCTCTTCAGTTAGCAGTTTTTCTTCTTCTGCTGCAATGCTAAAGCCTGCACCTGTGATCTGTTGTTGTTTAATTATTATTCAGTGGCATTTGAAAATGTTATGTACAAAATCTCATACATCTAAAGATTGACTGGATTTTGGATGTTATCTTTAAACTTGAGATGATCTGAAATATTCCAGAATTTAATAACTCCTAATTTTAATCAAGCTAAAGCTTTCTAGCTTTCCAGCTTTTCAAAGCAATTCACTGAATTCAGGATTACAATGCCCACTAAGTGAAAAAGTTTTCAAAAAACATGCAGAGAAGATGCACACTTACATGTCCTATATCAAAATTCATAGTGACAATGTTTTTTTGAATTACAAAGGTGCTCTCCAACCCCCACACTGATCATGTGCCAATATTAATCTGTTTAGCAGCTCTCTGACATTGTTGTTGGTTTCCAGATTTTGTTGACAGAGCGTGGAAAGTGTCTGGGCACCCTCCTCACAAGGCAGAGTTATAGCAGGGCCAACTGCCAGTTGCTCATATGCATTAAAATTGCTTTCAAGCACTACCTGTTTTTTTCACCCTTACTGAACCTCCTTTTCTTCTGACCAAGATAGAGTAATTGCAATTATATAACTTACATAACACTCAAATCTAGATGATAGTTTTATCTTGATATATAGCGTATATATCAAGCACCACCCCAGATTTTCTTGTTGTCATCTCCACCACAATATGATGAAGATAAAAGACTTCTCTCTGTATTTTTTCTTATGTCAGGAATCTCCATAGTATTACTCAATGTCATACCTCACCTAGTAACATAAACTGTTAAAGAAATAGTGTCAATCTGAATACCATATTATTTCAGGACACAACCTACCTGCTTTTGTCACGCTTAGGGGAAAGACAACTACAGGTCTTGTTACAAAGTTTGGATTTAAATTAAAATCTACTTTCCAAGATACTGCTATGCCTCTTAACTAAATGGAATGAAAAAATCAAGATTCGTCACCTTCTTTTTAATTTCTTCTACACGTCCCTCTGAGACCGCATCAGGTTTTATAATTGCAACAGAATATCTGACTCCTTCTGTTGGAAAAGGGTGAAAAAAAGTTGTGAAAAGTGTAAAATATCTAAAAAACTAAATACTCTGTTACTTACAATTGGGCTTCTCTAAGTACTTCTCCATTTTAATTCTGATGGTCAAACCATGGTTTCAAAAAGTGACTCAAGCACCTAAAGCTCGTCTTGGAGAGCAGGACATTCCTTGGCCATCCCTGGAATCTGTGTATGAACGCTGGTGTTTTGGGTCAGAAGGTGGAGAAATGGTTCACACACAAGCAGGCATGGTTTCAATTTAAGATGATACTTTCTGTAGGAAGTTCTCTTTGTACCGGACAGAATATGTGAAAGGAATACGTGAACATTTTTAAGGAAAAGAATCAACAAGTGAAATTCTGGATGAATATTAGAGATTCCCAGTAAAATAGACATTCCCTGTAATAGTAAATATATCTATTTTTTCCTTAGTTTTGTTGATCCTGAAATCATTTACAAGAAATAACTTTTGAAGTAACGTATGCTCGCTAACACAGTCTAACAGATTAAAACAATAAATGTTCCTACTCATAGACACACTACAACAAAATTCGTACTGTACACATCTCCGCAAAATGGCAGAAATGGACCAACATATGTCCTTCTTTACAAAATCTGAGGTTTACCATTAAGTGTTAGAATGTAATTCTATCAGATCTCAGACACTAAAGAAGCACTTAATCATAGCTCTGATGCAAAGACAAGACTACTATGTGTTTCCAATAACGGACAACGTCAAAGGCACCTGAATATGGTAGGAATACACCGCTACAAAAAGGTAGTGCATTATGGTTTCTTAAAGATTCCCTAATCTAACAGGATGAATGGAGAGGTCACTTAAGATGAAAACTCTTCTCCATGATTTTGGGATTTTGTGGCGCACTTAGATCTTGTAGCTTAGTGAGAAGTGTGCGTAGAATTGCTGAAGCATTTATCATATTGTATTACTAACTCTCAGAGGGCTTATAAGGAAAAAATAAATAAATTAAAGCTTGAATTGGGGACGAGACACTTGAATTACACAATAAAGAAGACATGAAGAGGAAGGAGAGAGGAGATGACTTAATCCCTTACAGTTATCTAGTGTCCTAGCACAGAAGAGAAAGAGAAGACAAAGAAGAGAATTCCATCTCAAACTTGCAAAATTACATTTTGTGCATTTGTGAAGCAATAGCTTCAGAAAGCCCCATGAGCCATAGAAAACAATAAGAGAAAAGATGTAGGTCTCAGTTCATGCCAAGCCTGAAATAAATCATAGAAGCCAGCCTCACAAGAGGCTGGCTTCTGGGAACCTTCTGGGAACTTTTTCATACTACTGTGAGTTTATTCTTTTATTTTTTAGTCCTTAGATCTTGTTTGGTGATAAAGTTAATTAAAAATAGCCTGATGTACAAGGCATGACATTCCTTCATAGATTTATAGCTTTAATCCTCATGGCTTCCTACCATCTTGGCTTCCCTGTAGTACATCCAAAGGCTAACAGGCCTCACTTCAACAAAAGTGCATAGCTAAAACAGGGGCCGTGTAGAAATGACTTTCAGTTGCCAATTTACACAAGAAAATGCAGCGGTACACAGCAGGAGGGTCGCAAGAATATTTGAATTCCAAAGGTTCCCCAAAGGGTATTGAGAAGACTAATGACAGTCCAATATCTTAATTCCTTACAGAAAGAAAAAACCTTCCTCTGTTCGATTCCCTCAACCTGTCATCTTAACCGATTCAAAGGAATATCTATTATAGCTGGAAAATATTCAAGTAACTAAAAAGATATTTGTTATTTTTCTTTCTATTAACATTATTAAAATAACTTAAATATATTTACCCTCAAGCACAGTCTCCTTCATAGCATCTTCTGATGATTTCTCTTCCAGGAAAACAAGTTCTTCTGTCTAATGCAATTGCAAATATAGTAGAAAAACCAGTAAGTAGTACCACTATGAAGTATAAGACCACTAAGTTAATCTAGAGGCAGAGAGCATTTCTGACATAGTACTATTCTACTACAGGCCTATTGTGTCAAATGGGAAAGGAATTCTCTCTCTTTCTTTCTGTCCTTCTTGTGAAAACCTCCACATGATTTGAGCCTGGTAATAACGAAAATATCTATCCACAGATTTTCAGAAATAAGAGACAGAATTTACACTGAATGGGATCTATGTGCTACTTTCCAAAGACAGTAATTTTAAATAGAAAAGTATAAATCTTTGTCCTATGTTTTTGCCACTTGCTTTTAAAATGTTGGCCAAAGCCTTACAACTCGAGACAAAAATAAACAGAAACATACAACAAAGTGAAAAAAAAGACTGATTAATCTTAAAGTTTTTAGGGCATCTACCTTACAACAAAACCAATATTTTGTGAGATGTGCAAAATTTTGTGAGTCTGCAAAAGGACTTCAAAATAGTTTTAGGTAATTATTTCTCTTTTCCTTCTCAATATATGCATAATGTATGTGAATACATATAGTAGGTAAGTATGTAGAATTAACACAGATTTGAAAATCCATCATGAAAATGTGGCAACCTAGAATGTAAATACTATCCCAGCAGTAGGAAAGTTGAAAGCATTTAATAAATTGATTCTATTTCCTATTCTATATATCATAAATCATGTGTAATACAGACATTATTATTATTTATTTCCTCCTCAGCTGTAGATATTTAGCTATTGATCTGTTGATGATATGGAATTCAGACAAAATCAATATGGGAAAAAACTCACTGACACAAAAAATATTATTTTTATTGGATATTTTAAGGCCTTTCCTTTTTTAGGCACAAAAAATATGGTCTTAGGTAGGCATATAGGACCAAGATTACTTTCTTCTGTGTCTTGGACAATTTTGGAGGTCATTTCATAGCATAGAAAGGAATTCATGTTACTGGATCAATAGTGTACTGAAGCAGAGTAAGGTCAAGATCAAGACTAAACTTCACATTAGTATCAACAAGTATTTCAAAAAGATCACTAGCCCTCAAAAATGGAAACAGACCCTACCAGGCTGCATCACATTCCAAAACATGTTTACTGAGTGAAATATTACTCTGTAAGAAATTATGGTCACTCATGTTTCAAAAAAAAGACAACTGTGATGCAGTGATCAGTGGTTTGCAAAACATACAGACCGTAGCTGAAGAAACTGCATAGAGGAAATCGTTCAGTCATGTAAAGGAAAAAAGTAAACCTAATGCATTTGATCATTTTGTAACTTTCAAGTATGGTACGTCATTAGTAGCCAATATATATGACAGTTTCTCATCATTTCCATTAACAATTAAGTAGAAAGAATGTATGTCATTTTTTATGAGTACAATATGAAAAACTCCCACACCACATTAAAGAGACTCTAGATTCTAAGTATTTCTATCCTATTTCTATGACAAACATAGACTATAAAAATAATAAAGCTAGAAATCCACCATTACGTTCTCAAAAAGTTGACTAGGCTTTGTTGCTTGTATAAACTGGATTGCTGCCAATATTGTGAGAGGAAAAAAATAGTCTCAAGTCACCAAACTCTGCTCCTAGATCTTTACAATAGTTTTAACTTAGTGTAATAATACATTTGCTTTGCAGGAAAGTCAGCATTTCTAAGACAAAGCTAGCCTGATTATCCTTAACTGAGCTGCAGTTTGTTAAAAAATGTCGTTTACACTTTTTATACTTGATGCAGAGTTCTTTGCCATTACCATCAAAACAAGCAAGGAGGCATGACTACTTCCCAGATATCCATTTATTTTCTATGATGAATTCTTACTAAAGCATACATGAAAAAATATTTAGTGTTAGAAGATAAAAAGATAATGCCTACAATGGGTTTATAGTTCCACTTTATTAGCAAACCATCCCTCCATTTATTGCATTAATAGACTAATCTGTGAATATCCAAGTTTCTGAAACAATTATCATAAAGTGTTATTAACGGAAATTCCTATTAAAAACCCTCATATATTTCACTTTATTATGAAGAAAAAACTACCAAAAAATAAGCATTTTGTTAAAGAAAATGCTATCACAAACATTGTTGAAAAAAGAAGGATCTTAAAATGCTCATATATATTTAAGTATCTTTTGTGAATACCTCAGGGCGTTCCTTCTCTCCAGCCAAAACTTTCCTCTCTTCTTCTACTAGTTCTGTTATTTTCTTATTTAGAAGAGGAGCATTTGCACCTCTCACTATTGAAATTATTTTTCCATTCTGTAAAAGAGAAAATAACACTCTTAGTAACTTCTACCCATTTAGCTTATTTGAGTTCCAAAATATGCTGTTTTTCAGTTTTTCTGTTAATAGAATCACTCTCTGCAAAAGTTAAAAAGAAAGCTATCACTGCATCTGCTGGTTCAGAATAAACCTTTCTTGCTTTTGTTTCCTTTTTTAAAAATTTCTACCTATTTTTATGTCTATTTCTAGCCTCAGCATTAACAGTACAGTCAGAAGTAAATACAAATATAGAATTTATCAGCTCTTAATTTCTGTAACATACAGATTGGCATCGTTTCAGTTCAGAACACTACCAGATGATGAAAGCGCCACCCCACCACTGATTTCTTTGTCCCATGATTCTCGTCCTCCCTTTCTCCATTCTGCCTTTCACTATTGTCTGCACTGTACTTTAGTGCCTACTCTTTTACAATAGTAAAGTCAACAACTAGTGCTCAAAGATTAATATCACTATTAATATGACTTTGCAGCAATCATATTCAAAACTGAAAGTCTCTTTAAAGCATCTTTGTTCTTGACCTCTAATTGCTGGAATCCAATGCTTCACAATCACAGAATCGCAGAAGGGTTGAGGTTGGAAGGGACTCAAGTGGAACAATGCTTACAAAGGTAACCACATTCTAAAGTTGGGTCCTACGAGCATAATATTTCTTAATCCATCAATGACATATAATAAATATGTGATTTCTTGATATAATTGCTGAGCTGTGAAAAATACACTTTCATTCGCTTATTGTAGAAAAACTGAAAGGGCAGAAAATCTAAACTCTTTTTACCTGAGAGAAAGCATATACAAAATAATAATTTCAGAGTAGCTCCATGTAGGCACTTGGAACTTCATTTGAGACAACACTGGAAAAACTTACTCTTTCTTTTTTCTCTCTAACCACCAGACCATGGCTACCACAAATCTCTTGTGTGTATGTACAGCCACAATAAAACAATAAATACAGCAAAACAACTCCCGAGTTATACAATCCTACAAACTATAGAATTTAAAGGCACAACTTATATAGCTTCATGTTTTAATCTATTGAATATTTAGTTCAAACATTCATAGTACATTAATAGCAAGTGATATACTTACAACACAAAAAAGAAACACAGGTTCACATTGATTCCTAAATGGTTTCAGAGTCACAATGCTGTCAGCCTCTGCCTGTAGTCAGATGAAGAAAATACAGGTGTGAGCCCTATATACATATACATTTAAAAATTTGCCACACAGAAAAATACAGTCTTTTATACCTTAGTCTAACATACACATAACTTAGTCTTACATACATTAGCAGTCGTTATGACACTGGCTGATGGTTAAAGAAGTGGTTTTGTAGCACAGGATTGGCTTCATTTCCTTTTACAGAAGTCAATCACATTGCAAATATATTATCCTGTTTTTTCATGTAGACTGTGTTAAAAATGTCTGATTATAAATAAAGGAGGAAGTAGTCCAGTAGCCTTGTCAGAAGAAATGATCCACTGTATAAACCTCTTTGTAACATATGGTCAACTCTACCAAAGCACTGAGATCATCTCTGAATACAACTGCTTGCTTTCTGTATATTTAGGATACATAAACATTCTGCAAAAATTCAAGAGTGCATTGATCAAACAAGGGAAATTTTTCAATAAAATGAGAAAGAATAAGTTTGATCAATGTCTGGGATAAACAAGTCTGTGAAACAAATTTATCTACTGAAAATACAATATATAGCTCAAATTTTATCCTTCTAGTGTAGACCAACTTAGTCTGTGACACAATAACATCTACTTCAAATATGATATACACCTGCTATTTTGTCCTTCTAGTGTAGTGGAACATTTTTTTGATAATTTTGAAATAATTTGTTTTTCAATTAATTTTTATTCCTTTAAAAATGAAATAGAAAGAAATACTTGGAAAAAATTATAACAATAGTTTCATGGATGTAAGAATTTCACATGTGATAATAATATGCATGCTTAATATTGAAGAAACATACCATCTGTTTTCCAAATGTTCCTGCAGTTCTCATCAAGGAATATGAAATTTATGGGATATTACCACCACTTATATTATAGCTCCTTTACATTTATTACTATTTTTAATCTAGCTCTAAATATGAAGTCTCATAAGGAGATATGCAGAAGAAGAGGCAACCAAGCGAAAATTATAAGGACCCAATTGCTATAAGGAGCGTAAAATGAAAGTTTCATATTGCAGATGGATACAAAGATATAACTGAGGTTTAACACAGAATTTTCATCCTTACCACGGCAAAATGCAACAGCTCATCTTCACTAAACTCATTCTTCAGTTTTCTGAATAAATTTACCACAGCTTTGCAAGGACCGCACCAAGCTTGATATACATCTATCACTTAAAACACAATATTTTATAATTAGACACAGCTGACATGGAACTTTTAAAATGGAAGACATATATGAGTGGAATTTATTAGCAATAGTCCTGGGAAAGCATTACCATGCATCTTTCGATCCTCTTTGAGCCAATGAATAGATCACGGTTTTCTCTTTTATTTCAATTAATTTCAGTATCAGTAGCCTGCTTTACCACACTATTTGAGATGATGAATCCAAACAACTACATTCCTTTTCTTTTTTATTGTTCTTCTTTTGCTATTTCTACTCTTCATTCTTCTCCATGTCTTTATTTTACATTTTTTTTTTCTAATCTCCTTGAAGTCATAGAGACCATTTCTTTCCTTTTATTGATCCTCTTCACATATGACCTCATTACACATTTCTTCCTTCTACCCAAATATCATTCCTAGGAGACACTGGAGGTGTTAGAGATGGGATAAACAGAAGTGCCTCAATGAAATTAAGACAGGGGAGGAAATACATGTTGTATAACATGCACCTTTAAGAATGGTGAGTCTTCCAGAGAAATGGCCTATTCCCTCCCATATTGGATCACATACTAGAATAGTATTTTCTAAGCATCAGTGTATAAAAGTGGATTAAATATTAGAAAAATATGATTCGTGACAATTATCTATTTATCATACATAATAAGATTTTCCCCCCAAAAATATACATTTATAAAGGTATTAATATAACATTATTTAACAGATTATATTGCAGTAACATTTATTATAGAAGAATGATGAGCATGTATTATAGGTTATAAGGTTTATGATAAGTCTGAGAAACTGTTGCAAACCAAGCAGAGAGACACAGCAAATGTTTTGTTATTTTATACATAATTAGATCACTTAACTCTTTCATAATTCAAAATGAATACTGCAAATAGCAGAGTTGTGTGTTTAAGTTGGGGCCACCTGGAATGGGGTTACAGGAGTTATTTTACCAAGAACTCCCTGCTAAGTGTAATGTTTACAAATAACAGTAATCACAGACGTAGCCACAAGCATGGCATAGAGATTGTGGAGTGGTTCCACAAAAACATCCCAAATTTTGCCAACATATAAAAGATGTTCATTCAAAACTGTTCAAGTCTTCACTATCATCAGAGCTATATTCAAACTGTTGTGACTACTATTCTCAGTTAACTGTACCCAGACACCGGACCAAACAGTCCTGATTTGGAGACTGTGTCACTCATTACCCACTTGACTTCTCACACTATGATTGTCACTGCAGCACATTAAGTGTGCAGAGCACATTCCTCATTCAGTGCATAGGTTCCTTGCAGGTTTTCCCAATTTTTCACTCATAGAAGAACTGCAGCACTTGTTTATTTGCCAGATAATAACAACGTCTTAGTCAAAAGACATGATCATGACAGTAAAACTTAAAAAAAATGCATACAGTACATGCCACCATTTCAGGTTAACAAGAAAATAGCTAATACCTAATACACCTTTTGTCAGCAACACTTCATCCCATTGGTTTTGATTGGTTATCGAGACCTGAAATATAATGGGTTGACATTTTAACATCTGAAAAGGCAAAGATATCTATTCATCTGCAGAACTGGTCAAATAATTAAGATATATACCTGAAGCTGGATTTCCTTCTTCTTGCCTGCCATTTCCCTATGATTATATGAAACATAACAAAATATGAAGCAAAATAACAGTTTTTAAAGGAGAATGATGTATATCTGTGGCATGCAGAACTAACTTGTACAGGGTATTTTTTTCAACATGATACTGTCTTCTAATTCCCTTAATAATTACTTCCACTGAAGCCACTGTAACAATGGCAGCTACCACTCATTTCACATGAGAATGTTATGCAGCGCTATACAAATTCTTTACAGACCCAGTATACCACAGGAAGCAGAATAAAACTCAGGTCCTTAAACTGCCAAAGTCATCAGTATCTCTTGGCCTCAATCATTATTCAGACTTACATAGCTCTGTTAAGAGGGGCTACAAGGAACTTGGATGGGAAGATAGCTGCTGTGACAGTAGTGCATTTCAAAAGAGTAATGCTAAGAGAACTTCAACTCAGAATTACATTGTATCCTTTGGAATATATACAAACCAATGACTTACCAGTGTTCCACAACTAATCTCCCAAACTATCAAGTTCTGGTGTATTCTGGTGCATTCTGTCATTTAGAAAACAAATCCTTCATCTTTTTCATAGATTTTTTAAATAGGTATTAAGCTAGGAAGTAGACCAGAAACTGTATCAATCAAGTTATATACAAGGATGAAGTTGATTTCAGCTTCCAAACGAAGCTTGGCTGAAGAATAAATCTATCACTGGGTGAGCCACATATTTGGAGGTTTCTTATGTTTGTATTTAAGAAGATGTTAGTCTCTCTTGCAGGGAATAAGAAATGTGAACATCATCTTGACTGGCACTGTTACCTGACAAGTCGCACAGTGTATGTGTCTAAGGGTTGAACTATCCTGTTAATCCTCCCAAAGTTGCTCCCTTCAGTTGAAGGGAGGAGACATACTGGCCAGTGTGTGAAGTCTTGCACTGATACTCCCTTCACTTCTCATCTGAAAATATCATTAAGGAGTGAAAAACACACATATTATTAAAAATATACTATTAAGAAGTAAAAGGCAGGCTTTCTTCGATTTCTTTAAAGCAGGAACTGAGGCAGAGTCATTTGTATATGGCAATAAATTTAATCCTTTAAAACTTCTAGAGATGATGCTTCGTATCCAAACTTTTGTTGTTAGTTACATCACTGAGCAGTCATAAGAATCTCTCCATTGCAAGCCCACCAGACCTGCCAAATACGTACCACATATATCACAAGTGGCTCTACTTCCCAACTGTCACACGTGCTTATGCCCCAGCTAAAAATGTGCAGTCATACATTCTCAGATGGCAAATGAAAACACTGCGGAACAGTCAAATGCTACAATATTCAAATACAACGATATACATGTCAACCTGGCACAACAAGTGAGCGAGACAGACATGTGACTAATGTGAAAATGCATCTGGCATTTGCATTTTTTCCACAAATGGTTTAAATAAGATTATCGTATAATTTTATTGTATTAGTATTACAGTCGGTATTATACTGATAAAGCACTTACAGGCAAGCACACTTGCCCCTTTATCAATGACACCGGCAATATGCTCTCTACCCTTGATACAAAGCAACCTGCTATCCGCACTCCATTTAACCACGTACCAACATTACACCGCTTACAATGACCTACTATAACCAAAACTGCTTTCACTGACAAATTTGCACATGAAAAGCGACATCAATGCACGCCGAGGTACACAGTCAAACTACCATTCAGGATCTTCGCATACACGCATTCAGTATTTTAACACGCGTGCCAAACAGGTTCAACCCATGAGCACACCAGGGCACACACACGGCCATGGCCCTCACCACTGCCAACGGCCTCCCAACGGCCTCCCAACGGCCACCTAACGTCCCCAACGGCCACCGCCACAACAACATTCCAGAGCCACTGTCCCCGCCCGCCCCGTGCCTCAGGGCGGCCCTTGGCGCCTCGCGCACCACCAGGCGCACACGCTGCGGGGTCAGGTGGCACCACGAAGCCGTTGGTGGCTGCTCCTTGTCTGCCTCCCACGTTGGGACTGTATAAATATGGGGCTGTGTTTGACATGACCCCCTCCCTCCTTCCCGCTTTCACTCTCATCAGCATTAAGGGAATCAGCGTTTCAGCGCTCGCGCTGTAGCACTGGGTGGGACAGGTTGTTCTCTGCTCACCTCTTAACCAAGAGAAAAACAGCCCTTAAAGACTCTGTAAGGCACCTGATAGCATTGGAGGATGTAGATAATTTCCATTTAAGTCATTCTGTAACTGAAAGTGACCCACAATGCTGGAGAAATACTACCTTTAGGTAAAATGTAAGCTTAGACTTCAAAATATAAGAAAAAAATTGTCCAAGAGCCTGGTTGGAGCTCTACCTTTGTTGTGCTACTTGCAAGTTGTGAAGCAATGATGTAGACTGAAGTAGGAAATTGCTCTTAGGAGGTCCCTGTGATCCTGTGTGTCCTTGAAAGCCCTCAAAATGGTCCTGTCTGTGCTGATCAAGGCTGTGAATGCACACATGCCCAATGGTTAGAGTAGAAGATCCTTATCCCTTTCCAATGCAAACTAAGACTTCAGCAGTCCCCAAAATGCTTGGAAGATAAAGCCTGAGTTCATTTATACATGAGCCCAAAATAGCATTGTTCTAGAGTATGTTGTAACTATTTTCTTAACTAGATAAACTCTCGAGGAAGGTAGTCTTTCTGTTAGCAAGAGTTTCCTTTTGGAGGTATTGGTTTACAAAGAGCCACAAATCAAATACAGATATCTCTAAACTATTTCTTCTTCACATGTGCATGTTGTTAGTGATTTTTAAACTCCGTAGTGATTCCAGTTTACTTCTGAATCCCTGTTGTGAACTACACTTAACTGCTCATATATGTATTTATACCGTCTAAAGAAAGTCTGTTTTTTAGAGACCAACTTGTCGTTTTTCTTAAACTTTCCAAGACTAATCACGAAAGCATGACTAGCAAAACCATTACTGAAGAGTTCGTTTTATTTTCGGAAAGTAATATGAAGAAAACAGAAGGGTCACATCTCTTAAAGGGTGTAGGTGTTCTTAGTTTTGTTACCCTAAGTTGAGTTAGGCCCATTCTGCAGTAGTATGAAATGGTAATATATCAGTAGAGCTGCAAGACTGTCTATGCCCTAAAAGCTTTGGTTAAATAAGATTAGGTAACAAGACAGATTTCATATTCAAGTCAGAAATAATACATTTCTATAACCAACACTAAATCCTTGTCCTTCACCACTGTAGGTTTTCTTACTGAAGTTTCCAGTGCTGGAAATACTGCAAAACCTCCATTGACCTGCTTGAGGGAGTTCCCTTAAATAATCTTTCTTATGCTGCATGAACTGGGAAAACAGCTTTCAAAACCATAATAAACTTAAAAAATTAGACTGTAAAATATGAAAGCTGAGACTTTTGACCTATTATCCATGTGGAAGAATAAGCCCCTAAACATAGGCTATGGTTTTGGGTTTCCATTACAAACTGCCAGCTTCTTTCTCTAGACTGCTCTCTCTATGAACACCCACTTTTTATGCATTTTTATATATTTTAGTCTTGAAGAAAAATGCTAGAATGCAGTAACACTCACATACTAAATGCTGAAAGGCTGATGCAGCCTATTCTTTAATCACCCTGCTAAAATGGATGTGTATGGGTATCAGGATATTTAATGTAAATTTTCTTACCTCAGAAAAAGAGGTCAGTCTGTGATGTATGCATGCCCATCAATAAATTTGCAAAATTTAGAAGCAGGTCCTAAATGAAGATCATGGCTATGCCACCTGTTCAATTTAGTATTAAATTCCTCCTCTTGGGTCTCATGCTGTACTTTTTTTTAACCTTCTTCCCCATTTTAATGAGGAATTATCACTATGTGTTACAGTGTAGTAATTGCAGGTTATAGATAAAATGCATGATTTTTGAGGCAAAGGAGATCAAATAGTATGGGACTTGTTCAGGAAAAAATACTTTCACCGTCTTTACCATTTCATTTCCTATACACAGGATCATATCATATGTGTGCTTATTGTTTCGTCATCGATCCCTTGTTTGAAATATTGTATTTAAATATACATGAAAGCAAGACCTTGGTTAGCAGCTGCAACTGATTTCTCTGTCATTTTTATTCCCCCAGACCAAGGATTTTCTTCAGGGTGTTTTAACTGCCAGTTTGTGCAGTTTCATGAGGCTTGCTGAGCTTATATAGTATTATTCCACAATGACAACTATTAAAAACTAAACCTGTACTTTTTTTTAGGGGGGGCAGGTATAATAAAGAGATGCCTTTTCAGAGCTTATGGTTCATTAAAATTCTTAATGATGACATACTTGGAATTTTGGGTGGTTATTATAAAAATCTTTAGAGAATAGAGGTTGGGAATTTATTGTCTTTTTTTTTTTCCCTAAATCAAAAAACACTGCAAGGAATAAACCAAAATGGGTTCCTGAGGAATGACTGTATAATTCTGAGTAAATTTGGAGCTATTTCATTTCCATTTTGTGCATGCATTGATTTCAGGTCTGTTCTTTATCATATAATGTTAATGACTGCAGTGACTTACTTTCAGATGACTAATGTGGTTTTGCAAAGTAATAAAAAGCAGTTGTAAACATTGCTGAGATTGATAAAGAATATTAGTATTTTTGAGGTAAAAATAGAGATAGGTTTTCCCTTTCAAGTAGATCTTTTATCTAGTATGGTCATGTGCCACCATCTAGGTAGCTGTGATGACAACCTGCTAGTAAACACTTTGGAGACCTTAAGCACATACTGGAATATATTGCATAATATCTTGTGATCTCTTCCGTAGCTCCGTAGGTTGCAAGGATGCTGGCACTGCAATTTAGTCAGTGTCTTTCGAGGTTTCCTGTAATTGTTCCGCTTTGCATGCCAAGGAAACAATTTGAAAAGATATGTTTATTAAATGTACCATCATAGAGGAAGGGAAGAAGATCACTTCCCTGTAGGTTTGTGACACTAAGACCCTTTTATATTTCACAGAAATCTCAGACACTTGATGAATGCTTAATACAACAGTATTGATAGCTAATATTGTGATAGTTGACTGTTGGTTATCTGTAATGCTTGTATAGCTACATTAAGGGAGTAAACCAGTCATTCTTTTGCCTATGAAAAAGATAAAAAAGAGATGTCAAATTTTCTATTTTCTTTAAGCCATACCTCTTTTGCTTTTCAACTAGGCTATAAATAGACCTTTCTTACATGCTCTTAAGTTATCACAGGTTGCTACACCACTTACATTTGCTTTGTATGCACTCTTTGGCATATCAAATTAGCCTTGCTCAAAGAAGCTATTAGCTGATCTGGATCATATTTAGACTAGCTGAAAACAAACCAGTAGTTTGCTTTTTGGTTGTTTCAAATACAGTGATTCACTGGAACCATGTGTAGTTTCCCCTCTTACTCATATGTCCAGATTAGTACTCTACTTAAAAAAAAATACTTATCTTAGGAGCTGGATCTGGAAAATTAGATAAAAGAAGATAGGGACTCAAAGTAGCTTCCTTTATACTAAAGAACAAACCCTGCATGATCTAGCAAAAAAAATCAGTCAGATTATGTAAGTATTTTAAGTAAGTATTTTAAATAAAGGTAAACTAGCAGCAGTATTGGAGTTGGTCCCTAATCTATCTAATCTAAAGATTTTCAGATCCGTAAAGAATAGTTAACAGAGCCAGGTTAAACAGACCTATTTATATTCAAGGAAACTTCAGTTAGTAAAAAGATGTTACGCATTCATCTTGGGAATGGGCAGTACTCATAGAGGCAACTTGTGTGGAAATTTATGTTGAAAACTTTAGCACATTCTTTATGCCAAAACCAAATAGAGGAGATAAAATACAGAGTCAATCACATCTTGACACATGAAGGTGAGCACCAAAACACACTTGAGGAAAGTTTTACCAGAGCTGAAAGTGTTATGGAGATCTGTACAAACACTTGAATTGTGATGCAGTCCAAGCAGAAAATACAGTTTCTTCCTAGTCATGGAGACAGGTTATTATCTACATGGTCAGACTGAGTAGAAAAATGTATAGCTTATGAAGTACTCCTCCTTGTTAAGAGAGGAATGGAAATTACACAGCATAGTAAAAACAGCTTTCCCAGAGCCTGGTACCGGCTTCTTTCTATGGATAATGGATAAAATAGTCCATAGCCCCAGTAGTTGGGGCAAGATTCATTGTTATAAGAGTTTGTTTGGTTCTGTTTGTTTGTTTTTGAAGTTTTTTAATTGGCACTATGTGATCATTAAAGAGTAAGACAGTGGTAGTTTCTTATCAGGAAGAACATGAGAAGCAAAGATGGTTTGACAGATCCCATTCAGAAGGATGATTTTAAGCTATATCTCATCAGTTCACTCTGGACCTAAAGAACATGCTAAAGAAGTTGAAATATTTTTAAGCTGCACCCACTCAAACTTACATAGAAAAAATTACACTGAGCTCTTCTCTTTATTGTCTTCCCTTCCCTTTCCCTTTCCCTTTCCCTTTCCCTTTCCCTTTCCCTTTCCCTTTCCCTTTCCCTTTCCCTNGTTCTCTTTATTGTCTTGTCTTGCCTTGCCTTGCCTTGCCTTGCCTTGCCTTGCCTTGCCTTGCCTTGCCTTGCCTTGCCTTGCCTTGCCTTGCCTTGCCTTGCCTTGCCTTGCCTTGCCTTGCCTTGCCTTGCCTTGCCTTGCCTTGCCTTGCCTTGCCTTGCCTTGCCTTGCCTTGCCTTGCCTTGCCTTGCCTTGCCTTGCCTTGCCTTGCCTTGCCTTGCCTTGCCTTTCCCTTTCCCTTTCCCTTTCCTTTTCCTTTTCCTTTCCTTTTTCCTTTCCTTAAGTCAGCTGTTGATCAGAAGTCTTCTAGAGCTATCCTTACTGATCAAATGTCAAATTCAATAGACCTCAACGACAAAACTAATCAATAACAATCTGAAACCCAAACGAACATTTAACCTTTTCTCTTTCAATACTTATTGTATGTTTGTCATATTTGTCTGGGAGAGTTTTGCTTATAATTTCTTGTGAATTATTCCCTGTTCTGCATAGGCATTCTAGAGGGCTATCACAGTGGTACTGAACAGCTGAAATGTTGCTGAAGTGATACATTTTTTTATATCAGTGCATATACAAAATCTCTGTCAGGCTGCAGGCAGCTGTTTGATTATTATATAAGGGAGGTTATAGCTTTATGTAAGAGATGTAGCAGGCTATAAAAATGGTAATCCTGTTAAAAATAAGTAAATGATCTTCCAGGTATTCCCAAGATGACATAGCAGTTTCATCTTTTTGCTCTGTAAACTGATATAGTAGTGTTATTCTGTATATATGTGTCTAAATTCAGTATGTTATAAGAACGTGTTTATTACAACATGTTAAATACAGCAGATCTATTCCTTTCATACAAGCAACTACAAATCTAATTCTTCAGCTTTTAGTATAAAAGTATAAAACGCGTTTTAAAATCTGATATGTGCTCTAAACAAAAGGCATGCACCTTTTTCACCTATTTTTTCAGTGTTCTCAATTATAATTTCCAACTATTTGATGAATTCAGTGAATACATCTCATAACTATTTTTAAGGTTTTCATTAGCTCAAGCTTAACACTTCAAATTCGCTTTTTCCTGAGTCTTCTGCTAATTCTGTTTCTGCTCACTTTGCCCTTAGATTCAGCATCTGAAACACACAGCTGGTTGTGGCAATATAAGGAGTACAGCCAGAGTTCATTTGCAAGGAAAGGAGTGTTGCCTAATGAATACCCATTCATTTCAGTGTGCTGCACTGAAAAACGCTTTCCCGGTAGAGAAGAGGCAAATAAAGGTCTATACCTTAGGCAAGAGCTATATGTAAAAGGTTTGCTGAAATAGTGGCCAGTTGCCATAAATTTAGAAGCATACTAAGCAAGATTTAACTAATATCTTATTTTGAACTCATGTAGTATAACTGCTAATAACGTAGAAGCATTTCTGTATCCAGTGGCCCAGTAAAAATTACTACTACTATCAGTAGAAACAGGTGTTAGTCTGCCTTATGCTGATTGCACAAGGCTTCAGGACAGGTCTGTTAGACTTGTAATTATGAAAATTTGCTGTGTGAACCAGCTAGGTACCAAATATCCCTTGTTACAGCATACTATTTGAGCTTGGCATAAAAGCAAAGGCCTCGAAAATGTTGACACAGGTTGAAAACAGAGGCCCATAACTATGAACAATTAATCAATGTTCAAGTAATGATCATTGAAAAAGTACAGCCTTGTGGCTGTACTTATCTTACACCTTACAAAAGGACATTTTGACTTTGGAGGTGAGGGAGATGATGATTGTTTTGATTGCAGCTTGTCAAAGAGCTCTCAAACTTTTTTAGCATGATATGTGAATATGACTGAATTTTGTTTGAATTTGTGTATAACCTTTGAATCCAGTTTTTGAATATTTTACTAGCACTTTTTTGCTGCATAGGGCACACTTTTTTTTAAATTGTGAGCCAGTGGAATTACCAGCAGGAATAGCTGAGTTTGCATTTTATGCAGAATTCACGTTTGTCTGTACAGAAGCAAGATGGTTTACATGTCAGTCCAAAAAAACTCATTAAACTGAAAATTTACTCAACAATGTGCACAAATGCACATAACAGAATGATCTGCAAAGTGCTGGAAACTGCATCTACCATGAGAAATATAAGCCATTACAGTGGGCTCCATGAGACTATTTTCTTACCTTCTAATGGGTGGAGTAGTCGCAGAACACACTGTAAAAGCCATAACCCACACTCAGTTTGAAAAGGCTAGCAATTTTATTAAGCAGACAAATTTAAGCATGCAGGTTACTTCCACGACTGAAAGAAAAAACATTCCTGGAGCAATACTGCTTGTCTAGATTTTTTTGCCTCTTTTTTTTTTTTTAACTTTTCTGGGTCTCTGGTTTACTTTTAACCAGGAATTTAGTCTTCTATTTGCTTTCAGTCGGTTGGTTTTGACATATCCAAAAACTCTGTGTTATTCCTTGAATCCTTCTCAGGAAAAAAAGGCTTAGTTTCTGAAACACAGGTATGACACAATGCACAAAATAGAAGTAGCACTTGGGAGAGTGTCCTTTTTTCACTCTCTTCCATGATCAGAACAGGAGGTACCTCCAAGCAGTCACTCACTGCCTGATTCACCAGTCTGCAGGAAATGTATGTGGAACCCTCGTTCCACAGAAACCTTAGCACCTGCAGCAAAGCAACTTACCCCATCAGCCCACACAGCAGAAAACACCATTTCTGTACAAATTTGAAGCAGCATATCAGACTTTTGACTCCTCAGCGTGTCGTGAGAAATGATATTCTTTTTAAACAACTACTAATTGATTTTGTAACTGTTGATTATTAAAATTGTCGCAGTAAATTGTCGCAATAAATTGTCGCAGATGAGCACTTGCGAATTGTCTAAATTTCTGTGCCAAATATAAGGGTTTGGGGCATTTTTTTGAGGATTGTGAAAAAAATCTGACAATCACAGTTAGTGTGTACCATCTGTAGGCTTGCTGATATGTTCCTGCTTGTTTTAGGACCTGCTGTCCTTCAAGTCCAGTGGAAACTTACAGCATCAATGAAATGTCTTGAAAAAACGTCTGATGATTCAACAGACTGTTCAAAAAAAAATCCAAGGAACATAGTTTATACGTCTTTTCAGCCCCGAAAGAATGAGTGAATGAATGTACAGAGGATAGACTACTTTTCCTTTTTTTTTTTTTTTTGAAGTCTGCTTTCCATCATCTTAAATTGCTTGAGACAATTTGTTATACATGGTTTGTTTGTTATGATGAGTTTTTTAAAAGTACATGGTTTATAAACTCAGGACACTCAGGGTTCCATTAAGTTTTTCATTTGTAATTTACTATATATCTTGGCTTAGCTATTTATTTTTCAGAATTGCATAAAAGTATACTTTTGTTTCATTCATTTTCTTACTTTTTTTAAACAAAAATCGCATTGTGGGTTTTTTTCCAAATGGAAACATTTTATGGAGTTTGCAAATGCAGAAATTAAGGTGAAAGCTAATATACTGGGCAGGAAATTGTGGAAAAATTGGTACACAGTCAATTCTTGCAATTGTTAAACAGTATGTTGAGACATTCCAAGGATAAAATTGTTGCTGGTTTTATTTTCATAATTTTACTGTGGATAATGTGTTCTCCTCTAAAAATATCTAGAATCGTAGATCACAAACAATACAATTCCAAGTTTGGTAAATTGAGGAAGTAATCTTTACCCAATTGAATCTGGAACCAGGATGCTGTGGAAACTATTTCAGTTATATTTCAGTTATAGTCAGTTGTCAATCAGTTGTTTCTGGCCTTAGACATTATATATATAGAGAGACAAAAATATATTATTTTTCTAAATATATGTATATTTATATAAGTATAATAATATAAGTATATGTGTATTTATATAAATATAAATATTATATATATGTGTATAGTTACATAAATATAAAAGAAAATTTCAAATAATTGAAAAAAGGGAGAAGGAAGAGAATGCAACATAAGAGCCTGACAAGCACTCACTGATTTATTTCAAATAACATTCTCAATACATTTCCATAAAATCAATTTAACTGTCATCCAAAATTATGAAAATACAGAGTACTACCCCACAAGTATTCCTAATAATATGCATCTTACTCTAGCATGAATGATAAATATCCATGTAGTCCTTTAGTATGAACAAAATTCAGGATCAGGCTTTCTTAGATAATCAATGCTTAATGTTCCTGTAATAGTGGTCTTAAATGCTTGTTCAATCCACAAGTTCAATACAAATGAAAGGTATTGACAGAGGATTTTTTTTATTGTAAAGAAATGACAAAACTTTGTTAAATTCCATTTTCAAACTGATGCATAGGGTGAAAATGTAGTATGTCCTGTAGAAACTACCTTGTGGCACAGAAAGCCAACAGTAACCTAGGCTGCATTAGGAAGCTCATTACCAGCAGGTTTGGGCAGGAGATCTAACTACTCACTACTCTACTCATCACTGGCGAGTCCACACTTGGAGTTCTAGGTTCAGGTCAGGACTCCTCAGGACAAGAGAGATGTAGAGCTATTGAAGGGCCACAAAGGTGAGTGAGGAGCATCTCTCATATGAGGAGAGGGTGAGAGAGCTGAGATGATTGTTCTGCCTGGAGAAGAGAAGGCACAGGGGTGACCTGTGTATAAGTGTGTATAAATACCTGAAGGTAGGATATACAAAGGTTGGAGGCAGACTCTGCCCACTGGTGCCCAGTGATAGGACAAGAGGCACTGGGGGCAGAAAGTTCTGCCTGAACGTCAATTTTTGTTTTTACTGTAAGTGTGACTGAGCACTTGATCAGGTTATCCTGAGAAGTTGTGGAGACTCCATGGAGACCTTGGAGATATTGAAAATCTATCTATCTGGATAGGGTCCTGGACAATGTGATCTAACTGGTCTTGCTTGAGTAGGGGTATTGGATGAGATAACCTTTAAAGGTTTCTTCCAGTCCCAACTGTTGTGTGATTCTGTGATTCTAGCTACAACATTGCCTCTTGCGTACGAGAAAGATAAATTGATGCCAACAAATCTTGAATAGAAATCATTTGTAATTTCGTAATGTTGGGTCAGTATGCATATTCTTAGAAAAACAATCACTCTGGAAAACATGCGTGCAAGTTCAGAACAATATTTGCATACTGTATGTCAGAAATAGTCTAGTATATAAATGAAATAGAATAATTCAAAATGTTATCAATCAGACGAAACTTGCGAGTTTCCTCTGAATTTAATCATCAATCACTGAGATTTTCATCAATGTCATTTTCAACAGATGAAGTAACTAAACAACTAAATGAGCCTGTAATCTTACAAGAGAGGTAGATATGTTTTGATTATCGCTGCCACAACAGTTGCCAGAGTTGCTAGAAATACCTGGAGTCCTGTGCAACAGATCAGCTACATAATGTGTGAATGATACATCTGTCATGAATGTGTAAAGATGTTTTTGAGGACGGTTTTAAGGGGAGGACTCTTGTTAGTATAATAACAAGCTCGTTACAAAGTTCAGATTTATCATTAAAGCACTTTGCATCTTTTCATCATGCAGCCCATATTGCAAGTTCAGACATGCTTTAGAAACACCTTTTTTTCTCACTGCTGAAGTGCTATACAGAAGTCCCCAAAGTGTTCCACAACTGATGATGTGCTAATGAAAAGGCTGTCAACCACAGCAAGAGGGTTTTTGCACCTAAAGATTTGTTGCCTGATATTTTTATGGGATAATCTCATTCTTTGAATAGTAACAGCTTCTGTCTCTGATATGTGTCCAGACCAGCTTGAGTTCCTCAGAACAGTTTTGAGTCGATCCAAGATTTTATTATCTGAAGGCGGTCTGAAGGCTCTTACATGGTGCTTTTGCAGCTCTTTGAGTTGTTTCTCAGCTCTAATATCTATTACTGTGCTATACCCTGCATTTTTGTGGCATCGCACTAGCGCAAAAGTAGCAAGATCAACTTGTTCACCAGAAAGTTGGAGGAAAAAAAAAAATAAAAGCTTGAATTAGGGATCTTTGAAGATTCAGCTGAGGATGATCATCTTTCACATTCTGTGTATATGTACAGCATTGACCTTCCTGTGACATTATCACGGAAGGAAATACTTTTCCACTATGGAAAATATATATGAAGTAAGTATTGCAAGTTCTTCTTACACAGGAGGAAGATGATGGACATTTATACTTTCTACTCAGTCTGAGTGCTAAGAATTTTTAAATAAAAGTATATATTTAAAAGCACAAGAGAAAAGGAAATATTTCACTCTTCGCTGACCCAGCTCATCCTGAATAATACTTGTACTCTGCTTTGTTATTTAAAAAATAGGAAACATTAAGATCAGGAAGTAACACAATGTGGTTAATACCAAAGTTTTGTGGTTATGAATCATCTCAGAAGTTTTTAAATATGGATGCAGTATATCCTGAGCTGCTTATAAACTGTGTCAATACCTCAGCAGAATTAGAACCTGAAGAGAAATATGAATGGTGGAGGAGTGCAGTGAGGAAAGGGTGACAGCTGACAGAACAGCAATGAGTTGGTTCCAAAACTTCACACTTACTTTCTCGTGCTGTTCTGAAGCGCCAGACGTGGTATCACATCATCAGCTGAGCAGCAGAGAAGTTGTCAGTGCTTCTCCCTTCCTGCGGTCACTCAGATTCTTTCTTTAGCAATGTTTTGTCCTTAACATAAGAACAAACTGAAAAAAGGACACTAGATAATTTTTTTTTTTTTTTTTAGTTTATCCCACCTAGGTAGATTCTCCCACTCCATCTTACGCTTCAGATATGTTGTTAAAAACCTTTATTACTTGACATGTAATTAACATACTCTTTGGAATAACTACCTTAATGGAACGGCAGAATTGTTGACTTGAGTGTGATTTTCTGAGCTTATTCCACAGTAGTGGATACCAGTACAGAGCTTATTTCACAGTGTGGGACCCTGTACTGGAAGCAGCAGACCAGAAGATGGCATTAGTTGCATTGAAAGAGAATATTAGACAGTGCTTCCTCACAGGCAAAAGTTCTAGGAATTTGCAAAGGAATTTTGCATTAACTTACAGGTCATACATGGTAATGTAGTCATATTTTGATACACGCTTCATGGAAATTGCTCTGTTCTATGGCACAATAGGAACCAGTAATGGATCTGACAGGCTGTACCCACAAATGCTGAGGGAACTTTCCAGTATAGTTTTGAGGCCAGTCTCAATTATCTTTGAAAGGTCTCGATGATTGGGAGAGGTGACACAGACTGGAAAGAAAGCAAATGTCACCCCTATCTGCAAGATAGCAAGAAAGAGGCATAAAAGGGCAAGAAAGAATATCCAGTACATGAAAGACATGGACCTGCTGGAGCAAGTCCAATAAGGGTATCACATATGAGGAGAAGATGAGGAAGCTTGGACTGTTTCACCTGGAAAAAGAAGGCTCGAGGAATCTTACGTATAAATATCTGAAGGCAGCATGTAAAGAGGATGAGGTCAGACTCTTCTCACTGGTGCCGCATGCAAGGACAACAGAAACCAGGCACAAGATGAGACACAGGAAGGTCCATCTGAAAACTCCTCTTTGCTGTGAGGATGATTGAACAAACATGGATCAGGCTGCCCAGAGAGTGTGTGGCATCTCTGTCCTTGGGGATGTTCAAAACCTGACTGTTCCAGCTGCCTTGATTGAGCAGGAGAATTGGACCAAATTTTCTCAAGGGCTGTCTTCCAGCTCCTACTATTCTATGATTCTATGAATGTTAATATTATCCTCTAGAGAAAAGACACTGAAAATGTTGCAAGAGAGATTGCAGATTTTTTCTCGGGGGGGGGGGGGGGGGGGGGGGAGGGAGGGAAAACACTTATTCTCCTCACTCTGCCTTTTTTTTTTCCATTTGTGTGCATATTATGTTTTTTCTTCTGTCTCCTTGATTCTTTCTGGGATCTGAGTCTAGATTCTATTTTTATCATCTTTTATCACCTTTTTCATTCTAGCAGTCATATTGCTTCTTCAGATTTCAAGCTGGTTAGGTTTAGCGCGTACAAGTCCACTTCTTGTTTTCTGAAATTGTGTTTTAGGGGAAAGAATAAGTCATAAATGAAAAGAGAAGTTTGTATGTTTTTTAAAGGAAATTCATCTATAACCTTTTTTTTCTAATCAAAGGTTCTGATTTTCCTTTAATTCTTTATTCATGACTCACTGAAATGTTACTTTTACTAATAACTAAATTCTGCATAACTAGGCTTTCTATCATCAATCATGTTGTCTGTTCAGCCAGGAGGGACAAATGTAAAGAATGATAACATTGCAGTAGCACTGATTTGCTTCTCAAGGCTTTAATAAGATAAATGTCAGCACTGGTGCACTTAAACATCATGCATTGCAGGCAAACTGAAAATTGGAGGAGGAGGAGAACTGAGTTAGTGGACATTTACATAGATCTTATAGTACTTGATCTCAAATGAAAACACAAGTACATAAAGGAGAAGATTATGTACAGTGCAAAATATTACTCTAAATGCATCATTTCTTAATTTGAAATCACTAAAGGAAGACTAAGTTTCTTTGAGTAGGACTGCAGAACAGAATAGTACTTACATGAAACTGCTGTGTGCTTTTCTAGCTGATTAGCTCAACTTTTTGAGGAAGAAATGACACAGGAAAGGAATAAGTTATTGAGGTGAAACTAAAATGTGAATCAGATGAATTGCTTACAAATCACTTCTGAGATTCTAATTTCCATTGATTTTCATTTTTGTTTTTATTTTTAAATGTAGTAATGTCAGTAGCGGAGTAGTGTCAAGCACACTTTGCCTCTACCTACTAAGCAGCTCAGGGTATGTTGTGATTAGTGGTTAATGTAGGAGAACCTGAGACTAAATTACATCTCTCCACCAACTGCACTGTTATTTAATTAATGTTACTTACAAATTCGGCATAGCTCCTCTCAGTGATCTTTAGCAACTCAGATGGTTCCTGATATCAACTTTTTACTGCCCAGTAGAGCTCACTCACAGCAGGTATTCCCAAAAGACATAAAGATCTAATGAGGTTGTGAAAATTAAACCGTTAAGACTGGAAATGAGGTCAGTTAGCCACTTGGTAATAATATGTGTAATGGGAAGAGCGGAAAGCTTGTATGTTTGATCTGGGAGTGTTAGAAAGAAGAACTATTGCTTTTAAGGGAATAACAGTTTAGTTGTTAGAGCCAACGCTGGAAGGAGATTGAGTGGGGGGATGCGAATTCCCTCGTACTGCTGGTCCTTGCATTTTCCTCATAGTGCGTTGCAGAAGTTGGGCATCCAGCTTAAGGCAGTTATCCCTCAGTAACTTGTAAAGACAGATTGGTTCCTTCAGACGGCAATTCATCCTGTTTATCTTGAACACCTATTTTAGATTGGGGTGGATTACCTGCAGAAGATATATGTCTCTTTTGGATGAGTAGCTTAAACTATAGCCCTAACTTCTGGGTGGCCACTGTTAACTGCAATGAATCCTCCTCCAAGTGACTGTATGATGAATGGGAGGCTTGAGCACTAGGAAGACAAGGAGAGATAACACCAACCACAAAGTGAATCACTACAACCAAATGGAAAAAAATATTTTTTAACCTTTTGTAATCTTTATTTCTTAACACTGTGTTTAATATTACGTACTATCGTTCCATTTTTCAGTATGAGCTTTTTCAGTTATGGATTACCTGACGTAACTGGCTTATGGTAGCTCCACTAGTATACAAGGCACTCTTGATCTCTGTTTTTTTTAGTGGTTAGTTTGTCAGAGAAGGTGCACAGATTACTGCGAGAGGCAGTATTAGGCAGTCTGTTCAGAGGGCAGCTCAGCTCGTGGTGAGAAACCTGAAACACTGGGCCTTTGAGTTGGACTAAAACACAGGAAACAGAGTCACTATCCAAGGAAGTTCAAGAGTATCACACAGTGCCTGGACAACTGCAGAGGAGGAAACAGCTGAAAGGGACTTTCTGGGGAGCTGAGAAGTGGACAGACACATCTGAGAGCACTGAAAAGGGAAGGAAAGACAGTGCTGATGAGTAATCCCACTTGAATCTGTCATGGCACTAAAACCAACAAAAATGTCACGATACCATCAAGTATCACAATTCCATTAAAAAGATTTGAAAAGAATTATGACAAAGAAGATTCTAAAGGTGGCAAATTTTGAGTCATCTAGCACAACTGATCATGGCATCAAAAATAAAAAGCGGTTATTGGAAAATGTGTCTGAATGTCTTGAGGTAATAATTGCATTGTTATGAAAGCTTCATAATGGGGTGCCCTTCATGCTGTCACAGTGTTGGTTATGCATATACAACATTCAGCACAATAAATCTGGCATGCTCCTTACAGTGGAAAAGCTGGAGATGTTTTTTTGACATTGACATTACCGGAAAAGTTAATTAATGAAACAAAAATCATGTTAAAAGAAGTAGTTATGTGCTTAGTAGTGCTCAGTTACCAATGCATAGAATGGTACACTCACCACTTGACTATTGTTCCAATATACAATTATCCAGGGCTGATCTAAATCCTGTTTTGATTGACACATCAAGGAAGAGATTATAACATGAAACACTATCAGTCTATATGTTTCTTCTGCAAATCTCACTTCATTTTTCAAGACTGGAGGAAATGCAGGTGTTTCTTAGCCTGAAAGATCTAAATTGTAGTTTGATCTACTCTAATTGTAGCTGTTGAAATCAAAAGGCCTGCCTGCATACAGCCTTGAAACTCTTACAAAAATTTGTAAGGTCTCTTGAAAGTGTTTTTTTGAGTGATCTGCTCATGCAATTTGCACTGGTTTGTGCTGTTCAGGAGTGCTGCATGGGATGAGCAGCAGTTCCACACATCCTGAAGAGCAGCACTTCTTTTCCTATAACAACTAAAGTAACCAACAGTCACTGCTACAGGTCATTCCATAGTCTGCTGGACACGTGTGAAAGCTCTAAAATGGTTTAAAGTCAAGGATTGATGTGGTTACTGTGGAAAACTGTAATTTCGATTCCTAGCAGGAAGGTGCCACTAGGTATTTGATAACTCCTTAGCCTTCAGAAATTTTCATTTATCCACGGTGAAAACTAGCATTTTGTGACTGCCAATAAACTCTCCAGTAGCTTCTCAGGAGTTGGTGGCATAAGCCCATTTAATACTCTGTGCTTACTCATTATTGGCCCCAGGGCACTCACCACTCCCAATGGAAAGGAAAAAGACCTCTTAGCACTGGAAAGGGAAATGGGACATTGATCTTGACAAGTCCTTTCTTCACACTGCTGGAGCAGCATGGTCATACAGCTAAACCTGCCCAGGTTTCGGTAAATACAAAGGCAGAACTGAGCTACAGAGGAAAAAGTGGAATGGGATGCTAGCATTGCATATACATCAGTAATGTCTGTAGCAAACAAAATCTGTCTTCTTCAGTATCACATAGAATCAGACTGCTACTCTTATGCTGATACATGACAGAAGGAAGCTTAGCAAGAGAGGAGCGCAAGTTCTGTACAGTGCTGACGGATGGGGAGAGGTGATGTTAATCCTGTAAAGGTCTCTGCATCTTTAGTTCCACGGAAATACCTGAAAATTCTGTTTTATGTGTATTTCCATACTGCTTACCAGTTTATATGAGGTCATGTAATAGCATAACAAGGCTCCATTTAAGAATAATGAGTCAGAGAATGACAGCGCATTCTCGTGTTATTGCGGTGTGGCACAATTACATCTCAGTCCACAGAGGTTCACAAGTTCTTTCCTCTGAAATCTAGTGCAGGTTTGAAAAGGGAAACCCCAGAGCAACTGACCTGATTGTTTAATGCTTGAAAAAAAATGAGTCCTGGGGTCACTGTAGGATCTATTTGAGATGTTCTACCAGACCCTCTTCCAAATCTGCATAGAAGAGCTTTCTCGGTTTAATAGATGGATTAAGGGCATGTTTTGACTGTTTAGAAACTTGCTACACTTTTTAATGCACTCATGTAACTATTTTTGTGATCATCTATTATCTGTGTCACTTAACTCTCTCAGACAGTTATGTTAGTTCCAGCTGCTTAAAAACTCGTACTCCCACTGCCCTCCTTTCTGGGAACAAATGTCCGACCAAGTGCCACTGCCTTGCTGGCAGCACCTCATGAAATCCTCTTCCTGCAAGGACATTGCTCACCAGAAAGCAAGGGGCAGGCTTTGCCCTTAGCAGCATACTGACATACTGATGTGTATCCTGTTGTGGATTTGCAGGAGGCGGATGAGTTGATTATCAAGAATTGCTGAATTGCAGTTCTGTGCAAATTTTATCGTTGGGATTCTTTTCTACCTTCCAAATTCATCAGAAAGCAGCAAGGTCTAGTTTATCTAGCTACGTGCTGGCTCTTTTCTCAGAACCCCAGCAAGATACTGAGGGCACTGAGGCTGTAGCCTCATCGTGTGGAGGATCAATGAGTTACAAAACCAGCGCAGTCTCAGGCATGAGTCAGCCTCCCAGAGCAGACATACCCATAAAACACCATGCCCATTACCACATCTCTCTTGCAGTTTCTGACATACCCTGAAGAATTCCTAAAGTCCTGGGACCTTGGCTGTATGGTCTGGTGCCTGATGAAAACTGCACATTTTAGGTGACTTCTGTTTTAGTCAGTTGTTACCTAAGGGCTTTACTCTCCTCACTTTTCTCCGATGCCATGGTCTCTCAAGCTAGAGGTGCTAGCAGAATAGTAAGGCAAGGTGCTTTGATCACTCTCACACTGGCCTAGGCAGGGTGGGCGAACAGAAGGGGAACTGAGCACTTTTCCACAGAAACTGTTATGTGAAGCACAAGCCCTCATAGAAGTAAGTGTAGAGGATTGATTGCTGTCTTATTATGAATCTCATTATTATGTCTGATCAGACAGGATCAGATTAAACAGATTTCATTCTGTCTGATAATAATAGAACAGCATTTCTTTTTAAACTGAACTCCTTTTCAAGCTCTGTGAGCAGCAGTAAAAGAATAATTATAGAAGAAAACTAGTGGAATCAGATGCTGCTATAGTTAATAAGAGAGATATTTTGATTTGGGGTGACTTTGGAGAGCAGTTCCATGTCTGCAGGTGCAAGGTTTGGGTCTACTAAGACTCTCCTGAAAATGCCTTTCACTTTTCCTGGCTTTTTATCTTTACTATTACTTTGTGTCCCTGTTTATTTCAGTCACCTATCAAACGGCAATGATTGATTCTTTGACTCACAAATTTAGTTTTCTTATTTTAGAGATATCTTTTGGGGGTACTTCTTCATTTTATTTTCTCCTTTCTTTTCCTTCCTTTCTTTTTCCTTTTTTTTCTTTTTCTTTCTTTTTCTTTTTTTTTTTTTCTTTCTTTTTTTTTTTTTCTTTCTTTTTTTTTTTTTCTTTCTTTTTTTTTTTTTCTTTCTTTTTTTTTTTTTCTTTCTTTTTTTTTTTTTCTTTCTTTTTTTTTTTTTCTTTCTTTTTTTTTTTTTCTTTCTTTTTTTTTTTTTCTTTCTTTTTTTTTTTTTCTTTCTTTTTTTTTTTTTCTTTCTTTTTTTTTTTTTCTTTCTTTTTTTTTTTTTCTTTCTTTTTTTTTTTTTCTTTCTTTTTTTTTTTTTCTTTCTTTTTTTTTTTTTCTTTCTTTTTTTTTTTTTCCCTTTCCTTTCCTTCCCTTCCCTTCCTTTTTGCCTTTTGTCTCTGCTCAACTGTTTTTCTCTTGCACTTTCTTAACTTCCTTGTCATTTTCACAGTAAATTAGCAAATTGTGGTGAGTTATGTGCTTCTTTCTCCTCTCATTTTAGCTTGCATTTTTTGTCTTGACTTAATGCCCTGAGTTTCATAAATGAGCTGTTTCTCTTTTTCAAAACTAACATTCCTTTTTAATTTTCTTGGTTTTCTCATTCTTGCAGATTTTGCAGGGTTCATTCATTTCCTCTAAGGGTTTCTAATCTCATTCTGATGTTTAACATGCAGACACCACTATGGTAAGATTATTTGGTAAATGATCTTTCTATGTTTACAGATGGTGTTGCCAGAGGAAGCTGTCACCATGGCCATTCAGAGATTTCAGTCAAAAAGCCCATGTTTTGGTAGAAAGATGGTCTTATTTGGATCAGAGGATTATGTCTATTCCATTTATCTTACATGACTCATGGAACATGAGGTTATTTCGGAGAGGTGGCTAGCTCACTTCTAGCCCAAAATCTAGAAGCTTGGAAAATTACACTGAACAAACAAAAATACAAAAATACAAAAAAAAAAAAAAAAAAAAAAAAGGCATTATTGCATTAAATAAGGAAAAACTGGAAAGACAGTGGGGAAATGAACCACTTGTTTTATGATACCAAACTATTCTTTCCTCGAAGCAGAGTAATAACTATTTACAACTAGCTGGCCTCTTAATAGAAACCTGCCTGCTTCCCCGTTCCTGCTCAGCACCTCACTCACAGGTCCCAGGAGCCTGTCCCTCTCCTGGGGGCCAGAGCAGGCACAAGCTGCTCTAGTTCTGCAGCCCCTCCTGGCTGCACTCCTGCCTGCTCCGGTGTGACTGGCTGCTGCAAGCAGCTGTTGTATCCCTGCTCCAGCCTCTTCCTGCATCAGCTCCGGGGCTGCTGTATTCTCTAGATAATTTCTGCAGCTTTGCTAGCAGCTTTTGTTACGCCAGCTCTTGAGCAAGGAGTGCATAGAAGTGCACACATATGTTCACTCTCCTGCTTTTTCAACTCGTGTAACACCATGAAATATTCTCTCCTTCTCTCATCCTGCAGCAACCCCTTACACAGCCTCACATGCCTTTCCTTCCAGTTTCTGTGCCATAAGTCTAAAAAGCCCTGTGTGACAGTTCACTCCAAACTCAGGCACAGGCGGTTGCTCCAAACTTTTACACCTTATCACAATTTCAAGCTTTTCTCCGTTATGTGGACAGAGAGCCTTCTAGGCAGAAATGCTTTCTGGAGAAATAAAAATGTATGTGTAAATTGAGCACGTACTCGTTCTGCCCCCTGGTCCCTCTTACCCATCTCTTCACAGAATGTCAGCAGAGCACTTTTCCTCTTTGAACTTCACACCCTGCTCAGGGGCCAGGGAGCTGCTCTCTCTCTCAAGCCTTGGCACCAAAGCTCAAATCTGCTTGACACAGCAAAAGATCTTTGACCTTGTCGTACGCTAGGGATGCTTGCTCTTGTTAGGCTGTCTGCTTGTATGGCGATGGTCGCCTAAAATTTTAGAAAGCTGTGGCCAATTCAGCATTAACTTTTGCAGATTTTTTTCAAGCAGTTAGATAGTAACATTTCAAGGAAAGGGAAAAGTCTGGGAATAAAAAGAGCTGGCAGATTTCAAAGGCTGTTTGTATGAAAATATGCTTTCCTTTTGAGGATTTCTAGGGATTAGGAGGAAAGATCCTAGTAATTAGAAGTGCCTATTTGCAGGATAAAATGTTTTCAAGATAACTGTGAGAGTAACATGGTAGACTTAAAACAGAAGGGTGCCCAGTGACTTATGTTACACATCTCCTACTAGAAATCTGTTTATGGGACAATCTTTCCTACCCAGTCTTTATGCCTTTTGGTAGAACCAGAGGGCAATGGGAGAGAAACCAGGAGCAGAGAATGGGTCATCATGGTGCTTCTCACCATGAAAAGTCTCTTTATGAATTCATTCCCTCATGCCCCCCATTCAGCATACAGAGACAGCCACTTGGTTAGCTTCAGTGCCGCAAAAGGAGACTGGTACATCTGGGCCAGGGAAAAAATAAAGCATGGTGCCCAGGGTCAGAGTGATCCCTGGCCACTTCTGCTTTTTACAGCAATCCTTCAAGACAGGGGACTTCAAAAAGTCTGTTTTTGTTCTAGCCTTTCTCTGTTCTCTAGTATAGGCTCCTATAAAACTGCTGGGAAGGTTTGCAGATTATTTCTGTTCTTTCTGCGTATTGCAGAAAAAAGCAGCACTGATGTGTGCAGCTTTCCATTGCTGCTTCATTAATTTGTACGCTGCTCTACCAGTGACGGGCCAGAGAAGAGAGCAGTGGAGACAGATGGAAGAGAGGGCAGCACTCAGGAGAAATTCTGGAAGGCAAAGTATAAAGTAGCAGACCCTTGACCTCCCACGAAAATACCTGGAGGATGGAGGAACGAAAAGCATCACAAAAGTGCTTCCAAAAGCGACAGAAAAGGTAAAATGGATTATCTACTCACTTCAAGCTTTTTCCAATTGCATTAATTAAGAATAGAGAGAATATACAGAAAAAAAAAATGTCAGAAAGATACAGACCTAGAGAAAGGAAAGATATTATGGTTGAGAAGAGAATGCAATGGTTTTATGTGAAGATTCCCCTTTACTTCCGGTTCCTTTTCCAGTTTTGGGAAAAAGAAGTTTTTTATATAAAACTTCCTGGCTTTCATATTGCAAAATTCAAGCGGGGGTTTCCACACAAAGAGAATATGAAGATGAAAGAGGAAGAATCTTTATGAGAAAAGTTAAGGAGAAAAAAAAAAGAGTGAAAGGCTGCTTATCACATCTTGGTGTAAAAGTTAGTGGTGTCATTGACTTTAATAATCTAAGATGCCTCTACCAAGCAGAGTATGGCATGAACGTAGTCTGTATTTTTATGCTATTATTCAGTGTAAATGCTCTACGTTATGGTAGTGGCTTCTGCATTTTCCTGTTGTTCAGTGGGTTATGTAATTTGCCGTCACTGCGTATTAGAACGTACGCTGTGTTGTGTGCGGCGATTATGTAACATAAATCAGCCTTCTCGAGTGTTCGAGAGACGTTATGAATTGGCATGCAAGGGAAATGCCTCCGGCCTGCCTCCTGTAGCTCTCCTTTGTCTGCAGTCTTCATCACCTTCCTCTTTTCCTGGCAGGACCTGAAAGCAGTCGGCTGCTTTATTGTTAGCTTTAAGGCAGAGTGCTGAAAGGCACCGTCATATCTTTCCTTAGCAGAGAGAAAAATGACTTCTGATGGAAAACATTTTTTCTCCCCTTCTGTATTATACAAGCCCAGTGCTTCATAAGCAGCTTCACCAGGTTCTGTGTTTGCACATGTGCCTCCATGCTGCTATGTGGTCTTCGCTATAAGCTCGCCTACATCTGCATGGAGCGGGAGAGCCTCTCCAGGCTGCTGGGATCGTCTCAGACGGACCCGAGGCTGGGACACCAGGGGTGTGCTTGAGAGCCTAGCGTGAGGAGAGGCAGCCAAGAACCACAAATCAACACAAAACTCGGCCACCTAGAACCGGACTGTACCGGGCGGACAGCGAGTGTGTCTGCCGAGGGCTTTATATACCTTTTAGAGAGAATTGACTGGGAATGGCTGGGAACAGAACCAGAGCCCTTTCAAGAGCCGTTACATAGCCTGGCTTCTGGGATCCAGCTCTTTGATCTCTTACAACATTAGTGCCTTGCGCCTTAGCTATGTCTGCTGTCTTTTGGATGTCAGCCCGGTCACAAAATTGTCATCTGTGTACAAAATATCTCCACACAATTTAAGGTCACATCCTTTGTGTGACAGCAGAGGGTCACAGCTTATCACAAGTTTAGTATGTGACATCTCATTAATAGCAGATACCACTGTAGTAAAGAAGACATGAGAAAAACCTGTTTTCTCATGGTCATTTTTGGCTTTCAGTTTTTTTTTTAATCCTTCTTTTAGGTTTCTGTGGGTTTATTTTGTCTCAGGTTTACTTCTTTCCTGTGTAACGAGCCGTGCTATGAATGCTCTGCTCCTGTAGCTTTTCTGCAATGTTTTCATCCATGCACTCAGGGCTAAAAATAATTTTCAGGAAAAAGTATTGTTCAGCCAAGATAACTGAAACTGTTCACTGATCTCTGGGTGCAAGACCTGAAGTGAACATTTTCAGTGTTCACGGAGACAGGTGTTACCGTGTCCATGTGCCACACACACTCTGCAAGCGTGCCATCCCCACACCGCTCTCCCTGTGACCTTGGGTGGACCAAGGTGCATGCTTTAGTGTATATATAGTGAAACTGAGATGGCGATGGCTTCAGATAGCGCAGACAGCAGAATGAAGGCAAATTATAATGACCTTCCTGCATGGACTGCCAGCTCTAGTGGCAGCAGAGTCCGGGCAGGAGGGAGTTCTGGAAATGTTCACATATGTTCGGGAATGGCTAAAAATGCTTTTCTGTGCTTAGGCATTCCCACTGAGATCTCCAGAGGACATTTACATAAGCCGATGTTCAGCAGGAAGTAATTTGACCAAAGTCATAGTGTCACTGATGGAAGCCAAGGTCGAGCATCTTGATCATCCAAAAAGGCCTGGATTTTGACCGTTGTTCTGCTTAGTTTTGTTCTGTATCTCATAGCAGAGAATACATCAGAGAAAATAGCATTCTCTGTGTGTTTATGTTCTCCAAATATAATATTTAGGNACATATGTTTGGGCATGACTAAAAATGGTTTTCTGTGCTTATGCATTCCCACTGAGATCTCCAGAGGGCATTTACACAAGCTAATGTTCAGCAGCAAGTAATTTGACCAAAAAGTCATAGTGTCACTGATGGAAGCCAAGGTCGAGCATCTTGATCATCCAAAAAGGCCTGGATTTTGACCGTTGTTCTGCTTAGTTTTGTTCTGTATCTCATAGCAGAGAATACATCAGAGAAAATAGCATTCTCTGTGTGTTTATGTTCTCCAAATATAATATTTAGGCAGATGGAATGTGACCTCTGGGAGAAAAAAAAAAAGAGAGACTTTTTGAGAGAATTTTTGACAGGTTCTTTTTTGATTATGAGCATCTTCTTGCTCAATATATAGAGTTTTGTTACTAAACTAATTTAGGAAATTGGATTGTATCTGTGCGGCTTTGTTTTTGTTCTTTTTATACAGAATTTAATGCAAAGAAAAACAACAATGGATGATGCATTTAGCAATTTGATATTCTTTCCTTCAGGACATCTGGGAATTTTTCCAGTGTTCATTTGATGGCATTAAAAATGAATGGGATGACTAAATGGTTTACAATTATACATATTCAGTTAACATGAAAGCAATTACTAATGTGTATAATTATCTCCAGAATTACTTGGATCATATAAATGGCATTCAAACTAACCATTTTTAACTGTTTTCCAGGGAACATATTATTACATAATTCATCGTAAGAATAATATCTTACCATCTGAGCCCAATATTATTGCCTTTTCTGAATTTAATTCTCAGATTAAGCTCTTGTAGAATGAAACCAGAGCTCCCGGTTTCTGTTTTAACCAGTCTTTAGAGTGCTTCTAAATCTTGGCTGGTTTACTGAGTATGGGAGATGGGAATTAGGTTCATCTAGAGATGAACCTCTTATCTCTGACATTCTATCACTTCAAGGTGGGTCTTAAAAATTGATACTGAGACCCCTGCTGAATCCATTATTCTCTGATTCAAGAAGACCAGTGAAAGGTTTGGCCTTGCATGACTGAGCTCAAGTCAATGAGGAGATGGAGAAATTGAGTCAGGTGTGAGAGAGAAAAAGGAGCTTAGATTAAAATCCATGCTAGCTAGATCAGTAATAAAGGCCAAGAAGCAGAAAAAGGGATAGAGAAAATGACTGTTGGCTAGCAGAAGGAATGAGGATTATGTACAGTCTTGATGGTACAAACACTAATTGAAGTTCTATCTGAGGCCTTGGTGCAGAACGCGTTCCGTTTTTAACAACTGCAAGAATAGCTGAGATGCAAGCTCCACTTCACTTTCTGTAATCTCCTCCATTACTGCAGTGGTTAATAATAAAGGTTGTTTGGCTGTGGCTGCAAGGAAGAAGCACCACAGATGCTGAATTGATCTGCATCCAATTTTCTGGTGTATGAAACCTCACAGCAGATTTGAAGTGAAGATAATGTGAAGATAGCTTTTCACTTTCTAATGCTGCTCCTCAGAGTCTCTCATGAATAACAGTAATGAAGTTTGCTGTGACTTTCTGCTAGGGGACAAGAGAAGACTACCTTGTGAAGGAGGCCAGGTGCTGTTGAGGCAGGAATGGGGGGCAGTGGCCTCATGGATGAGGAGCACAACCCCGTAGTACTCAGGCCAGGAAGGCTGAGCAGATCTGGTGACAAACACCGGGGTGAGCCAACAGTACAGTGACTGCCAAACAAATTTGAAGTGACAAGACAGCTTCAAAGTCAAGCCAGGAAACCAAGCCATCGGGTCAGGGTTAGATCAGCAAAGTGAGTGGCCAGGCACAAGCAAGCAAAGTTCAAGCAAAAGCCAAGCGCAAGGGCCAAAGTGCGGCTCCCAAGCCAAGATGGGGAGACCCTCTGCACCAATAGAGCTCTTGCTCACACCACTCTTTCCACAGCAAACTGATCCAGGGTTATGCAGCTGCACCGCAGCAGAGCTGGCCTTGAGCACAGACAGCCAAACCTCCTAGGAGGTGGTGGGGGGAAGCTGTCTGTGCACTCAACACTCTGACACATCTGTGCTGGACTGAATCAAGTGCAAGGGCCCAAAATTACTTGTGCTTTGGTCCTCTGCTCAGAGAAGAAAGAAAAAACTTCCCTAGATGATTGCAAAACTGTACAGGACACCTTGTTTTAGAATTATTCTGCTAGAAGGAAAACCCTTAGCCTGAGCAGTTCATTCTACTGTCTTTATGGATACATCACTCTGGCAAGATTATCCCAGGTTTTCTAGGTAGAACCAAGTCCACAAGTGACTTTGGAGTGGACATTTGCTATCATTCAGCCAAGCTGGAAATTGAAGAGTTAACTCAACTCTGTAACCTAGAAATTAATTATTTCTGTATGCACCTGGAAACAGAACTGAAAGTGCCCACAGAGAATCAGGTGCCCATACCATTACAAGGTACCTTTAGGTGAACTTCTCTTTGGTCCTAGTCTTTCTCATGTAATCTATGTTCCATGTTATTTTTGCGTAAAATAAAGGAGAGAAGAAAGGAAATTATGAAGGAAGAGACATAAGAAGTTCAGTTAAGTATGGAAGAGGAGAATGACAGGGAAATGAGGTGAATATACTTATATATGTAGAAAAACATATGGTGAACTATAATAAAAAAAGAGAAGCAGATAAAATGTGAATGTGATGGAAGAACTCAAAAGAAGCATATAAAATGTGTTCTAATATTAGAATATAGTATTACAGAAACATATGTGAGGAAACAAATATTATTATTTTATATCAATAATATATTTATAATTTTAGATATATTTTGCCTAAATATTTCATGTTTAAAACACATATGGATTTCATTAGTTATGAAATATGACTTAATACAGACTTTGCATAAAAAAATGTTATGTTAGCAACATAACTCCTCAAAATAGGTAGAAATGAAATATGTAGATTCCCTGATCAACACTATGCCAGCATATGGAGCACAGAACAGCCCTTTCTTTAAAGAACTAAAAAGATAAATGCTCAGTTTTGTGGCAGTTAAAGTCTTATCTAAGTCTGTGGGATCTGTTATGGTAATTGACTGACCAGAAGTAAGTGATTTCACAATTGTCCCTAAAATCTGGAGAAATCTTGTAGGAACTTGCAGTCTTGTAGGAACTACATAATTCAGAGCTCAGGATTTGCACCTGAAACCCTTCTCTGTGGTCTTGCCTCAAAGTGCCTTCCACACATGGCCATATTTGCATAAAATCCTTAGGCCACTTAGTTTCCTTTTCTGACTCCCAAACTTGCACCCTTTTATAGTGGACTGCTAGACTCACAAGCTGCATCAAGTGGCTCCAGTCTTCATAAAGGTGATCACAGAAATACTGGTCAGTAAGAAAAGGCAGTAACACAGGTTACTTCTTCAAAGAAAAATCTTTTTATTTGGTCACAAGAGTTCAGTATTCAGAGCAACAACAATAACAAAAAAAACTGCTTGTTGCGTCACCTAAAGCTTACTTAGTTTCCCTAGATGCTTTGGTAGATCCAATTTATCCCATCTTTCTTTGGTGCCCCTCTTTGCAGACCCTGCCTCTTGCCTTTTCTTCCTCAAAACTCTTCCAAAGTACCAGTACTTTTCACCTCTAGGGGCTCTTACCCGCTAAGTATATCTCAAAGAAAAGAAATTTTAAAAGCCACTGGTTTGGGCTCTTTTCATTCCTTTCAGAATCTGGCCTTTTCCACTTTAGCTCCATTGTATGGTGTTGTAGCTCTAACCTCTGCTTTGGAAAATCACAGGCCAAGAAGACAGCACTGTATGAACAGCAGCAGACCTGGTAGGCCCAGAGAAGCCCTAAAGTCAGAATTTTCAAGAGCATGAAGGACTTGGTGAAGCTCCCCTGTACATCTCCCACTTTTAAAAAAAGACGCAGAAAAGATCCTGTAACCACTGGGAGCTTTTGCACAACCAGGATTAAGATATGATTAAAGGCAAAAATGTTTATTCAGGTTTGGCAAAGTGGACATAGATGCTTTTGTTCAAAGAAATTCCTAAAATTTGAGGCATCGCTGGCATTGCTTGATAGGTGTAGCGTTTTTTACTCTCTCAGATCAACTTCTGGCCTTTTTGAATCCAGTGTTATAGTAGTCTTGGAGCAAAGACTAAAAGACTGCAAGGCTATTTTATAGCCCCTTTACAAGGGAGGAGGATAGTCCTGTGGGACTCTTGGAACCAGGTTGGAACAATCTGGTCTCAAGCTGTTGAGATACAGAAAGTAGCAGTGGGGCCTTAGACAGAAGGGCTTAGAGGCCTTCTCCACTGAGTAGAACATGCATACATGCAGAATTCAGTCACGAAAATAACTTTTACTGTGACAATAAAGATGAAACAGAGACTCCCAGAACAGATGCAGTTCCTGAGGGAAGAAGACTATTAATTATTTCATTCCACTTTTCAAGGTCACAAGGAATATAATCTGTCTAGTAGAGGAAACATACACTCCAGCATGAATTTGTATACACGCTCATGAGCGTATGCTGAACTGATTAAACACAGTTCAGCTAGTTTATTCTAGTTTTGCTTTGTTATATTTGTAAATGGAAAAAATATGGCATCTAAAAATAAATCAACAAGGCAACTGAAAGTGAGCAGACATCAAAGAGATTTTCTGCTCAAAGCCTTTTTCTAAAGGCTAATAAAATATTTCCCTCTTACAAAGGGTAGCTATTCCTTCAATGGATGATCAGATCTCTCAATTCTGAATCTAGCTACAGTTATAATGGGCAGGGAATTATAGTAACTTCTTAGGCTACTATGGGCGTAAGTATTAACATCGTTAGGTCCAGTCCTGGTGGGAGAGTCACTTAAGACAGAAGTTTTGAAACTCATGACTGGTTCATCTCTTATTCACTCTAAATATCTAATTTCAATTTTCTTGTTGCTTTTTTGAGATGAGGCAAATAAGGATGAAGTAGTGAGATTTACATATTTTCATTTCATTTATATCTAGTTTGTATAGGTAAAGAAAAGAAGGCTTCTACTAAACCATTTCATTTATATCCTATTTTCAGTCTTGTTATTTAAAATCAGTAGTACAAAACTTGTCAAGGAAAACACCTCTCTTTCCTCTTTCATCAGTATCACAAATGTCAGAAGAAATCATTAATCTTTCATAATATACCATTTATTGGATACAGTGGGTTGTTGCAATGGACAAACTTTGAGAAAAAGAGAGAAAGGAATGGATATTTGTACTAGAATCATTAGCTAGAGAGGACAGCTGAGGAAAATCTTAATGAGCTTCAGGACATGACACTTAGACACAGTAAGGCTGATGCTTCTACATTCGAGAGATGATAAGATAAAAAAACAGTAACTTCAGAAATATATATCTTACAAGACTGCAAAACCTAGAGAAACTACAGTCCTTTAAAGCCATGATGAAAGCTCAGCACTCTCCCTAGTTCAGTAAAGTCCTGACAGTTTTACTTCTGCCAAGAGCCAGGATTGACAGACTACAGCTGGATTTCCTAGTAGTTCACAATTCAGTGGGCTATTCCAGCTATGAAGCACAACATATCCAAGCAGCACATTGTTGTTAAAGCTAAGAAAATTTCATTGTATGGGAATAGTTTATGGTCTTTATCCACATTGTAGTTTTGGATGTAATATATCCTGAAAACATGATGAGGCATAAAGCACACTAACATTATCAAGATAAAGAAGAAACTCTTTACCTGGGCCCTGAATTCAACATGGGAGTAGAAGTCAGGCCAATATTTCACAGCCAGTCTATAGATGACAGCTAACTGGATTGTGGTGACCACAGTACAAATCACCACCAAAATTCCAACTATGCAATAGTTTGCTATCACTATAGGTTTCTCTTGTATCTCCTGGTGGAACTGAAAGCATTCAGAGGAATCATATGTTCTAGAGGTTCCGTAATAAGTGAGAAAAACAGGTGAGATCACCAATGCTCCAAACAGCCAGACAGCAGTCACCCCCATTGTAGTGTAGCACTTCTCAAACTCCAGTTGGAAGCGACGTACTATGATGATAGAAATGTAAAACATGAAGGTGGTGTACATGTGCAGATAGGTCGTGGCACTGACTAGCCTGCAGGTGAACGGGCTGAACTTCCACTCACGTAAAATGTAGTAGCTGAGGCGGAAGGGGATGCTGAGGAGCAGGAGGGTGTGCAGTACCAGGAGGTTGATGATGATAATGGTCATCACAGATTGCGACCTCCTGCGAAACAAGTGATGGGACATCACAACGATCCCAAGAGTGCCACCAGCCAGGTCAATGCTGTATAGCGCTATGAGGATGGAGCGGAGACTCTCAGAGATTTCAGCCAGTGTTTCATTTGAGGAACGTGTCTGTTGAGTTAAGCTGATGTTAGGCATCTTCCTAAGTGTTCTTTGGGAGGTTACTGTAAAAGAAGAAAGGGATTTTTTAAAATAGACATACTGTCTTTGTTCCTCTTAATTGTTAATTATGGAATAGCCCAGGCTATTCCATTGTTTTTGAAATAGTGTTATCCTATGTAGCATATGATCTTATAAAAGCTGGCATACCATATGTGACAGCAGTAAACTGTGCCTTTTGGTGTTAAAGCCATATCGTGTATAATTATGAATGATTTTTTCATACACTAAGCTGTATTTCAGGGTTCTTTTCTAATTATTTACATCTAGATTGGACCTTTTGGAATAGTCAAGACACAGTCTGTTTATAAATTATATAAGTTTAATTTGTAGCCATCTTACAAAGCTAAAATTGGAAGTGGGAAAAAATACTGGAATGTAAAGAGGTTTCGTGTATAAGCTGTGGATGAAGAGACCTGAGACAGCTTTTTATCATCCTGCTAGATGACTGCAGGACAGGTGTGAGGCAGCAGCAGATTTTGGTTTTGAGATTCATAGAGCACATTGAAAATAGGATCTGCAGAAGAAAAATCAATTTCTTCTTGCTTTTAGCTCCCAGTCTTTTTGCTACAGAATTTCACCTGAGGCACTCTGTTGTGAAAAGTGAAGAAGAGTTGAAAATGAATTTAGTAACAGTTTTCTGAAAGATATAAACCTATTGGCACCTGTTGAACATAGCAATGTACAGCTGTATTCTTATTTAGAGAAAAATCAAACGGAATTGTTTAGTTGTTTGGGCTTGCACACAGGTTTCTATTTGCACAAAAAATATCACGATAGCACTCGGGTATATACATATTTTGCTAATGAAATCCGTCTCACCTTGCAAACATTTTCAACAGAACAAAATAATAGCTGAGAAATGGTCTCTTAGAAAGGGAGAGTCTTCTGTCTCTGATTCTTCTGAAGCTTAAAATCAATAATCTCATTTTAACTGGCAATTCTTAACTCTGCTCTATGCATCCATAAAATGCTCTAAAAGCACTCTTCCAGGATCAGTATCAGTTAAGGACCTTTAAGTGTGTTTTTCTGTTTATTGGCACAAAGTGCAAAACATTTTCAGAGAAATGTCTTATTTATGAAGCATTGCACTGGAGTCTATATCCAAGACTGATCTAAACCTTTCTATTTGTTTCCTTTTAAAAGGCATGTTTCATATGCACAGAAAAATTTAAGCGGTTAAATTTATATACCTTTCTAAAATTCCTGGGGCAGGCTAGAAAAAATTGCTTCCCTAGCAGCTTTGCTGTAAGACAAGTTTTACAAGTTTTAGTAAAATGTCCTTCAGGTCTTAAAACAATTTCCCTTTCCACTATGTGTTATTAGATTTCAAAGTGACCTTAAGCAGGCTTTTCTGTTATAAGTGGCATAATTACAGCACTAGGTAGCAGCAGTCTTAGCAATTTTTTTTAGCAATTTTTGGAAATTCATTGACTATATTTCTCAGAAATAGATTGGATTTTATTTTTTTTTATTTGTTGAAATGATAAAACGATATATATAAAATAAATTTTACCTTATTTCTTGTTTTTTCCCCTTTTGCCATTTCATGTATCCGTAGCACGGTCACTGTGAGAGAGACGCTGGTGTTACTGAGATCAGTTGTGGGTTTTTTCAGCCCACTTCTTACAGGAAGAGGCAAGCCTTTTTTTTTTTTCCTCTCCCTTCACACAGAGATGGTGATCACACTCAAAGAGATAAGCTCACACCAAATACTACTTTGCTGTTCATGCAGAAAGAACTGCTGAGCTGTCAGACATCAGCAGTGTCCCTGGACTTGTAGGATAATCCTTCCTGGCAGGACCACAGATGCCCACAGTCTTAGGGTTTAGGTGGAAAGTGATTTCCTAAGTGCTCAGAGTTACTGGGTTTTGCCACTAAGCAAGTAACAGAAGAAATAGGTAGCTGAGCAGACGATTTTTCATCATAAATGCAGTTATAGTGCATGTTCAGCAGAGTTAAACGCGAGATTTCACCCTAGCACTAGAAGGGATTCAGAGTTCTTACTGTTAAACAAAACAGGCAGACACCAGTGACAGACACTTGAAGAACAATGTGTGAGCTGCGGGTGTTAGGCAGAGCCGAACCTAAGCGTTGCTATAAAGTTGCTTGCTGAAAGCAATGGTGACTCACGAGCCAGGGCTCTTCTAGGGACAGCAAAAACAGCAGTGTCTTGATGAGAAAAGCAGGAGAAAGAAAGCCCAGTTTATTTTAAAGTCTGTGTTCTAGACCACTGTAAGAGGTGTCAGTGCTCAAAGAGCAAACAAGAATGGACAATGTGCAAGATTTTGTGAACAGCAGCAAAACAACTGTTTCCTGCTGGAGACAAACTAGCATTTTGCTGCTGGGCGAAGCCTCCCTTTGAGAGACTTCTCTGCTACTGTTAAATACAGTCATTAGGAACAGCAAGATATGAAAGCAGACATACTTGGAATAAATAAGTAGAAAGGGTTGAAAAAAAAAGGATGCTGAAAGTCAGAGTAACAGAAAGGTTTTTCAATATAAGCAAGAACATGGAGACAGCAATCTGTGAGAAATCCTTAGGCTAAGCTCTGAAAGCTTGGAGGGAGAGGTTATGAGTTCATCTAGACCAAGATTTAGAACAGGAGAGCCTCTCTTGGCAATTTTATATACTCATGGGCTGATGTTAAGAAAAGCACGTAACTGCCAAAGCTCTGGCAGCCAGAGCATTGAAGGAAAGCAACTATACAAATAATGGCACTCACCAAGTGTGGATCCAGCATCAGGTCAATCCCACTTGAGGATAGGCTGCTGCATGATGTGGGTTTGGCTGATGTCAGAACTCCTGGGTACCAGAAAGTGAGCCTGATATTTCTGACCTCTCTGTCACTTTGTCCTTCAGATTTTCCTTGAAGTTTTCATACTGAAACTGTTCAGCATCTGTTAACCTTTCATTTCATATGCTTCTGTTTGAAAAGAAATCATTCATCTCTATAATCTATGTCTTAAATTTTAGGTCAGCTTCCTATGAGAGTGCAAGAGGAAATTGAGTCATTCCAGCCTGTTCAA
Organism: Crypturellus undulatus; assembly: GCA_013389825.1. Taxonomy (NCBI): domain Eukaryota; kingdom Metazoa; phylum Chordata; class Aves; order Tinamiformes; family Tinamidae; genus Crypturellus; species Crypturellus undulatus. Next base: position 218,864 of record VWPW01009200.1, read on the forward strand.
ATGAACTTTCAGCCTTTGCTTCTGTTCCTGATTTCCTCCCTGCAATAGACTGCCTGGACCAATGGTGAGAATAAGGGTGGAAGGGGAAATGCATATCACATCAGAGATATAGCTTAAGAGGAGCACCACAAATAGATTTTAGGTAAATAAATTGCTAGGCAATTCTACTGGGGAAAACAGAGAAGATAGAGGACAAAACTCCTAAATTCTCATTTTTCTATTAGTCAGAGAAAATGATGGACAAGAGAATGCAATTGTTGTGAGAAGAGGAACAAGACTTGCTGGATGTTTTGAGCTTGAATGAGCCTTTATGGAAGTGTTTCTGAGTGTGTTCATGTGTGGATATAGAGAAGTTCTTTTAAGCAGCAGCTAGATCCACAGTAAAACTCTTAAGTTCTTGATTTCATTTCCTCTCCTTAGATTTCTCCTGTTTACAATGTAACTACATAAGAAAATAATGTTTACCAGTAAGCACAACAGCAATACTGAATTCATGTATAATCTCTAGCACTTCTTTCTGTCTAGGAGTTATGACACAACTATGCTTCTGTTACCGGGTAGGTTTTAAATTTTAGCTGCTTCCAGCCTAGGATACTAACTACTCAGAAATGCCACAGTTTTTAGCATTAAATACTCTATTGCTAATGAGTTAGAGCTGGGAACAAAACTACATATAAACACAAGCCACAAACAGCAGCCAGAAAGGCAGTACTTGCATTAAGTTTCACCTTACTGCCTTTTCTGGGATTGCAAGTGGTTCTTGCAGTCACACTCTGACACGCATGAGGCACAGGGACTGGAAAACCAGTCATAATTCAGCACTGGGGACCTTACCACATAATCCCTTTAATTTGCAAAAAGAAGCCATCCATGCAACACAAAGAAAAAAACAATTTCAATCTCTAAATGGTCAACAAGGTTAGCAGGAGATTCGAGATCGTCAGACTAATCTTATATATATTTGATTGCAGATTTATTTATCATAGTGGAAGAGGCTACCTAGTTTCTCTGCTTCTTATGAATAATAATGCATAGTTACCTCAGTCATACCTATTTAATATGCTTCAAAAGTAGATGCTGTGTCTTAGCTAGAAATAGTCTATCAGGGATTTTTATAGAGAAATTTGGCAGGGTGTATGACAAGCAGGCTATGGCTTGCATTTTAAAGTAAAACAGTTGTTTTGTGCATTTGGTGCAAAAGGAAGAGGTTTATTAGTACGAGTTTATTATTAGGTGCAAGAGCTTGTGGTCATTTTTCTCCTTTGCTTTAGTAATAAATTAGAGGACGCATAAGATAGTTATATCCTACTGATTTGTCCAGTTCTCTGCCAACACCCATAGGGACAGTTTGTTGCTGCTTTAGGTTATGCTGGAAAACTGATAATGCTGTTTTTAAAGCCCTTTTGTACCGGTGAATAGCTGCAGAGAGCCACAAATCAGCCAGGTATTGAGCACTTAAGCATAACCTTTCCCTGGTCCAAAAATCTTCTTTCTCCTTTCTGCTCCAACACCTTTCCATCCGTCCTCCTCCTCAGACTTGATTCTCTCTTGTTTTCAGTCCCACAGCTTTCTCAGAAAGCTGCTTTTCCAGAAGCAGCTGTGCAGCAGGTTATTTTACCCTCTTTCTCATTGCTTATCACTTGATAAAGGCAGTCACAGCCACAGAACCCAGTATCTTGTTTTGCTGCTAATAGGTGGAAACCACAGGGCTGCGTCAAGAATTACATCCTTGCAACGGACGTTCACTTGACACAAAGTTGGGGCAAGGTTTGTGTGTATTAAACTAGAAAGCAATCAGAAAGCAAATCTATGCTGTTTAATTTACACAGGAGAGCAGATATTCTCACAGACAACAGTTTTCAAGGAATTGCAGGAAGCCCAGAAAGAGCTCAAAACATGGATAATGCTTTCTAAATATGTGTGTGCGTGTGTGTGTAGGTCTGTTTTGGGGATTTTTTTCTCCATATGGAACCAGAAAATCACATTGATTTAAAACACTCAGAAATCATGCAATTGGTGCACAGGGAGATACATTTTTGATTAGCCCTAGTGCCCCTGGGTGTTGGTAGCCATCTCCCACACAAATGGGCCTCACCTTTCCTGAAGAGAGTTTTGCAATATTCTGGAAAACAAGGAGGAAGGTTGCTGTTCTGGATGCAGCTGTAGGGAGACCTCTACGAGGCAGAGCTCAGGATGCTGAATATGGCAACTGTGTACATTTGGTAGGAATTTACAGATTGATGATTCCAGGAGCTAGAGGCCTGTCACCCATTTCCATCAGCGCACACATGCCAAGACACACACTTGCTGGAATAAGAAAAAGAAAAAAGACAAAACGAGATTTTGAACTCTAGAGAACTCAAAGTGCCAGATATGCATTTTTCTCAGCTCTCGGGAAACCAAGTCCATGAGCAAAAAAAGAAAAAAAAAGTGTTAGCATTTACCCCTACTTGGAAAAAATATATAGATAAATAGTGGAAATTCTGAGAAAATAAATAAATAAAAATCAGTATAAAACAGAAGGCTTTGAGCATCTCTATTATATAGCAGTAATATTCCATGCTGTTTTCACTGAGTGAAAATGGATTGATTGTTAGCTAGAAAGCTTTTGAATTCCTACCACTAAATACAAATTTGAATACTAAATTTATGATACAGGCTACCAGCCTTCTCTTATTTAATTTCCTGTAGGATTTCAAATGAAGTTTAGCCCAGAGAAGCAAGGCTGAGTTTCAAATTTGAATCATTCAGCTCCTGTATTCCACCACAGAGATTGTTTTTTTCCAGCCCTTGCGGAAAAAAGAAAGAAAAAAAAAAAAGACAGAACCAGAAGGATTGGAAAATGTAAAGTTGCTCAAATTCACAAGCAAAAGCTATTTGTCCATCAGAGAAAGTCCTGAATCTTTCACCCACAGAACACCTAAGTCCACTAGGCAGCATGGCGACAATTTGAATAAGGGAAAAATAACATAAAACAACAGCAAAAAAAGAGTTGTTCTGCAATGTTTGGCGGTAGAAGTGATTTAGGACAAAGCATTTTGAAGATAGTAATAATATAGAAGCTTTTACAAGATTCTCCTTATTTAAAACATTCCTCTCCTCAGAGATGGCAGTAGCACAGTCCATCTCCCAGGGTAAGTCCAGTAGCTACAGCAGACACATTCATTTCTTAGGGGAAATGTGTCATTTTATATTCTAATCTCAATTACCACTGGCATCATCAGATCTGGATACTCAGTGGCTTAAGAAAAGATTTTCAAAGCAAATAATATCTCTTTGGGGGCCTCTGTGATTACAGCTTCCCGAGGCCTCAGGTTTCTTTTGGCTCAGAAGCCCCCGGCTCCTCCTCTTTTCTACAGGAGTTTGCAGCCTCGCTTGGTGATTGAGTCACCAACAGTGATTACCTCAGCTGTTTTGACTTACGTCCTGACCAGCAGTCCTATTCCTCCTAGTGCTATGGTAATGGTAAGCAATAATCAAACAACTTCCTTACCAAAATATGTTTTTTTACAGGAAACAAAAAAGGCAGTTAGAAGGAAACACCTTTAAATGATAAAGCAGACTGTATGAATATTTAAGTTGTACTCAGGTTTCCTATTTGAAATGAATATTCCATTGAATATGTGAGAGCCCTTGTGTGACAGCATCTCCTAAAGCAACTCAGAAAGGCTTTTTTTTTCACTACATTATATTAAATATATTATACATATTACCTAAATAATTTGGCCACATTCAACTTTTGCAAGGTGAAAGAGCAATGCCCCTTCTGTGATTGTTTTTACAGATCAGAGAAGCTCTGTGATTTCATTATCCATGCTGTCTGCAGGAACAAAATAAAATGCATGCCATGCCGTATGTCTGTTTATACCCCATACGTTCAACACATGGTAAAGAGAATATGTGCAACCAATCAAAATCCTTTTGTACTAAAATGAGCAGGAACCTAAGTACCATCAAACTGTCTACATCAATGTGTTCAATTGCTTTCACTGTTTCTCTGTTTTGTCAGTTCAAGGATTTGAGCAATTACTGTAATTGTAAGAACATTCCTACCCTAAAGCATAGATGGGCCGTGCAGCTAATTATCATACTTCAAGCTAACTCCGTGAAAATGAAATATATGATAAATTCAAAATGAACCATTTAGCAGAGTCCTGTTGGATTTATCTTTCCATTGTAACAAAAATAGATTGTATAAAGAGAGAATGGGATGGAAGGGAATGTTTAAAATAAAGTGATTAACTAAATTGCTTTTCTTTCAACCACCAGTAGTTCTTGGACGTGAAGGATGAGGGAAGTCTTTGTTAATGCAAAAGACACAGGGAGGAAATTATTTCTGCACATGAAACATTAGGTTTCTTTACAAAATCTTGTACTCAACTACCAATCATTTTTGAATGACTAAAACGCCACAAGCTTGAAGCTTGAATATCTTAATGCAGTTGTTGCCAACAGAAGAGACAAATGGGGAAAGGGAGACTACAGCAATAATCAAATCCCTCCATTCCAAATATTGTCCTGCAGTAGGTGCCAGTGGTGACTGCTCCAGAGAGGTCGGAGGAGGCTGCCTCTGAAACAGGAGGGAGTCTTTGAGGATTACATAGTTCCTCCGTGTCAGGAGGAGCTCTGCTGTGGGGGCTTTTTCTCCGCTTTCCACTGAAGGCTGCTGGGGTTATCATGAGACCAGGGATTCAGCTGACCTCTCCTGCCGCTGCTTGTGGCTTGAAAGTCTCTGAGCAAACAGTGGAGCAGGGACTGCCTGAAAACACTGCTGCTCTGCATCCAAAAATTTGGTGCGGGAGCAACCCCAGATCCAGGAAGAGTCTTAAGTTCCATCCCATGCAACCCATACCAACACTTGCCCGTAAAGCACTCCATTTCCAAAGAATAGATGGAATGACCGAGGCTCATGGATGAAGAGAATAGACTGTCAGAAGCACCATAATTCTTGAACCCAGAGAAATCAAAACCACAATATATTTAGACACTAGATGTTTAGAGCCTTGAGGAGAATGCTCGGTCCAAGAAGAAGGTCCAGGGAAGAAGGTAGAGAAGTTCTTAATGTTAAATAAAACATCATTAAAAAAACCAGAAGCCACCACAAGCATGTCTCTGCCCTATCACTACAAGTTCCTTCTCAGAGATCCCATCCCTATCGCTGCGAGCGCCTTTTGGGTGCTGCTGGTTGCAGGATCCCTTATAGCTGCCTTCCAAGGATGAAAGGGCCCCTGGCCATTTTCCCCAGGGTTGCCGCTGACCCAAGTCTCAGGGTTGCTTCTCAAAGTGTTTTGGTTGCAGGATGGCTGTTGCTGCACCCACTTGCATAAGGAAACAAGGTAGGAAAAATTTCTGTAGTCTGAACAGTACATGCGTTCACCAACTCCACATGACATCTTTTCAGCCACTATTCTATGTACTTACCGTTCTCAAAAGGAACAGAAATATATGTGTTTCGGTTCAATGTACAGAATTGTTGAAATAATTGCAGTGGAAATAATAAGATTCTTTAAAAGCATTATATTTATCTGTAAGGATGAGTTATGTTCCTTTGCATCAGAAGCTTCAAGCTCTCAAAAATAAATCCAGGGATTAGGTTCCTTCAGTTCAAACGAGGACACACAAAGACTAATTCTCTCACTTCTTTTCCCTTTACCTCTTACTTCCTTTTTAAAAAAATGGCTTAAGTTTGAGAAGAAAACTGCAATTTGGAAGCAAAC